>CM035424.1:27389631-27922131 GCA_020310875.1 Ceratopteris richardii | reverse complement strand
AGTCTGCTGGGAGTGTCGTGATAGACAGCTGGCCCGGTGTCGCGATAGTCTGCTGGACGTGTCGCGATAGACAGACCCTTTGTTGCGATAGTTTGGGAGTCCTTGAGGTTTGTGCACGATAGACCATGGATTCACAAAGGAGCGCTACCTACTTGGTTGAGTTTAAAGGATTAATTAAAAGAAGCTTCCTTTATCTACGCGTGGCTCCTCTTTGAAGGCTTTGATTTAACATTGGAAAACTTCAAACCAAATCCAAAACTGCCGCTCTTCGACTTAGCATTGGACTCAAAATCTTTTCAATTCAAAGTCTTCCTCGTTTTAGGCTGCTCCTTTCTCAGCGACTGCTCTCTTAGAAGTTCAGGTAAAGTAGGAAAAAAAAAAATGGAACTTAAATGGGTAGAAAGGAGCTCTTTTAAAAGAGAGAATTCTTGTTGCAAATTCCTTTTTATCTCTTATATCTTCAAGACCTTACTCTCTAATGTCGACCGTTATCCCCTCGATGGTCTTGAGCAACGTGGCCCCCCCAAAGTCCCAGTGCCCACTCGGAATGGATGTTATCCCATCGGATGTCGACCCTCCGGTGGTTTCTTTCTGTAAAGAGTCTGTGGAGGCAAAGCAAGAAGAACTGAGGAAAACTTGTCTAATCGGACAAGTATTTGGCCCTAGGCCCCCTCTAGAAAGTGTGAGAAGTTGGCTGCGCAAGGAGTGGTTCTCATGTGGCCTAATTGTGCGCAAATGTCAATTCTTGCCGGCGAATCACTTGCTTCTTGTGTTTGAGAATGAAGAGATGGCCTTTCAGGCCCTACAAGTCAGTTCTTGGAAAGTGGGCAGATCCACCTTTTGCCTATTTAAGTGGACCTCATAGTCCTTTTAATAGTAATTACTGCATATTAATAGCTCTACTTTATTTAAATAATCGAGTTCAGCGTGCAACAAAACGGCATTAAAAAAAACCTACATTCAACCCTCTTCTATAAGTAGAGAACTCGAGTGCATCTCAGGTCTATGAAATGTTGCCCATTCTTGGTGTTCTCTATTTCTATTCTTACTTAAGAGCATGTTCTTTTTTACGATACACTAACTCACAGTCACTCTACATTTAATATCCAGTAAACCAAACAAGCTTTTAGTTCTATCATCCTGAATGTAACAAGAAAACGAACTGTATGTTAGAGCAAAAATAACAGTAGGAACAAAATCTTTTGGCTTTGCAAACCTCAAGAAGTCATTCAAATGATTACATAAAAACAAACTCAAACGTTTATTCATATAATGCAACTGTGACATTACTCATTCAAAGTAAGTGAGCCTATCCTTTCTCTTTTCCACAAACGTATACATGCACTACATACGAACGTCTTTTGCAGGTACTGATACAAATCAAAGTCATATTACTTCATCACAAGGAAGCAAAAAATAATTTCAAGCATCCACATACAACATGATTCAGAAAAAAAAAAGATTTGACCAATGTCAAATGTGTTGATGGCATCTATCTTGACCGGCTTACTCGTAAGACTCATTTACTTCCTTTCAATGATTATTTTCTTCTTATCATAACAACTTGTTATTTGGTTCCTATGCTTTGAATTCAAAGCTTGACCACATCATTCTTTGTGTAATTTTCCAAGAAGCTTCTAAATAAGTTCCTCTTTCTCACAGAGCTTTTGCATCAAACCTTCCATCATTCCCAAGGATCGATTCTGTTATGATATCACTTGTCGCATTCCTCATCAATCTAATAAAGATGAACACTCAGACATACAAAATACATATTCAATATTAGCCTTATTATAAAAAGAACAAATCATACAAAGTGTTTAAATCAAAACAAATATTAATAGTGAGTTCTTACATGTGAATATTAAGTTATTAGTTTCCAAATACATCAATAGCTTTTGGATGAAGCCTCTTCCGTTGGGATACAATAGCTTTGGAAAATAGCTTCTTGATGAAGTCTCAACCTCTTGACCACCCTTGAGCTACCACAGTCTCATTCACACTCACACTCTCAATCACACTCTCACACACAATCTCAATCTCAATCACAATCATAATCATGTGATTTTACAATTGCAATCTCATTATCATTCTTTCACTCTCAATCACACTCTCAATCACAATCAAAATCTTGTGGGTCGTCTTCTTGATGTTGTTGAATGATTGAAGCTTATTCCCACAAAACAAGTTTTTTTGTTGATTTTAGTTCTAATATCTTTGTCTTCATCATCAAGCCTCCATCTTTCATGTAGACTACATCATATCATCATGATCCTGTAAAGGTCATGTCCATGTTTGCCATCTCTCAAAGACATCAAGGAACTTCAAGCTCCGTTTTGTATTGATGAGAGTAAGTGCTTCCTCTTCTTCTTCCATCAACTTTGGAGTATAGAAAATTATGGCCGAAGAGTATATCTAAACACACTTGGAATATGTGAACTGTAGTACACACAAGGCCAATTCAAACCCATCAGAGATGCTATTACAAAACCATAGTCTTGAACAATTTGAAGATCTAGAATTCACTTTATTTTGAGGTCTATAAGCTAGGATCCTCTTCATCTGTGATTGTGGGTGCTATCATAGATTATGTCACTGAACGTTGTGAAGTCCATCAAACTTTCCTCCTTTGCATTGTGTGCATCATCTTCCTCAAGTGATCACTCCACCGATCATCGTGTGCACCTCAATTCATCATAATGATAATTCATAATGTTCTTCAATCCACAAGCGTGTGTGTAAAGCCATTTCCTTCCTTGAATCCTCCTTCTTGTCCTTCAATTCTTCATCATGTACTTCATCTCTTGTCCTTTAATTCATCAATGATAATGTCCTCCAAGTGTAGAAGATGAATCCTTGAGGAATAGAATCTCCTTAAATTATAGAAGATTCCTCTTCATAGTGTGTGTAGCCTCCATGTCCTTCAATCTTCAACAATAATAGCTCAAAGTATAGAGCCTCCATCAATGACCTCTTCTTCAACTTGCACTCAGTCCTTCTTGTACCACTAGATGATCCACAATGAGCCATGACCCTCCCTTATATGGTTTTGCAGGCCTCCAAGCAAAATCTTTTAGAAAAAACTACAAAAAAACTCCCAAAAGCATGTGATCGAACTTTCTTGGGCCTAGCCTTTAGTGAAAAGCACAAAATTAGGGTTCGCCTTTTGTGGGTCATTTTCAAACCATATAGTATATTGTAATATATCATTGGAAAGCTCTCGATGAGTACTTCCAAATGGTCAAATAACATTTTTACTCATATTTGACCAAATTTTGACTATTTTTATCCTTGATTTTGACCAACATATCTTCAAGTACCCAATTAACCCTCTCGATTTCCCTTTCTACAAACATTTATAATGCATTACTAATGTTCATCAGATGACGTCGATAGTGGCTATGGTTTCGAACCATAAATTATGTATATACCTATGATGAGTATATTATAATATATCTATCAGTCAGTCCATCTGTCTACCTGTCTATCTATCTATCTATCTATCTATCTATCTATCTATCTATCTATCTATCTATCTATCTATCTATCTATCTATCTATCTATCTATCTATCTATCTATCTATCTTTTTATCTATCTATGTATATATCTATCTATCTATCTATCTATCTATCTATCTATCTATCTATCTATCTATCTATCTATCTATCTATCTATCTATCTATCTATCTATCTATCTATCTATCTATCTATCTATCTGTCTATCTATCTATCTATCTATCTATCTATATATCCACCTATCTACCTATCTACCTATCTATCTATCTATCTATCTATCTATCTATCTATCTATCTATCTATCTATCTATCTATCTATCTATCTATCTATGTATCTATCTATCTATCTATCTATCTGTCTGTCTATCTATCTATCTATCTATCTATCTATCTGCCTATCTATCTATCTATCTATCTATCTATCTATCTATCTATCTATCTATCTATCTATCTATCTATCTATCTATCTATCTATCTATCTATCTATCTATCCATCTATCTATCCATCTATCTCTTTGTCTATCTACCTACCTACCTACCTATCTATCTATTTATCTATCTATCTATCTATCTATCTGTCTATATATATATATATATATATATATATATATATATATATATATATATATATATATATATATATATATATATATATATATATATATATACCTATCTATTTATATATCTATGTATCTTGATAGTGATGTCTCAGGTCCTATGTAGACACCCTCTTTTTGGAACTACCTTTATTTCATGATTTTTATTGATGATTTGTCAACGCATGCATGGGTGCATCCATTGAAGAAAATTCCAAAGTGTTTGTGTGCTTCAAACAAGTTTGGGTGATGGCTAATAATCTATCAACATGTAGATTGGGCACCCTCCATTTTGATTGAGGGGGAGGGGATATGTGTCTTCTGATTTTGATGCATTTTTTGTTGAGCGTAGGATAAAACATCAGTGCATAGTGTTGTATAAACCTTAATAGAATGGAGATGCTAAAAGAAAGAACAATTCTCCCATGGAGATTGCGTGGTGTATGGTCAAACATCAGGCTTTACCACATAGCTTTTGTTTGAGCCTATTATGTGTGCCACATATGTACTTAATAGGTTTCCCACAAAAACATTGCAATCAATCACTCCATATGAGGCTTGGCATGCTTCCAAGCCATCTATTGCTCGCTAGCATGTCTTTGGTTGTTTGGCATATGCATTAGTGCCTGAAAAACAACTTAGGAAATTTCATGATAAAGTAGTGAAATGTATTTTTGTTGAGTACAGTTCTCAAAGCAAAGGCTATGATTGGTATTATCCACAGACTAAACACATTTTGGCTAGCCATGATGTTTTTGTGGGAGATGCAATTCACCCAATACTTTAATGTAACAAGGAGGCTTCAGTTAGCTCTAAAGTTATGTATGACACTTTGGTGACTCTTTTGATAGGTGTTCACATAAGTGTTGTTCTCAATGAGGCAACTTCTTAGCATTTGCAAGCTTCAAATAATGATCCAAATCATTCCATTCCTGGTGCAGATTTACATGATGCACTTGTTGATGAGAGGGTTGACATAGAGGAGGTAAAAATTATTGTTAAATATTTGGAGTGCATCTATATTGGATATCATACTCATTCAAGATTTCATAGTGCTTTCTTTGCATCAAAATTGTTAGGCAATGATTGTCTCTAGTCTTTATGTTGAGAATGAGCTTGTTTGTTTTGATGGAGCATAAAATTTAGAAAATTGGATGGCTACTATTTAATCAGAATATGATGCTATTATGAAGAATGGTACTTGGCCTTGATGTTATTTTTCCTCCAATAAAAAAGGCCATTGGCACTAAATGGGTATACAAGCTAAAACATAAGCCTCATGGAACAGTTGACACGTATAAGATGAGGCTTGTTGCCAAAGGTTATACTCAAGAGAGAGACATCGATTTCGATGACACCTTTGCTCCCACATGTGGAGTGAGCACCATTTGTAGCATTTGTGCACTTGAATGTACATCAATTGGACATTAAAATTCAATTTCTAAATTGCGAATTACATGAAGAAGTTAAGTGTATGTATTTCAGCCCCATGGATTTGTGCCAAAAGGGCATGAAAAGAAAGTGTGCAAGTTGAAAAAGGAATTATATAGTTTGAAGCAAGCACCACATGTTTGGTAGGAAAAGATGTGTGCCTACTTGTTTTCACATGGTTTTGAGAATAGTCCAAGTAAGAGGACCTTATATATTAAGCATGCAGATGAAGTAGTTCTGATAATTCTTGTAAATGTTGATGACATGCTACTCATTGGTCCTAATGAGAATCATCTTGCTCAATTTAAGGCTGATTTGCATGCCTCTTTTGAGATGCAATATTTAGGGCATTTTGATAGTTATTTGGGAATTTAGTTTATGCAAGTTGATTGGGAAATAACTTTCTATCAAGAAAAATATATTGATAAATTATTGCAGCATTTTGGTCTTGAAGATTGCAAACCTAAAGCCTCTCCATGGAAACAGGTTTATGATTGTCTTCATGATGTTGGAGATGCACTAGATGTTTTTCTCTATTATCAACCTCTTGGATGCTTGATTTACTTATACATAACTTGGTCAGATATTCAATTTGGTGTCTCTCAGATGAGGAGGTTTATGCATTGCCCATGTGTCAACTATTGACAGGTAGTTAAGTGCATCTTTTTTTACTTGAGTGGTTCTTGACTACTTGGATTGTATTTTCGCAAGGCGAGAACATTACCGCCATATCCACATGCTATTTTTCTAACTCAAAGTGGGTTGCTTTCTATGTTGGGCTGCTTGTGTGCTTCCATAGAACTCAAAATCCAATAAAAAATGGATCAATACAGTAATTTAGTTGAAAATACTTAGAATACTCCACCCACTTCAGATGTTTGTGCAATGGATGCTCAATCCACACATAGGGAAACCATGAAAAGGAAAGGATGTTTTAGCCCAACCTTATCATTCTTTCCATACTTTTCCCTTGATTGAATTTTTCACACGTCAAGCCAAATGATGTTTTGAATGATTTAGATAGGGATCAAATTGCACTTGGATTCCCCTATTTCCATATCCACTTTGGGATAGAATTTGATGTCGATATAAGAGATAAATTAGAGAGATAGCATACTTTCTTCACATACTTCCTTGGAACTTAGTAAAAAGAATTAGAGTGACTTGGAAATTGATAGTTGTAGTTGAATTATGTTACTTTAATGAATGGCTTTTCTTAAGAGTTTCAAAAATCTTCATCTTTCGAATGAGTAATTTATCTAGGTGGATGAAACATAAACACACATGGAGATGGATTGTTTTCCCTTGATAATGTCAAAGAGACCCATCCTAAAAGATAGAAACCTTATATCATAGTACCAACAATTTGCATGTATTCTTAGATTTTTGTTTAGATTGACACCTTCCTATTTCCTTTGAGAAGTCATCATGTAAGGGCAAGAAACAATGTTATAATTCATTATTTTTTGTTTCTTCCTTGCACAAGGAAACATTATCGTGCAGAGTAAGTACTCAACATTAGTGGATTTTGTCATATTTCTTGATGTAAAGCTGATATCGATCAACATGGTTATTTCTAGAGGAGAATATGCAACCAGAATGAAATTTTTTTAGGGATACCACTAAGCAGGATGTTCAAATGTGGAAGATGAGCTGAAGACATATATGTGCACATGCAATGACATATATGAGCATCATAAGAGTGTATTAAGGCTAAGGGACATGGGGAATACCTTAAATTGGATCACAAAATCTACTTGAAGAGACGCATAAGTAACATTAAGACGATAAGTAACATGCAGATGTATGATTTGGTGGTAATTAAGAGGATGATCATCAAAATCATACGTGCGGAAGGATAATCGCTCGTACATTTATTCAATGTGGTGGTAATGAAGACGATGATCATCAAAATCATACGTGCAGAGCGTTTGATCACCATGGAGTCTCCGGATCTTTGAAGATGAAGACGATTTCCTTGTCGCCTTTCATGTAGCAGCCGCATCGAGCATCGCGGACCATCTGGGCAGTGTCCATCTTCTCCAACAGAGGCTTGATCCCAAAGTCCTTCCAACGAGTGAGACATTTAGTAGAGCCAGCAAAAGGATTGGAGAATGTACAGATCCACCAGGAGTTTCCCTTCTCGCTCACCAGCGCGTTGCTCGAGACGGAGTGAGCCTGCGCGAGAGGCGCAAGAGCAGCAGCTCGGAATAAGTATTGCATGATATTCACAATTTTACGTATAATAATTTGTTCTTGAAGGTACCTGAAGTCCGACACCGCCAGAAACTCCAGTGAAAATACTACCATCGCGGTCGCAGACGAAGAAGGTGATGGCGCTTCCCGGGCCGAAGCTCTCGAATGGCTGCGACCAAAATCTGCCGGAATCAAACCAATTATCATCCACCATCAGCCTCATGTCCTTCGTCAGGTTTACAAGAGAGATTTGCAGCCATCTCGTCTTTTCCTGGACGCTGCTTACGCTGCCGAACCATTTGTTGAACTGATCAATAACGTCTGCCGCAGCCTTTATCGCTCCGCCGGACTTTTCAAGAAGCTCCAGCACCTTCGAAGCCTCTCTCTCTCTCTCTCTCTCTCTCTCTCTGAGTCCGCGTTGTTCCCAAGCTAGACTTCCTTTTTATACAAAACTTCGAGCGATTCCCCCCTTCTCTCTCTATCTCGATAAGATATCCATGTCATATGCCATACGCTTACACTTTGAATAAGCAACACTGTATTCATCTCGTGCCATAGATTGCCCACTTTCGTGCTTCTCATATCCATAATTTTATGGATTATGTTAAAAGCGCGAATCATGCAGCTCACGCGTCAAAGCCCCTCCTACGTGCTGTTCCTTGATGTGTGCCCTTGCGGGGCTCTGTGGAGAGACGGGTGTTGCGTGCCTCTGCGGGGCTTTTTGCAGAGATATGTCTTCAGATGTAATCTTTTCGGTGAAGCTTCTTTCTTGGTCTTCTTCTTTTCTTCTTTTTGTTGGACTCTCCCTCAACACTGCCCCGCTCCTGAACTCTGTCGTCCCCAACAAGCTTTGGAAGTCGGCGGGAGTATGTTCTGTAAACTTTTTTCTCTGTCTCATTTAGCAGATTAGCTTCACGTATCATAAGTTTTTTCCACTGTTCTGCTTTCACACCGTCATGTGGTGGCTGTCTGTGATCAACGAAGAAGCTTAATTCATATGCCACTAATATGGCATTCAAGTTGGACGACATCTTTAAGAAAATTTTTGAATAATTTCAAAAAACCCTGTGAAAAAGGCTTCCTCGAAGGTTTGCATATATGTACTTGGTAAAAACATAAGCCTAGAATAGTATGCCATTATTGTGGGTCCGCTAGGCATAACAGACAGATCAAAATGAGGATATCTGTGCCTTGATTAATACCGATAAAATTTAAAAACGTATAAGCCACGTGCTTGAACACTTTAAAAACTGTAAGTATCATGCTGAGGATTCTATTCGTCATCTTGACAGTTAAATCGGGGACTGTTGCATAACAACGCAGCCAAAATTCAATGGTTTTTACCATGTAATCCTCCATTGGTAAATAATTATGAGGTGGACTTTGAAGTAGCAGATAATTCAGCACTGTTTAGTGATCACTCCACTCTTTTGCATATCCAAAAATTCCTTTGCTTCTCTGCGACGTGGTGTTGGAAAAAATGAAGGATTTACCTGTAATAAATACGGTGCTGCTTACCAGTGCACCCGCAAAGTAGGATTTTTCTCCAAAAATTTTCTTCTCCATACAGGTTGTGCAGCTTCAAATTCCTCTTGAGTGTAAGTGAATGTATTATCCTTGAAGTACAGCTGCTCATCTGGATCCTTCTGTGTGATCTTCTTTATGTATTGCCTTGTTTTCTCTTTCAATAGTCCATAAGGAATGTTGAAAGGCTTCATTATCGCATCCAGATCTTTTCCTTTTATCTTGGCCTCTTTCATAAGTTTGACCACTTCATTTTCAAAATTTTCTGTCAATCGGGACACCAATAGTGCCCGTTCCTTCTTACCTATTTCTACAGTATATGGCTTGGGATGATCATCACATGGTTCCGCCATCTGCTCTTGTATTGGAGAATTATAGATCAGAGGTGATAGAGGACGTACCTCTACCTCGTTAGTAGGATTCTCTGGTTGTGGCTCTACTGATGTCCTGATGGATACCTTTTGTTCCTACTTTAGTTTCTAATTGTGCAAGGCATTCAGTCTTCTCGTCAACTTCTTGAATAGCTGCTCGGAGTGCATCTTTTGTAGCAAGTAGTTCATTACCAATCTCTGCTACCTGATCCATATTTTCACTATAACTCACTGCAAGTTTTGCATTGGCAGTGTTCAGCTGTTTCTTGAGCTCATTGGTTTCCTGAATGTACCTGCGTTCCCATTCTTCTTTTCGGGCTTGCTCTTGTTTCAGCAGATCTACATATTTCTCAATCTGATCTATCAGTTCCTTCTGGTCAGTAGCTGATGTCTCTTGTTTTTCTAGAGGTTGGTCATTCAGTAATGCCTTCATCAGTTCTTTATTTGTACTGCATAAGTTATCATTTTCCTCCATATATCTTTTAGTTGTCTTTCGAGTAGATTGATTCTAACTTTCATTCTCTCTTTGTCTGCTTCACTAGCTTCATGCTGTCTTTGTAAATCCGTTAGTTGTTCCTGGAGCTGATGGTTTTGCTCCATTAATGTATTGCACTGTTCTTTGACTGCAGTTATCTCTGTTTCCTTGGTTGAAACATCTTGTTGGGCCTGAATGAGTTGAGCGGACAAGTGCTCACTCATTACGTGAAATTGATTCCTTTCCCGCATGGCCTTGTCATAATCTGCATCCCTGTCCATCATTTGTTGTTGTGTATCCATGGTCATTTGTATCATCTGCTTGACGACGGGTTTCAATTGAGTAACATCAACATTTAGTCAGGTGGTAGGGATATTAGGTTCTTCACCCGTAGTAACATCTTTTCATTGTGCCACATGTAACGTAGTATCATGGGGCTGCCGAATATGGATTTGTATCCTTGGCTCAGCCTCCCTGTGGTCAATCTTGCCTTGTGGCGTATCATCAGGTACTTCAATCACAATTTGCTCCTTATTTTGTGGCAAACCCCTTTCTTTTTCCATGTGTTTTGGTATTTCTTGTTTCACAGTGGCACTGCATCTTTATGTGTGATTGGAGCTTCCTTTATGCTGATTTTTGACTTATCGTTCAATTGAATGAGGTGGGCCTGTTTAATGGCTGCTTTTGGGTTCCTTGCCTGTGACTGTTGATTGTCAGGTGTGACCTCGACCTGATTTATCTCTGTCCATTCCTCATTGTTCATTTCTGTTCTTACGTCAGTGTCTAATATGTCTTTCTCGGGGCCAGATTCCTCATTAGAGCTCAAATCTTCTAATCCAAGTTCTTTATATCTGGCAGTTTGTTCTGGGGTATGCTCTTTATTCTTTTGTTGCTTTCCTTGGCTTGCCTGTCTGTATTGATGACCTTGAACATTTAAGTTGACTTGGACCTGCATATACATATGCATCTGTTCTACAGTTGCAGGGAGGTCCCTTTTTGTGATTGGCTGTTGTGTCAAAGGAATGTTCGACAATAAATGTGTCCTCTTTGATTGTGGTGTTTCTTGGACTGCTTCCTCTCTAATGCGTTTAGTCCCTCTCATGGGTTTCTTTGAACTCGTTCCCACTTCTTCGATGGAGATGACTGTCTTCTTTTTCTTTGGAACGGTTGCTGACTTTACATATTTTGCCATCTCAGTTGAAGTTGGCATCAAGCGTAAGCACTCCTTCATTTCCAGTGCCTCATAAATTAGCAAGATCAATGCCGAAGTTCCATTCAAAAACTTTTTCTGACCCCACTTTTTCTTCGCTTCGAATAGGCGGTCTTGAATATATGGAGCCGTATTTACTTTATTTCCAACTTGCCTCATTGCATGGGAAAGCAATTGTACTACAATTTTTTGAGGTGTTGTATATCTATGCATACTAGGAAAACAAAAATGTTGGTGCACTAATCGAACCGAGTCTTCAATATCTGTTCTGTTGATTTCCAAAAAGGTTCTCCTTTTGGGATCATGACATTCATCCTTGACATTAGTGAGGCCATCTTGATTCCATCCAAAAGCTCTGTTGATTAGCTCATGAGTGAATCTAATTGTTTTCCATGTACCCACTTTATCAAGCACTCTTGCTTCCGAGACTGATGGCTTATCTGATGCAGAATGTAGCGTATTCATCACTTGTGTGCATCTCTGAAAATCTGGCAGGTATATGGGCAGTTGTAGGAATTCATCAATGCCAGCTCTTGTCCAGACATCTATCATGCGTGCTAATCCTTGTATGATAGTCTGGAAATCTTGTGACATGATAGGAAAGTAGTGATCCCTATCCATGATCTTAATGGTGGCCATGAAAAGTAGTTCTGCCACTGGTTGATCATCAAGAAACCAATGACCTCTTGCCTTCGTGATTGATTCCAAGGGAAGAAGCAGGACCTCTTCCTCCTGTGTAGCCTCGGAATTAAAGGATGCCATCTACACTCAATACATACCAGTGATCAATGGCAAGCTGGTATCAAAAATCATCCTTCATTTATCCTTCATAACTTTGGCAACTCTCCGAGTGAATTGTGTCATCCCTTCCCTGTGGGTGTGAGAAAGGTAATACCTGGGATTTTTTCATACTTATTTATATATTTTTTTTATGTTTGTGTCTGAAAGAAAACAGAAATGTTATTTCATAGTGGAAGCAATTATTAAATCATTAGTTCTTTTCTTTTGGATTATTTTACAACTGCTCTCCTATTTCCCAAGAGGAAAATGTGCTTCACTATCCTGAAGTAGAAGAAGATTGAGTCGAATGCTTGGCCTTGTAATGTGGCTCTATTATGCATACTTTGGATTCTTGTGACTCCAAATGTGTGCAAACTGAATTATTTGGTTGATGTATACAGATTGTTTTGCCTGTCGGCATCCAAATCGGCTTTACTCCGCTGGGACAGATTGTGTAACTCTAGATTGTTACCGTTAGTGTCCATGTGAAAGGCCAAATGGCCACCGGACACTTCTTTGTATATGTTCTTTAATAAAATATATAGTGGCCTGGTCAGTCATAGACTGTAAGTTCGACCGCATTTGTGAGACCTAAGAATTCTGTCTTCGTGCTCCCTGTGTACTTTGTTTTCTGCGTATTCTATAGCCTCTGTGCGGAGTACTGTGTGCGGCCTCAGGAGCTCAATTTTCTACTCCGAGCATATCGTCTTGGAGCTCTCGAGAAGGAGAGCGCACTGTGGTGCATCGCCATCCAAGGAATAGACCTTGGCATACCTTGTCATCCGAGTCACTGAAGTCACCGTCCAAGAACATCAAGAAGAGTGTTCCTTGTACTTCTCAGACAATAAATATCAACCTTTGGGGCTGTATTTTCAGCCACACTCGTAAAACTATAGGTTTCTCGAGGGGTTTTCAGTTTTGGTGGGAACAGTCGCTGCAAATTTATGTAGATTTTTAAAGCCTAAAACATCAGAGTTGACAGACACTTGCATGTGTTATTGGCTAGTTTTTGGGCTGTGTATTCGGCCTTTTAGTGTCATTTTACTGCATATATTGAGCACATACACACCATGTACGCTTCTGTGGATACCGCTTATGTACGTCCATGTGGTCATTGATATAGCGGTTACATTCTTTGCATAAAGCCTTTTACGTTTGATAAAGAGGGTCGTGGTGAGGTTTTCTTAACTGGGAGACACCCAGATGTCGGGGTCTCTTCGGTGATGCAGGTGGAAGACTTACCCAGCCTCGCCATAGGAGATGTATGATAGTTGTTCATAGGTGCTCGATAAGCTTAGTTGGCTTCTATTGGGTAACTAATTATATGCAGTGGAGTCAGTGATTCACTATGCAGGTAGACATGTCAGTACTTGCAGTTTTATGATACTTTGACACTGTTCATATGCTAATTTTGCAGAGGATACTCTGGAAAATTTTTTCCAAATTTTTGGTTTAGTCAACTATATAGTTGTCAATTTACTCCTTGATACAGTTATTTGTTGGTGTTTGGACTCTTCTAGCTCCATTATCATTCTATTCAGTTCTCTACGATCATGGCATCAGAGGTCTCAGGCACATCCGGTGGATCAAGGTCTAGTGCTAGTGTTGCGAGGAGGAGCTATAACTTGCAAGGCAAAGACCATTTTGAGATCCGAAAATTTGATGGCACAAACTTTGCTCTATGGAAGAATCAGATTAAAGATGTGCTGATTCAAAGGATGCAATGGAAGCCACTAAATGGGATTTCAAAGAAGCCTGCTGACATGGATGAAGATGATTGGGATGAGTTAGATGAAATGGCCAGGTCTACCATTCGCTTACACCTGGCAGATAATGTTTACTTTACAGTATTAGATTGTGAAAGTGCAGAGGAGCTTTGGAAGAAGTTATGCAATACATATGAAAAAGAGACGGCATCAAATAAAGTGTATCTGATGAGAAAATTATATGACCTTCGTATGAAGGACACAGATAGTGTTGCTTCTCATCTAAATGAGTTTTATGCTATATTCTCCCAGTTACAGGCTCAGAAAATGGATATGGATAATGAAATGAAAGCAGTATTGCTGTTATGCACCATGACATCATCATGGGATACATTTTGCACAGCTATTAGCAACAGTGCACCTGGTGGTAAACTCATCTATGACGACATATGTAGAGCACTCTTGAGTGAGGAGATTCGTAGAAAATCTATGGTTGGCACTCAGAGTGGAGATACATATGATGTTCGTGATTCTTACCAAGTAAAGAATCAACAACGTGGCAGGAGCAAGAACAAGGAAAAGAATGGTCAACGGAATAAGAGTAGAAGTAAATCAAGGAAGAGGGATATCGAATGCCATTACTGTCATAAGAAAGGACACATGAAGAAAGACTGTTATGCATTAAAGAATGCTAAAGGTAAAGGATAGAATGTTGATGGGCATGTTAAACAGTTACCTGCACCATCTACTTCAACTATGAAGATTGAAGAAATTAATGCTATTTTTGATGATGCTAATATGTTGAGACTTGATAGTATTGTGCCATCTGAGGCACTTATGGCTGATTCTCTTTCCCACACCTGGCTGCTAGATTCTGGTGCTTCTTTCCATGTGACACCACATAGAGAATGGTTCTCTAATTATGCAGCAAAGTCTCTTGGTACCGTGAGACTTGGTGACTCTTACCAGTGTGATGTTGTGGGGATTGGAGATGTGGTTGTGCAGTTCATTGATGGTTCAAAATTTACTATGCATAATGTACGCCATGTACCTCAGTTATTGTGCAGTTTGATGTCAGTTGGTCAACTTGATGACCTTGGTTACAAGGTGGTCTTCTATGCTCAGTCCTTTCATATATCAAAGGGCAATATGGTTATTGCAAAAGGAAGCAAAGTTGGCTCACTTTATCCTTTATTTGTATCGCAGAAAGAACACTTGTTAGCTGTTACTGAACAACCTATGGCTTGTGTTTGGCATGGTCATTTGGGCCATATATCTCGTAGTGGAATGGAAAATCTTTCTCGTTCTGGCTACTTAGCTGTGTTATCTTTCTCTAATTTTTCATTTTGTGAGCATTGTCAATATGGAAAGCAAACCAGAAATGTGCATAGAACGCACATTGAGCCTTTAAATCTTGTTCATGCAGATGTGTGTGGTCCTATGCCCACTAGGTCCTTAGGTGGTTCTCTTTACTTTGTCACTTTCATAGATGATGCTACTAGAAAAGTCTGGGTATATCTTATCAAATCAAAGGATGATGTATTCCCTACTTTTAGAAAATGGCTTGCTTCAATTGAGACTGAAAAGGAACTAAGCTTGAGGCTTTACATTCAGATAATGGGGGTGAGTATACCTCACATGAATTCAACCTTTACTGTCAGTCTAGAGGGATTCGTAGAGAGTTTACAGCTCCTTATACCTCAGTACAGAATGGTGTAGCTGAGAGGATGAATAGAACTATTCAAGATAGAGTAGTCTCTATGTTGCATCATGCAAACCTCTCACAAGGTTTTTGGGCAGAAGCAGTATTGATTGCAGTTCATGTGATTAACCTTTCACCTAGTACTGGCAAAGGTCTGAAAGTGGCACAAGAGTTATGGACAGGGAAACCACCATATTATGATCACCTTCGAGTTTTTGGGTGTGAAGCATATGTTCATATACCCAAGAATCTTAGACAAAATTTGGACCATAAGTCAAAGAAATGCATTTTTCTTGGATATGGTCGAGAAGGACAATTTGGATATCGCTTATGGGATCCTGAAACACGGTCAGTGATCAGAAGTAGTGATGTCATTTTTAATGAGTCTAAGATGCATAAACAACCCATTAAGGAGGTTGAAGTGAGAAGAGTGGTGTTTGAGGATACTAATCCTCCGGTTAGCATGCATAAAAATGCTACACATAGGGATGTTCAAGAGAATTTCCATTCAGATCAATCTGCACATGTTCCTGTTCAGCAACCATTGAGACGTTCTGCACCTGTCTCATATCCACCTGATAGATATGTTCTAGGTTTAGATTTTGTTATGCTAATAGATGCCGGTGAGCCTTCTTGCTACAAAGAGGCTATGAAGACAGAGGATCATGTCAAGTGGGAGCGTGCCATGAAGAGTGAGTTGGATTCTATTCACAAGAATGGTACTTGGGACTTAGTACCTTTGCCAAAGGGTATGAAAGCTTTACCATATAAATGGGTATATAAGCTGAAATTCACATCAAATAGTGCTTCTCCAAAATATAAAGCACGACTTGTTGCAAAGGGTTCTAAGCAACAACATGGTGTTGATTTTGAGGAAATCTTCTCTCTAGTGGTCAAGATGACTACTTTGCGCATGTTGCTTGGATTCATTGCAATGGAGGACTTAGAGCTAGTCCAAATGGATGTGAAAACAACTTTCTTGCATGGAGATCTTACAGATGAGATCTATATGGAACAACCAGAGGGTTATGTAGTTCTTGGCAAGGAAAGTCTAGTTTGTAAGCTCAAGAAGAGCTTGTATGGACTTAAACAGTCTCCTAGACAATCGTACCAAAAGTTTGATGCTTTTATGAAGTCCCAAGGCTATTCTGGGAGCAATGAGGATCATTGTCTCTACACAAAGAGATGTTCTAATGGCAGCTTGATATGCTTGATACTTTACGTCAATGATATGTTGATTGCTGGGAAGTCCTCTTATGATTTGTCAATTCTCAAAAAGAAGTTGAGTCCGACATTTGATATGAAGGATTTGGGGGATGCCAAACATATTCTTGGCATGCGCATTACTCGTGATAAGAGTAAAAGATGCATATACTTGTCTCAAAGTGAGTACATATCCAAAGTACTTCACCGATTCAATATGCAGGGTGGAAAGACATTGAGTACACCTTCACCCACATATGTGAAATTGAGCAAGGATGACTAGCCCAAATCAGATGAGGAAAAGGAATTCATGACCAAAATTCCCTATCAGTCTGCTGTTGGTAGTCTCATGTATGCTATGGTAGCTACGAGACCAGACATTGCATTTGCAGTGGGAGTTGTGAGCAGATATATGTCTAATCCTGGCAAGAAACATTGGGAAGCGGTCAAAATGATTTTGAGATATCTGAGTGGCACTAAGGACAAGTGTCTATGCTTAGGTAGAGGGAAAGCATCCATTATTGGTTACACAGATTCTGAATATGTTAGTTGTGTAGACAATTGTAAGTCTACATCAGGGTACATTTTTCATTTTGCTGGAGGTGCTATCTCTTGGAGATCTCGTCTTCAAGAATGTACAGTTGTTTCCACCACAGAAGCAGAGTATGTTGCAGCAAGTGAGGCATGTAAGGAAGCATTGTGGCTTTCTCGTCTTGCTTGTGATATGGGTTTACCTCAGCATGTACCTCACTTGCTCAGTGATAGTGAGAGTGCCATTGCTTTGGCTAAGAATCCGGTCTATCATGCAAAGACCAAGCACATTGAGGTGAGGTATCACTTCATTAGAGTTTGCTTAGCCACTGAGAGCATTATTCTTGAGAAGGTTCACACTCGAGATAATGCTGCAGATGCTTTGACTAAAGCTCTACCACAAGATAGCTTTCGACATTGTTGTCACTTGATGGGGGTTACTTGATTCTTGATCTTACGCAGTCACTTGTATACTGTGTAACATGCCCATCAGGTGGGAGGTATAGTTTGTATACTTACACTCAGGTATTCTTTATCATTCTTTATTTTTTCTCCCATAGTTACTCTGGCCATATTGGCCTTTAGTGGGATATTGTTACCATTAGTGTCCATGTGAAAGGCCAAATGGCCACCAGACACTTCTTTGTATATGTTCTTTAATAAGACATATAGTGGCCTGGTCAGTCACAGACTGTAAGTTCGACCGCATTTGTAAGACCTAAGAAGTCTGTCTTCGTGCTCCCTGTGTACTGTGTTTTCTGCGTATTCTACAGCCCCTGTGCGGAGTACTGTGTGCGGAGTACTGTGTGCGGCCTCAGGAGCTCGGTTTTCTACTCCGAGCATATCGTTGTGGAGATCTCGAGAAGGAGAGCGCACTGTGGTGCATCGCCATCGAAATACTTCATAGATCATCGTCATTCTCTTCTTCTTCCATGACATCACTAGGGTCACATTCTTCTAGCAAGGGTTGACACATGAACACTGAAATATCATAACCCTCCTCATCACAATGAGGTATCCAATGTTCTTCATTGACCTCAATGTCCATGGTGGCTAAGATTTCTGCCCAACCATGAGGCTCAAATTCCTCATCTGGAAAGACCATCGGTGTGTAGGCTGGGTCTCTAACTGGTCTATCTCCTGGAGGAGTTCCTTCTTCTCTTGCCTTTAAGCGCCTTTCCTCTTCCTATGTGACTTTGCACATTCACAAGTGAGTATCTTCATGCATCCACAAGTGAGGATCTTCAAGCAAGGGTTGACACATGAACACTGAAATATCATAACCCTCCTCATCACAATGAGGTGTCCAATGTTCTTCATTGACCACAATGTCCATGGTGGCTAATATTTTTGCCCAACCATGAGGCTCGAATTCCTCATCTGGAAAGACCATCGGTGTGTAGGCTGGGTCTCTAACTGGTCTATCTCCTGGAGGAGTTCCTTCTTCTCTTGCCTTTAAGCGTCTTTCCTCTTCCTCTGCGACTTTGCGCATCCACAAGTGAGTATCTTCATGCATCCAGGATGGATGAGATGAGCTTTTAGAGTGCACACATATTGAATCTTCTGGTGCCTTGTGGATAGGATTCCGCTGTAGGGGTGGTACATCTCTAAATGTATAGTCCTTTAGATTGATCTTGGTTGTGACTCCTAAGTGCTGTAATTACAAAGAGTTGATTCCCCAAACTTGTACTATTTGCAGTTGTTGTAGAAAGGGTCTTCCTAGGATCATTTCATAGACATCATTTATGCCAAAGTCACATATAGTGAAGATGTGCTCAAACTCTACACCACAAGTGGTTAGATTTATCCCTTGTAGCAATCCTAGAGGTCTTTCAACATGGCCGTCAGCCATTTGAAGCTTCATTCTAGTTGTTTTTAATGCGGGTTTGCCCCATTGCTTCCAGAAGGAGGTGGTTGCAATTGCAACATCTGCACCTAAATCTATGATTGCTTTGGTTGTGTAACCTTGGTAGGTGATTGGAAGATAAGCATTACCTTCTTCACCTTCACTCATGTCACCTATTTTGTCTAGAGATATCTCTGGTACTTTTTGCTTAGAGTCTGATTTTGACACATTGGAATCGAGTTCAGGAACTTGATTTGCCACATGTTTCCATAGCTCCGGTTTTACTTTCAGTAGCTCTCCTACAGTGAGATTGCACTGAACCTTAGTGTTCTTCATGACATCAGTGTTCCTTGGAACCACTGAGTCTCCATGTCTTACCAATATTGTGGGAGCTCTGATTTGAAGGGATTCAGATTCCCATGGGCCTACAAATTGTGGAAGTTCTCCTTAAGTATTAGATTCAAAATCTAACCTTTCCTCTTCTTGTTGCTCTACTTGATCTCCATAAATAGATGTAATGTCCTAGGGAAATTGATCATGAAGATCATCAATTTCAGGAATAGGAGGGGGATAATCCTTCTCCTTGGCCCATTTCTCTTCTTGCATTTCCTGCAAGAACTCTTGAGAGTACTCTTGAATTGAAAGACGTGTTCCAGCATCTATGGAATTAGGAACATAAGCTTCCCTTGGTAGTGAGCTTTCTCTTTCAACAACTGGTTGAGCCTATGGAGGTAAAGAAACCTGCAGCTTGTTTACCAAGTGCTCTAATCTTTCTAATAAGCCCTGGAAGTGCAAATTCAGTTTGATAGAGTTTGTTTGATTGAATGATTGACTAGTCTTGAGCATAGCCTGAGCTAGCTCTATCATTTTCATGCGCATTTTTGTCCGTTCAATCTCTAAATCTGCTCTAGGGTAACTCTTTTCTAGGTTTGCAGTTATTAGCCCTTCTTGAAGACGATCTTGGTAGGCCTTGAACATCATGTCCATGTCACGAGGAAGGAGATAAGGAAGAGAGCTCACACACACACTCTCACTCTCAAGGAGAAGCACACACACAAATTGAGGCAAGGAAGAATGATCTTCTTCTTCTTCTTCTATTACATAAAAGGAATGTACAAGAATGACCTAAAAACAAGAATACAACCAGTGCAATATATAAAGACCAGTACATAAAGAAAAACCTAATGTCCGCGAATGAGTGAGCTGGCAAGAAACAAATGTGCCATCACTCTCGGTAGATAAATCTAATAAAGCTCAATGAAGTATCCCTGATATATACCAGCGTGACCACTATACATGTCAGAGAAACGAAAAACTGGTACGTGTCATCCTGGATCATCACATGCTGAGCTTGATATCTCAACACTCCCCCTCAAGCTCAATGCCATATCCTGTAATCCAAGCATCTTCCGAAACTTCTTCAACTTCTCAGCTCCAAGTGCTTTGGTGAAAATATCAGCAACTTGCTCATCTGTTCTCACATAAACAAGATCAATATTACCTGCTAATACCTTCTCTCTGATGAAGTGATAATGTACCTCGATATGCTTTGTTCTAGCATGGAAAACAGGGTTCCGTGCTCTCTGCAATATGTCTATTTTTGTGTTCAGCAACACCATTCTGTTGTGGTGTGTACCTGCATGAAAACTGACGTCGAATTCCATGATTTTTTAGAAAATTACTGAACTCATTTGACATGTATTCACCTCCTCCATTAGATCTTAATGTTTGAATGTACTTCCCTGTCTGCTTTTCCACCATAACTTTAAAATTCTGGAAGTGAGTAAACACCTCGCTCTTCTCTTTCATGAAATATACCCATACTTTGCGTGTATGGTCATCAATGAAAGTAACATAAAACCTACAACCGCCCATAGATGTGGTCTTTGCTGGACCCCAAACATCTGTATGTACTACTTCTAGTACATTCTCACTAACATGCTTGTCATGTGGAAATGATGCTCTTGATTGTTTACCAAATTGACATGCTGCACATACCTTTTGCATTTCTGCAACTTTGAAATTTGGTAGTCCATGGACAATCTCCTTTGACTGCATCAGTTTCAGCCTTTGCAAGTTTGCATGTCCAATCCGTTTGTGCCATATCTCTATATCTGCAATAACTCCTGCACCTTTCGCAAACATGGCTGCATTCATTTTAGGAATCTTCACATTTAAGGTGAACATCCTACCCACTTTGTTTCCTTTGGCAACCAATCGTCCATCCTGCTTATACTCTTCTCATATAATCCATCAGCATTGAACCTGACTTGTAATCCCTGGTCAACCATTTGTCCAACAGAAACCAGATTCTTCGTTATATTTGGAACATGCAGCACATCAGCGAGATGTTTTACCTTTCCGTCCTCCATAGACAATGCTATGTTTCCTGTATGCTCAATAGGATGTGATGTGTCATCACCTGTTTCAACATATCCAGGAACTGGCATTTTCTGCAAACTACTAAACCATTCTGCATGACTGGTCATGTGATTTGAAGCACCTGAATCAACATACCAGACATTATCATTCGATTTTGAAACACCAGCAGACATCGTATTCATCATGTGATGTTGAACCATAAACAGCTTCTCAGAATCATCTGCACTCGTGGATGCATAGTTGTTTTGCTGCCTTCTGTTATTTTGATTCTTTAACCTGCAATCATGTTCAAAGTGTCGAGGTTTACCACAATTCCAGCATCCTTTACTATCATTACCTGAATCATTTCTTTGGAAATTTCTACGACCTCTTTGGCTCCCCCTGCCTCGAAACTATCATCTTCCTCCTGCATGATTCTGTTGTTGACCTTGGTCTTGGTTACTGTTTCCTCTTCCACTTCCAAAACCTCTACCTCTGCCTCTTCCTCTGCCAGAGTAGAATACCTGCTCAGAACTGGGCTTTCCTTGGGAGTTTGAATCCTCACCAAGATTCTTTTCTTCAATGATCAGCATAGAGACCAAATCAACAAAATTCGGAATATTTTCCCTGGTCTGTATAGAAGTTCTGAACTGCTTATATGCAGCTCCTAAACCACGAAGGCACACTTACACCTTATCATCATCATCTACATTCACGCCAATAGATGCAAGTGACTCACATATGCTTTTGATTTTTAGAGTGTAGTCACTTACCGGCATGCTCTTTTTCTCCAATGTATGCAGCTCGTTCTTGAGTTGCAATTTCCGTGCCTTTGTATTGGTCTCGTTGTTGAGCCCTAACCGGTTGAAACTAGCAAAGTCAAGGTCACAGCTATGCATAGGCAAGAGTAAAGTAGCTATGCATAGGCAAGAGTAAAGTATCAAAATTCCAGGGTCAAATTGGGGAAGTATTGCAGAAGTATTTTTCTAATTCCCTTAAGGTTCAAAGGGTGTTTTAAAGTCTTAGGTGCAAAAGTAAAGAATTAAAAGGAAAAGGTGAAGGTATGGGAAGCGACCATGTACGCAAAGGTGGAAATAGGGCCGCCCAATCAAGAATTTTGCTTTAAGTCTAAAGTCACTACAGGACAAAGTAGTGAGTCGTTGGCTGCCACTTAAAAGGCAATCTTGGGACATCGAAAGGGTACCAAGATTGTATTTCAGTTAGAGTGCACGGAACCAACACACTCAACAAAGAAAGGCAAAGGCTATTCTTGGTGACACACTGGAAGTAAGAGGGAGAGAGAAGTGTAAGAGACACCAGGGTACGATGACACAGAGAAGGGGAAGTGAAGAGTGCAAGAAGAGTGGCTAAGGAAGAAGGCAGAGAGTGCAAAGCGAGACCCCAAGGACCTCAAGGTCTCTGTGCAGTGTGCATGCCGACAGAAGATACTCATTCTTCATCTTGGTGGAAGCTTGGTGCAAGGTGTGCACAAGGATAAGCTTGAAGCAAGTAGAGGACTGGTGCAGAGGAGGCCGAATGCAAGAAGACTTCGAGATAATTGGTATTTTGTAATTAAGCACCCTCTGTAGTGGGCACAGAAGTATTGACTCGGATTGTGCTCAAACATTGTAATTGTTTTACTGTAATCAAACTCAAGATTCCAAGGTGTGCTTTTGCAGAAGCTTCCAAGGTTATTTCCTCTGTGAAGTTTCCCAGCTCATTTCTTTCTTTATTCTTTCCTTTTTCTCTTACAAACCCTCAAACTCCTTCTCGTCCAAGAATCCCCCAACAAATTTGGCACGCACGGTGGGACATCCAAGGAGATTTGAGCATAGGAGAAGATCTATTGCAATTGGAGAACAATATTCCAGTGTCGACAGTAATACTCCAGTTGATTAAAGAGGTACATACTTATATCAAGTGTCTCATATTAAGTGAACTATGAACAGCTCATGACCGCGACCCGGTCACAAACCTTGAGGGTCACGTGCAAGCAGACAAGAAGAAAGGCGGTCAAAAGATCATCGAGTCCACTTTCATCAACTTCATCGGTAAGAAGCATGGCAGGGCAGGTAGACCTAGAAACCTTACTCTCTAGATTAAACATAAAATTTCCCTCTTTCAGAGGTTTAGCTCATGAGGATCCAGATGAGCACATTCAAAGATTCCTGGCATTATGCAAGACTAGAGGTCTAATGGGTAGGGAAGATGCATTCTTGATACTCTTCCCTGCCACATTGGAAGGATTGGCAGACAAGTGGTTTAGCCAGTTTGCTGAAAACCACTTTACCTCTTGGGATTTGATGAAAGAGGCCTTCAAAAATCAGTTTCAGCATGGCAACACTGCGGAGGTCATTATAGAAGAGCTAGAAAACCTGAGATTGGGTCCAGGAGAAAAGTTCCCAGAGTTTGTGACCAGGGCCAAAGCACTAATGGCTAAACTACCAGATCCACCGCATGATTTCTTTGTCAAGAAGTGGTTAGCCAAACCCCTACCTGTGGTCACCCAATGCAAAATAAAAGAGTTAGTGTTACCTACCGCCTCTGTTGAGGAGTTCATCAATACGGCCACACGTTTGGAGCAGATAAGGCACCAGTATGGTGCAACTTCTTCCCAACCAACCTATGATACAGAACTGGAGGACCCAGTGATCCAGTTAAGAAGGGAGTTGGAGGGCTTGAAAACGAATAAGCCCTACACAGAGGAGGAGACTGTTGTGGCTCAGCTGAGAAGGGAGATTGAAGCATTCAAGCTCCAAAAGGAGGAGGAGGCCCAAGCAGAAGAATTAGCTCAGCTGAGGCAGGAATTGCAAGAACTCAAAGGAGGCGGTATCAAGAGTGGACTCTGGTGCTCCATGTGCAGCAAGCAAGGGCACATAGTAAGTGAATGTCCTCTGCTAAACGTGACTTGTCAATTATGCAGGAAAGTTGGCCATGAGGCCCATGAATGCCAATCCAGGGGAATGCCTGCAACGACATACTAGACACAGGGAGGACCTCTGCCACCAGCAAATGTAATGGCAGCCGTAGCAAACCAAGGTAACAACTATATGCACTACCAATCTAGGTGCACTCTCCCAGAAAATGCCCCTCCTTGTAGGAACTGTCCAGAGGCCAGGGATCACTATACAAACTGTTGTCCTAAGAATCAAGCCTCTACTTCCGGACCCCATCTCCAAATGATCTCTGTATTCAAGAAGGAAACATTACCTCAGGTCAATGAGCCCTCACCGTCTACCAGGGTGGTACAATTAGAAGAACTTGAATCTTTTGCAGTGCAGACAAGAAGCAAGGGGAAGGCTCAAGTGGATGTAAATCAAGAATCAATAATTAGGGGATTGAACAAAGACAGAGTTGCATCTGAAGACAGAGCCACCACAAGTGCAGACACAAAGCAAAAGGAATATCTCACAGGCACCAGTGATGCCATTGGGCATGCCTTCAACAGGGCTCAAGAAGAGTTTGGCAAAGCAAATGAAGCTCATTCTCTTAAAGAGTCAGAGGCTTCAAAACTACTCAAATCCATGAAGAAGGAGGTTAGTATTTTTGAATTAATAAAGATGGATGGGAAATTCAGGTCATAATTATTGCAGATAATTGATGAGGCTTCTACTACAAGCTTAGTGGCAAAGACTGCTATTTTACATAAAGGGATAATTATCGGGGAAGCACCCCTTACAGATTATAAAAGTCCTCGGCTGACAGTATATATCAAGGGTCATGAATTTCAAGGAGTTATTGTGGATGGTGGTTCTGGCATTAACTTGATGCCTGAACATACAATGGAAAAGATTGGACTCCACCCTTCAAGGCCTGCAAATTTCACTGTTACTTTGGCAGATCAGAGCAAAGTAAGGCCCGTGGGGGTGATTCCAAAAGTCCCAATTGAAATACAAGGTAATGTGTTCATAGTGGATTTGTGGTTTTAAGATTGCCCCAGATTGAAGGAGGATTTCCCCTCTTAATTGGGAGACCATGGTTGAGACACGCGAGTGTCATTCATGATTGGGGCAAGGATACTATGTGGGTACAAAAGAAAGGGCAAGAGCTGACACAGATTCATTTGGAAGAAGGCCCAGATAATCAAAGAAACACTAGCATGATGCAAAAGGTTGGCATTTGCATGGAACCAGAACCAGAAGATCAACCCCACATAGATTTTGAGGAAGAAGAGGATATTATAAAGTGGCTACATGCAGGCAATTCTTCTTCTTGTTTTGGAATTTTTCTTAATAATTCTTGCACCACTGAAGGTTATGATGAAGATGAAAAAAAAAATCCAGGTTGATGGATTGGGAGAGCCCATCACAGACCACAGAAGGGGCAGGAAGATACACCTCAACTACAACTCAGAAATTAATATGAAATCTACAGATAAGGAAGATACCAAAGCTGAAGGCAAGGTAACGGACTTTAGTGAAGAACGCTCTTTTCCTATTCAAGAAATACCTGCAGGAAAAAGAGGAACACATTGAAATTCAAGAGACACATGCTTATGAAGCTATGCACAAAGAGCTAGTGGAAGAAGACAAGGAAGGAGCTGAGTACAAAGAAAGTATGGTAGAGAGAAATCCTGTCAAAGAAATGCATTTAGACACTCAAAACAATAACCGGCCAGTTTTGGTGGCCACTTGGCTGTGGAACCACCCAAGGCTCTTGGAAAAGGTAAGAGCATTTTTGAACCACTACACAGATGTTTTTGCATGGCACTACAAGGATCTGGAAGGAGTACCACCCATTTATGGAGAACACAGAATTCCTTTGGTAGAAGGAGCAAAGCCGGTGAGAGGAAAATGTTATAGATTAAATCCCAAGTATGCTGAAGCTGTCTATTCAGAAATTCAGAAAATGGAAGATGCAGGAATCATCATCCCTGTAGAACACTCAGAGTGGCTTTCACCTATGGTTATAGTACCAAAGAAGAATACTAATAAAATCAGAATTTGTGTTGACTTTAGAGCTCTCAACAAGGTGACCATTCTAGATGGGTTCCCAATGCCTTTTGCAGAGCAGGTCATTGAAGAAGTGGCTGGACATGCATTATATAGCTTTATGGATGGATTTAGTGGCTATAATCAAATATCAATACACCCAGAGGATCGTGAAAAGACTGCTTTTATCACACCTTGGGGAACATATGTGTATGTAAAAATGCCATTTGGGCTCAGAAATGCTCCAGCCACCTTTAACAGAACGGTCAATCTCAGTTTTGGCCCCCTATTGTTGGAGTCACTTAGAATCTTCATGGATGACTTCTCTTCATTTTGAGGTTCTCATAAAGAAACTCCTCTAGATTGTTTGGACCATCACTTGAGGCAGCT
Source organism: Ceratopteris richardii (assembly GCA_020310875.1). Lineage (NCBI taxonomy): Eukaryota > Viridiplantae > Streptophyta > Polypodiopsida > Polypodiales > Pteridaceae > Ceratopteris > Ceratopteris richardii. The sequence continues at coordinate 27,895,361 of CM035424.1, read as the reverse complement.
GCAGAATGTTTTCAAAAGATGCAGGGAAACAAAGCTAAAGCTCAATCCAAATAAATGTCCTTTCCTTGTGACAGAAGGAACTCTCTTAGGACATGTGGTGTCGGCTAAAGGTATGGCCCCAGATCCTGACAAAATCATTTCTATATTAAAGTTGCCTAAACCTAAATCCCCTAAAGAGATTCAGAGTTTCTTGGGGCATACTGGATACCATAGAAGATTTATAAAAATGTATGCAGAGATAGCCAGACCACTGGCTAGACTTACGGGTAAGGAAGTGCCCTTTAAATGGGAAGAAGAGGAGGAAAAAGCATATCAAACATTACGGTCAAGGTTAGTGTCTGCTCCTATTTTGACCACACCTGAGTGGTCAAAAATCTTTCATATACATGTAGATGCCAGTGCCTATGCAGTAGGGGCAGTTTTGACTCAACCCAGTGAAGAATTTAAAGTAGATAGACCAATTCAATATGCCAGTAGAATCTTGACCAAGGCTAAAAGGAATTATAGTACTACAGAGAGGGAAGCCCTAGCAATGGTCTTTGCTGTCCAAAAATTCCATCATTACTTACTGGGAGTAAAATTTATTATTATAACAGATCACCAACCACTAAAATACCTACTCAACAAACCACACGCCACTGGTAGAATATGGAGATGGTTATTGTTATTCCAAGAGTTTGATTTTTCCGTAGTCCATAAACCAGGTAAAGAAAATGTTATGGCGGATCACCTATCCAGAATCAATATGATGAATCAAACTAGTGGAATCAATGATGATTTTCCAGATGCTCAATTGTTTGCTGTACAAGCTCAAGATTGGTATTTTGATATTAAAAATTTCATTAAAACTGGGTTGTATCCAGAAAAGTCTAGTGCTGTGCAAAAGAAGAGACTGCTAATCAAGAGTAGACCATATACCTTCATTAAAGATAAATTGTATAGACAGGGCAAAGATGACAGGTTTAGGAAGTGTTTGGAAGAAGAAGAAGTGAGGGAAGTCCTTCACTCTGCACATGAAGGAACAGGTGGTGGGCACCTTCCAGGGCATATTATGAGTCAGAGGATACTGGATGCTGGTCTATGGTGGCCTACACTGTTTAAGGATGCAGATGAATGGGGAAAGGCATGTGACATTTGCCAGAGGTGTGGACCTAAGCCAACAAAGCAGAGACATAACCCCTTGATTATTTCCGCTTCCTGGCAACCATTTGAGAAGTGGGGGCTGGATTTCGTTGGACCCATCTACCCTCCGGCTATTCCGAAAAGAGAAAAATATCTATTGATAGCTACAGATTATGCCACCAAGTGGGCTGAAGCTATTGCTTCACCCAATTGCACTGCCCAGACTGTTGCTGATTTCATTTATAGTAGCATCATTTGCAGGTTTGGATGTCCACTTGAAATTTGTACTAACCAGGGTACCCATTTTGTCAATAAAGTCCTGCAAGAAATCTTCAACAGGTATAGAATTCTTCATAGGACCTCTTGTGCTTACTATCCAAGAGCAAATGGACAGGCTGAATCGACAAATAAGGTTTTAATTTCAATGTTAAGAAAGGAGTGCATGTTGCAGCCCACTTCCTGGGGCATTGCTTACCAAGGTACACTATGGGCATACAGGTTAGCCTACAAAGAGGCCACCGGATATTCCCCATTCCAACTTGTTTATGGCATATTACCCATCGAGCCATTTGAATTTTTACATGGATCACCTAAAATAGCATTCATGCAGGGAAAGAAGGATTGTGATGTCTCTCAGAGGCTAGGAGCACTACATAAAGTGGAGGAGATTCGTCTACTAGCGACCAAACAATTGATAGAGACTCAGATGAAGAGGAAGGAGGCACATGATCGATATCTGTGGAACAACAACATTGAAGCAGGCATGTTAGTTCTTCTCCATAAACCTAACCCTCATACGAATGCAAAAGGGAAATGGATTCCTCATTGGGAAGGCCCTTTTCGCGTTCTGAAGATGTTGCATTGGGGTGCTGTGCAGTTAGAAACACTCAATGGAGCCACCCTGCCGCTAGTAAATATTTCTAGACTCAAAGCCTATCATAAAAAGTTCTAACATCCCACTCCATTGTTCTTAGGTCATTTTGTTTTTCTATTGTGTCTCTTTAATCATTGCTATTAATTGCTATGAAAAAAAAAATGATGCTCTACACAAAATTTTGGCGCAAATTTTTTGATGGCTCTTAGTTCTACACACTAGCTTTTAAGGCTAGCCTTTTCTTTGTTATCTCTCGGATGGATGAGATTAAAGTTGGCTTCTCCTCTCTTTTGAACACTCTTTTATGCTAAACCATCCCTTTCTGTGAGGTGAGCTCTTAATCCTCATTGCTATATAATGGGAACCCTCATTCATTCCGCCTTCAACTCCATCTTGCTGCAAGATCATCTCAATTGAACCTAGAAGTCTGCAATGCCCGAGTCCACAGGAGCTACCCGACTCTTCAGACACTCTTCACACCTGCGTGTCTTTTTCGGTTGACGAAGCCTGAGCAGGAGCATTCACCCTCAACTTTCACTTTGGCTTTCCACCGACCCTCCCCGACTCCCCCTCCTGCCACCACCACCATCCCCCTCTACCTCACCCGCCTCCCCTCGGCCTCCACCGCCATCCCAACCCTCTCCCTCCATACCCCTCCACCTTCCCCCTCATCAACTTCCACCTCAACCGCCACCGACGCCACCCTCCCCCCTCTTCACCATCCGCCTCCCCCGCCCACCGACTCCACCCTCCCCCTCCATCTCTACCGCCCACACGCCCCACCCTCCCCCTCCACCTCATCCGCCCCCCCTCCACCCCCTCCACCTCCACACTCCCCTCCACCCCCTCCACCTCTCCCGCCCACCGACTCCACCCTCCCCCCCCTCAAACTCCGCCTCCTCCCCCGCCCACCGACTCCACCTCCCCCCCCTCACCATCCACCTCCCCCGCCCACCGAATCCACCCTCAACCCCCTCACCATCTGCCTTCCCCGCCCATGACTCCACCCTTTCCCCCCTCATCATCCGCCTCCCTTCACCCTCCCCTTCCACAACCTCACCCTCCACCCCCTCCACCTCCACACCCGCCTCCCCCTCCACCTCCCCCGCCCACCCGCCCCACACACTCCCCCTCCTCCTCTCCCGCCCACACGCCCCACCCTCCCCCTCCACCTCCTCCGCCCCCCCTCCACCCCCTCCACCTCCACACTCCCCTCCATCCCCTCCATCCCCTCCACCTCCCCCGCCCACCGACTCCACCCCCCCCTCAAACTCCGCCTCCCCCGCCCACCGACTCCACCCTCCCCCTCCATCTCTACCGCCCACACGCCCCACCCTCCCCCTCCACCTCATCCGCCCCCCCTCCACCTCCACACTCCCCTCCACCCCCTCCACCTCCCCTACCCACCGACTCCACCCTCCCCCCCTCAAACTCCGCCTCCCCCTCCCCCGCCCACCGACTCCACCTCCCTCCCCTCACCATCCACCTCCCCCGCCCACCGAATCCACCCTCACCCCCCTCACCATCTGCCTTCCCCGCCCAGGACTCCACCCTTTCCCCCCTCATCATCCGCCTCCCTTCACCCTCCCCTTCCACAACCTCACCCTCCACCCCCTCCACCTCCACACCAGCCTCCCCCTCCACCTCCCCCGCCCACCCGCCCCACACACTCCCCCTCCTCCTCTCCCGCCCACACGCCCCACCCTCCCCCTCCACCTCCTCCGCCCCCCCTCCACCCCCTCCACCTCCACACTCCCCTCCATCCCCTCCACCTCCCCCGCCCACCGACTCCACCCCCCCCCTCAAACTCCGCCTCCTCCGCCCACCGACTCCACCCTCCCCCTCCATCTCTACCGCCCACACGCCCCACCCTCCCCCTCCACCTCATCCGCCCCCCCTCCACCCCCTCCACCTCCACACTCCCCTCCACCTCCCCCGCCCACCGACTCCACCCTCCCCCCCCCTCAAACTCCGCCTCCCCCTCCCCCGCCCACCGACTCCACCTCCCCCCCCCCTCACCATCCACCTCCCCCGCCCACCGAATCCACCCTCACCCCCCTCACCATCTGCCTTCCCTGCCCACGACTCCACCCTTTCCCCCCTCATCATCCGCCTCCCTTCACCCTCCCCTTCCACAACCTCACCCTCCACCCCCTCCACCTCCACACCCGCCTCCCCCTCCACCTCCCCCGCCCACCCGCCCCACACACTCCCCCTCCTCCTCTCCCGCCCACACGCCCCACCCTCCCCCTCCACCTCCTCCGCCCCCCCTCCACCCCCTCCACCTCCACACTCCCCTCCATCCCCTCCACCTCCCCTGCCCACCGACTCCACCCCCCCCTCAAACTCCGCCTCCCCCGCCCACCGACTCCACCCTCCCCCTCCATCTCTACCGCCCACACGCCCCACCCTCCCCCTCCACCTTATCCGCCCCCCCTCCACCCCCTCCACCTCCACACTCCCCTCCACCCCCTCCACCTCCCCCGTCCACCGACTCCACCCTCCCCCCCCTCAAACTCCGCCTCCCCCTCCCCCGCCCACCGACTCCACCTCCCCCCCCTCACCATCCACCTCCCCCGCCCACCGAATCCACCCTCACCCCCTTTTCCCCCTCATCATCCGCCTCCCTTCACCCTCCCCTCCCACAACCTCACCCTCCACCCCCTCCACCTCCACACCCACCTCCCCCTCCACCTCCCCCGCCCACCTGCCCCACACAATCCCCCTCCACCTCCCCCGCCTACCCGCCCCATGCACTCCCCCTCCATCTCTACCGCCCACACGCCCCACCCTCCCCCTCCACCTCCCCTGCCCACCGACTCCACCCTCCCCTCCCTCAAACTCCGCCTCCCCCGCCCACCGACTCCACCTCCCCCCTCCCCTTCCGCCTTCCCCGCCCACCGAATCCACCCTCACCCCCCTCACCATCTGCCTCCCCCGCCCACCGACTCCACCCTCACCCCCCTCACCATCTGCCTTCCCCGCCCACGACTCCACCCTTTCCCCCCTCATCATCCGCCTCCCTTCACCCTCCCCTTCCTCAACCTCACCCTCCACCCCCTCCACCTCCACACCCGCCTCCCCCTCCACCTCCCCCGCCCACCCACCCCACACACTCCCCCTCCTCCTCCCCCGCCCACCCACCCCACGCACTCCCCCTCCACCTCTCCCGCCCACACGCCCCACCCTCCCCCTCCATCTCCTCCGCCCGCCCTCCACCCCCTCCACCTCCACACTCCCCTCCACCCCCTCCTACTCCCCCGCCCATCGACTCCACCCTCCCCCCCCTCAAACTCCGCCTCCCCCGCCCACCGACTCCACCTCCCCCCCCTCCCCTTCCGCCTCCCCCGCCCACCAAATCCACCCTCACCCCCCTCACCATCTGCCTCCCCCGTCCACCGACTCCACCCTCCCCCCCTCAAACTCCGCCTTCCCCGGCCACGACTCCACCCTTTCCCCCCTCATCATCCGCCTCCCTTCACCCTCCCCTCCCACAACCTCACCCTCCACCCCCTCCAACCCCACACCCGCCTCCCCCTCCACCTCCCCCGCCCACCCGACCCACACACTCCCCCTCCACCTCCCCCGCCCACCCGCCCCACGCACTCCCCCTCCATCTCCCCCGCCCACAAGCCCCACCCTCCCCCTCCACCTCCTCCGCCCCCCCTCCACCCCCTCCACCCCCTCCACCTCCCCTCCACCCCCTCCACTTCCACACCCGCCTCCCCCTCCACTTCCCCGCCCACACGCCCCACACTCCCCCTCCACCTCCCCCGCCCAACCCCTCCCCCTCCACCTTTCTACGCAGAACACTATGGCAGATCCCACCGCACCGGAAGACATTTCGGAACTCACTCCTTCAGCACTGCATACAACCAATCCACATTACCCTCCTCCTGCATCTGCAACACGGCCCAGCGGCCTTCACTACCAGTTCCCTACGTTGCCCACTTCCACTGAGCCACCCCTAACATCGCCTTCCTCACTTCCTCCTGCCATTCTACATATTCCCACTTATTCAGTTCAATCTGATTCCACGGATATATATTCTCCACCTCCCCTCCCTCGCCATCCTTCTCCTTCTCCTTCGGCTTCTCATACCTCGCAACCAAATTCGCCTTCAGGAGATTATATGCGCCTTTTTCGTCCGCCCGATTTAGATCTGCAGATTCGTATTCACTTATCTCTCCCAACTATTGAACTCCGTCGCCTTTTTTCTATTGAAAATCTTCAACAGGCGGGTCTCTGGGGCTTGGCCAACGTTTTCCTGAATGATCCCCCCAATTATAGTGACGTCTATGAAGCTCTCCGCCTCTTTCCTAATTTTCGCACAGGCACTCTCTCCATTCCCGCTCTTGCTGCCAGTCTCAGCTCCTCCCCCGTCGATTTCAGTAATCCTCCATTCTTATATTCTGGATTGTCAGCTTCTGCCACAATTGCCTTTTGTAGAGATCGCTTCGACACTAATGCCCGATTTTCCATCCGCATGACATCCATACTTAATGCATTCATTTTTTTCTTTTTGCTTCGTAGTCCCACATCTTCACTACCATGGTCCGATATTCGCATTGCTGATCCGCTTTTTTGCTTCCTAAATAGCCGCCCATACCCTTACGCCGCCCTCATCTATGGTTCCTTAATTTGCGCTCTCGTCGCCTTTGTGAAGCTGTCTCCAGGGGCTCTCGCACATTCTCCTTATATTCTGCTCCCTTCATAGCTTGGCTCTATCAAATACCTTCGAACTCTGACCATAATCCCGCTCTACTTCAGTTGCAGCCCAGCCCTGTTAGCCAACAGAATAGTCATCCCTGTATACCTTCCACTTCAATTCCTTCCCCCTCCCCTATAATCTCCATCGACTCGGCTTCCGCTTCCACACCGCTGTCCGCTCCCCCTGATCTCAATTCCCTCCCTCCACACTCTTCTTTGAATATCTTTTCTGCCTCTCTGGCTAATGCGCCCATTCCTACCCTTGATCCCGCTCTGGCACATGGCCCTTCTTCCAAACCAGCTTTCCGGTCGCTCGTTCAAATGCAGCTCAACACCCACAACCTAACTTGTACACCACCTCGTCCTCCCATTTCCGCCCCCACTCCGACCACTGCGGTTCCATTCACGCGACCCACTCCGCCTGCATCTCCTCTCAGTCATCCCGATCCACCTGTTGCACCCTCCCCTCCAATTGATCTCCCTTCCGCCCCTTCCTTTTTACATTTACTCCGCGACGCCAGTGCAGCTGCTTCTGGCAGTGCTCATGCCTCCAAAGTGTCCTTGGATTCTGTATCGGCCGCAGCTTCTATTCATCAACAATACATTTCTACCATAGACAACATCAATCGAATAGCTCATTCTCAATGGCAATCACTCAATGAAACGGCCCGCTTACTCAAAGATGAGCGAGACAAATATCGAGATATGGCCGACTGTGCATTAAAGGCCTTATCCGATCTTCAAAATCGCTCTTCCTTAGGGTTATGTGATAATGCTACTTGCCGTCGTATCAAACGCGAACGGGACCACCTTAGGCAGTGCCTTAGTTCTCTCCAGCACATGATTGAACAAGCTTCTACTCCACTGCCCTCCTCTCCCCAACCCTCAGCTGCAGATCTCAATCCCCCTTCGCAATAAATTAGTTCACTTCGCATTTAGGGCTTGAGCTTCAATTCTAGAAATTCAATACATCTCATCATCCTTCTCCTTTTGTCATGATCCGGGTTAATCAATACTAGTAGCACTCTTTATCTGTTGTTTTTTATGCTTTATCAATAATCGCAATCTTTCTCTATTTCCTTACCTCTGGTTCCTCTGTGGTTCTTCTGATGTTTTCTCTCTGTTATTGAAGCCTCCTTGCATTGTGTCATTGTGGTCTCTCCGGGACGGAGAGCACTTTAGGTGGTGGGCATCTGTTGAGCCCTAACCGGTTGAAACTAGCAAAGTCAAGGTCACAGCTATGCATAGGCAAGAGTAAAGTAGCTATGCATAGGCAAGAGTAAAGTATCAAAATTCCAGGGTCAAATTGGGGAAGTATTGCAGAAGTATTTTTCTAATTCCCTTAAGGTTCAAAGGGTGTTTTAAAGTCTTACGTGCAAAAGTAAAGAATTAAAAGGAAAAGGTGAAGGTATGGGAAGCGGCCGTGTACGCAAAGGTGGAAATAGGGCCGCCCAATCAAGAATTTTGCTTTAAGTCTAAAGTCACTACAGGACAAAGTAGTGAGTCGTTGGCTGCCACTTAAAAGGCAATCTTGGGACATCGAAAGGGTACCAAGATTGTATTTCAGTTAGAGTGCACGGAACCGGCGCACTCAACAAAGAAAGGCAAAGGCTATTCTTGGTGACACACTGGAAGTAAGAGGGAGAGAGAAGTGTAAGAGACACCAGGGTACGACGACACAGAGAAGGGGAAGTGAAGAGTGCAAGAAGAGTGGCTAAGGAAGAAGGCAGAGAGTGCAAAGCGAGACCCCAAGGACCTCAAGGTCTCTGTGTAGTGTGCATGCCGACAGAAGATACTCATTCTTCATCTTGGTGGAAGCTTGGTGCAAGGTGTGCACAAGGATAAGCTTGAAGCAAGTAGAGGATTGGTGCAGAGGAGGCCGACTGCAAGAAGACTTCAGGATAATTGGTATTTTGTAATTAAGCACCCTCTGTAGTGCGCACAGAAGTATTGACTCGGATTGTGCTCAAACATTGTAATTGTTTTACTGTAATCAAACTCAAGATTCCAAGGTGTGCTTCTGCAGAAGCTTCCAAGGTTATTTCCTCTGTGAAGTTTCCCAGCTCATTTCTTTCTTTATTCTTTCCTTTTTCTCTTACAAACCCTCAAAATCCTTCTCGTCCAAGAATCCCCCAACACTCGTACAAAGTGACCAAACTATTCCAAGCCTCTTTTGGAGTATTGGCATCCTGTATGTGTCCAATCATGCTATCTTGTATGCTAACAGATAGCCAATACATTACCTTTCGTGCTCCTTGATTCCATTCCTCATATGCTCTTAACTGTTCTGCAGTCCGATTCCTTTCTGGTAACTGCGGAGCATTTTCATTCTCTCCTTCGATGTACTTCCAGTAGCCTTTTTCCATCAGGAAATTCGTCATTCTGAATCTCCAAGCATGGAAGTTGTTCTTGTCCAGCTTATCACTCATAAGCTGACTCATTCCATCTGCGTTTGCCATTTCTGCAAAAATTCACAACACCGCAACACACTACAAGCAGCACTTCTGCTTGAACACTGTCGCACTATGACGTGACAGTTTGATCTCAGAAAAACACAGTTTTTGTGTATCAACAGTACACGGAATCGCTTGAAATTTTGAATCTGGAATATATGAGTGTCGTCGAACACAACGCAAGTTACAGTTTCTGAAACTAACCTGGTTTTTCTATGGGCCCCACCTTGTGGGCTCAAAACAGGGGTCGAGATGGCTCCGAAACTTCGATCTGACAAAAACAAGGGACCCTAGAGGGATAACTCTCGAAAATATTTTGAGGTCTTCTACCTTCACGGCGGTTTTCGTAGCAAACGGAGGCTATTTGTGAAATCGCGTTTTCTCCACGCCTTGCCACGTAGTCTTCACCGTCGCCTTCTCCACGAGCTCTCTACAGCCACGCTGGCTCTGATACCATGTCACGAGGAAGGAGATAAGGAAGAGAGCTCACACACACACTCTCACTCTCAAGGAGAAGCACACACACAGATTGAGGCAAGGAAGAATGATCTTCTTCTTCTTCTTCTATTACATAAAAGGAATGTACAAGAATGACCTAAAAACAAGAATACAACCAGTGCAATATATAAAGACCAGTACATAAGGAAAAACCTAATGTCCGCGAATGAGTGAGCTGGCACGAAACAAATGTGCCATCACTCTCGGTAGATAAATCTAATAAAGCTCAATGAAGTATCCCTGACATATACCAGCGTGACCACTATACATGTCAGAGAAACGAAAAACTGGTACGTGTCATCCTGGATCATCACATGTTGAGCTTGATATCTCAACAGTCCAAGCCTTCTGGGGTTGGATCTGCGAGAACAGACCCTGGTTGTGGTCTATTTACAATGGGTGGTGGGGCAGGATGAGGTGGTGTGGATGGAGTTTCGGCATGCGAGGGACTTTGAGATGCAATGTCTTCTATTTTTGTTTTCACTTCTTTCAAGATTTCTTCTAGTTCAGATAACTAACTTGTGTGTGAACTTAGTATGTAAGGATAGCCACTTAGTTGTTGTGGCCAGGACTTAGTTGTATGGTTAACACTTTCTTCAGAAGATCTAATGCTTTTTCTATCCTCGCCTAGGTGTCTACGAGATCTCAAGTTCATAAGCTTTGTCTTCTGGTCCAAAATTCCCCTTTATATTGCTCAAGATCCTTTGGAGCCCCCTTGGTTTCCTAATCCCACTTGAGGGTCAACTTCAAATTAGTATATCTAAAAATCAATGCATTATTCTTAGAAAAAATAGCTGAGGCCCTATGGGATTCAAAACGAGCTTTTCAACGAGCTATAGAGCTCAACAGACTTTTGACGAAAACATTATGTCAAATCAGGCTCTTGGGGGTCAAAACAAGGAAACAGGACCTTTTGGAAAAATCACGATTTTGTGTGAAAATCGCGATCTTCAACAACCTTGGAAATCATGATTTTGAGTGAGAATCGTGATCCTGAGAAATCCCCAAAAAATGTGATTTTGAGTGAGAACCGTGAAAAACGCGATTTTGAGTGAGAATCATGAAAAACGCGATTTTGAGTGAGAATCGTGAAAAACAGGATTTTGAGTGAGGATCGTGAAAAACGCGATTTTGAGTGAGAATTGTGTTTTTTGTGAAAATCACTATTTTGGCTGAAAATTGTGTTTGGTCAAAATCATGTTTTTGGTCTGAAAATCATGGTTTTGAGAATGATCAGAAAATTGCAATTTTGACTGAAAATCGTGTTTTGTGAAAATCACGATTTTGAATGAAAATCGTGTTTTGAAAGTCGTGATTTTGTACCCTAGTGAAAATTGTGTTTCTTGAAAGTCGTGAAAATCGTGATTTTGGATGAGTCATGTTTTTGAAAATCATGATTTTGGATGAAAGTTGTGTTTTTGAAAATCGTGATTTGGAGCCAACAAAGAACCGTGTTTTTTTTCCAAATCGTGTTTTTGGCTGAAAATCTTGATTTGTGAAATCGCGATTTTGAGCGAACTAAAAATCGTCTTTTTGTGACTTGGTGGAAACTGAAAATCACATTTTTTTTGAAAAATTTGAATTTTATGAAAATCACGATTTTCAATCAGAATCGTGTTTTTTGGCAGGAAATTCAAATTTTTGAGCACCGAGCAATGACAAGCTCCGTATGTGCAAAAAATTGTGAAAAAACACAGGCGCTTGCTATCCCGTGCACTCCCTAACTCCTTCTTGCACAATAATGCATGAAAAATGGTATGAAAGTGGTGAAAATGCACTAAAAAACAAGAAATTTCTATGAAGATGAAGATGGATGAAGATGGAGATGGTGATGATAATAAAGATGAAGAAATAAATCAAAAAAATAACAAAAAATAACTTTTTTTTTACCTTCCAACGTCACAAATCTACGATCTTACCATCACAATGCTCGTCCTCGAAGTTCTCTCCCCTGCAACGGTGCCAAAATTTGGTGTAGCTCAAGCGTAAGCACCACCTCCTTTACTTGTCAATCCGCAGAGCCATGAGGACCGATATGAAGACCATGAGCATGTGAAGGCACAAATGTGTAAGTGAGATAACACACTAGCATGCACACACATACACACACATGCACACAAGGAAAGATCAAAGAGAGGAACAATGGAAAGCTTTGATTACAAAAGAGTTCTCTTACAAAGGTTCAAATCTACAACAAGTTAACCTCAAAAATGAGCTCTCTAGCTCTTTTTATAGATTTTGGACTAGTTTTGGCCCTTTCCAGACCTAGTGTTTGGCCTAGTTAAAAATTAGGTTCCAGGGCTTATTTGAGAGCTCATACGGACTCTAAAAATTATGAAAATTGGTAGGATGGTACTTCTAATGCTCCTCAAGCTCAAAAACTCCTCAAGTTGCACAAAATACAGCTACAAAAAGGTGAAATGATATTTACAATGGTTTCTAGTAATGAAAATCACTATTTTATAGGGATTTCTTCTAAAAATTTGACATACACTTCTTGGAGCTCCCTATGTGCTCCTTCTTCTTGTATGTCCACTTCTCTGATGCACTTATTATGCTTGTCCTTGACCTTGAGCTTCAACAGTGTATGTTTGTATATGTGTGTATGTGTGTATGTGTGTGTATGCATGTAAGCATGTATGTATGCATATGCATGTGCATTATGTATGCATATGTATGCTTGTGTGTGTGTATGTGTGTATGTATGTGTGTGTATGTGTGTATGCATGTATGTGTGTGTATGTGTCTATGTATGTATGTGTGTGTGTATGTGTATATGTGTGTGTGTCTATGTCTGTATATACGTGTGTATGTGTATATATGTGTGTGTATGCATGTGTATGTGTGTGTGTGTAAATCTGTGTATGTGTGTGTGTCTATGTGTGTATGTGTGTGTGTCTATGCGTGTGTGTCTATGTGTGTATGTGTGTGTGTATGTATGTGTGTGTGTATGTATGTGTGTGTATGTGTGTGTATGTGTGTGTGTGTCTATATGTGTATGTGTGTGTCTATGTGTGTATTGTTGGAGTTTATTGACCTCCAAAGTATAGCTGGAAGTAGGTGGAACCCCCTAGGAACAAGTTGACCTTCTCACAAACTTCATCACAGAAAACTAGTCATGCTTGCAGAGCTTACTCTGCTCTACTGGCTTAGGATTTTTTTAAAATCTTTTTAGCACATATACTAGAGACCAAGAGCTTTCCAATGAGCCAAAGAACACTCAATTTGGATAAACACACAAGGAGATATGACCTCTCCAAGTTTGAGTTTAATGGAGACCTTCAGCAGGGGTGAAACCCGAGAACACACACTACTTGCAGAGAGTACTGCTCTCAGCTCACAAATCCAATAATTATGAAAATTGACAGTATGAACGTAGAAAGTAAGAGCTTTCAAATAAGCTATCAAATATGTAATATGGATATATAATGAGGGAGATACAAGCTCTGCAATCTCTGCAATCTCTGCAATCTCTGCATACAAAACTACAACAGCGTAGAGATACACATATGAGTCTCTTGGACTTCCCACAAGATCACGACTTCTCTCCTCTTTTTATAGCATGAAGAACTAATCTAAAACCTGCCTAATACATCTAAATTCATGGTAGACACTTGGGTGGAGGTATTACATGACTCAAATGCTCAAATAAGCAAGTATTGATGGACTTTGAGAACTAGCCACATCGACCTTCCACTAGGTCACCACTGTAGCTCCCTTGTGACTCACTAATTTGACTCACCATGTTTTAGAACTCACGTGGTATTTTGGCTATATTTTATGAATAATATGAGCATTCTTGAAGTATTTGAAGACTTCCCAAAGGTATTTACATAATTTGAAACTTGTATCCTACATAAAAAAATATTCGCAACCTGTTTATGTGTATGTCTATGTGTGTGTTGTGAAGAGAGATGGTGGATGCAATCGGAAGATGAGTTGGTGCTGCCACAACCAGCTTCACACCAGCCAACTAAGGCTTTAGAGTTGATTAGTATACTCTTTGAGATTCCTAATTCCACCAAAATATCAGCCAAGTACTTTGGAACATGTATCTCAAAAGTTTAAGTCAAGACAGACTAGTTGCAAAATGACTAGCTCCCAAAACTTGCTATTTTTGAACATACACCTGCAAGAAAAAATGAATAGTGCTCTCAACCTGGTAAGAATTAGACTAATTCCTTTTGGACATAGCAAATAGATTTAGGTAACTTGCTATTCCAAGTTAAAACACTTCAAATGATAAACTGAGCACTGAGAAATAGATTCATCAACATCAAGAACATGCCCGCCATTCTTGGGGCTCTATAGAGATAGACCAGTGTGAAGTAACATGAAGATATCTCCCAAATTATAAATCCAATGATCATGAACATTTTTATGCACACACTGATGGTGAGAGCAATCCAACGCATGTTAAAAATCTGAAAAAGGTTGAGTAGAGCTTGAGATATGAGCTTCTGAAGTTACTGCTATGAGTGAGTATAACAGATAACAAAATAGAGAAGTAGAGAATGATGAATGTATAAATTCACATATTATTACAACCACATTGGCAATGAATATTTGCAAAATGGCAGTAGAATGATTGAGCTATGGAGTAAGCTCTTCAATCTCTACAAAATGACATGAAGTGGTCACGTACAAGGCTTGCTAATCACCACTTCCTTCTTGCTCTTTTTATAGCTACTTTTAGAGGGAGTTTTGAATTCGAATTCGAATGGCTCCACCTAAAAGTGATCTCCAAAGTTAGGAAATATTCCCTCAGCTCACTAATTCGTGGTTTTAGGTAGTTAGAGCCACGAGTTTTCTTTTACATCATGGATGAGGTAAGCCATTCTTTTTCTCTTTTCTTTTCACAATTACAAGAGATAAAATGTACTCTTTTACAAGAGGAGTTCACATGACTAAACATATAAACATAAATAAAATAATATCAAGCATGTAAGCTTGGGTAAAATTCACCAACATGTGTGTCTATGTGTGTGTGTATGCATGTGTATGTGTGTATATATATGTGTGTATGCATGTGTATATGTGTGTATGTGTGTGTATGTATGTGTGTGTGTCTATGTGTGCATGTGTGTGTGTGTCTATATGTGCCCTTCTTCCATGAGAATTCTATTGATTTCTTCATTGGATTTAGTGAGAATTCGATATGAAGTTTGTAGTATCTTATTTTTGGACTCAAATCTTCTGATTTCTTCCCCCATCTTATTGATAGTCTCATTTTGTTTATTGCAGTTTTCTTCCAAAAATCCAATTCATTTTTTGTTTTGCACTACTTCTATCTCTAATACCATTGCTTTCTCCAAATATTTCTCACTTCTCACTTGGTGTTCCCTGAGGTCCTCCTCTAGCTGATGTTTCTCTTTCTTATACTCTTCTATGACCTTATGATCTTTAACAAATTCTGATTCTATACCTATTCCTGACATAATAATGTTTCTACTTGCAGGTCTGAAATCTTCAATATTCCTCATTATTGTTTCACATATGCCCTTGATATCCTTTGGAATCCTTTCTATTCTTGTAATATGTTCAAACTATGTTACCTCAAGCTATTGATTTCTTTGATAGTCTTCTTCATTTTCCTTTGACTTACATTCTTCCTGCTCTTCTCCCTTTACTTCTTCTATATGCTTTAGGCCTTCCTAAGATTTTTCTTCTTCCTGCTCTGCTTCTAACTTTTCCTCTTCATGTTCAATTTCTGAAGCTTCTTCTTCTAAAGTGTGTATATCTTGCATTTCTACATCCATGCCTGAATACACTACTTCTTTTTGGATGTCATCAAGAATTTCTTGAATGTCTCTCTTACTATTACTCTTACACTTTTTTAAGTTTGTTGCCTTCTTCTATGTCTTTGCTTCATGACTCTTGGATTCCAATTTCTTGGATTCTGATACTTTCTGCATATCATGACTCAACATAACACAACCTTTTTCCTCTTTCTTATTTGACTTCAACTCTTCTGGTATAAAAAAGTGTTTTGTCTTTTTTCCTTTTTAAAAAATATCATCATTTATTTTAAATATTTATTTATTGCCTTGACATTCTTGTGCCATTCCTAGCTCATTTCCTATTTCCTTGACAATGGTATTTATATTCTCAAAGGATTCTTCCATTTCACCTTATTTCACTTCCTCAAATTCTTTGGTGGTTGATCCTTGAATCTGTCCTGACTTTATAGGAGTACTTGGTAATGATAGATTTGTACTTCTAAGGAGAAATCCTTCAAGATCAGTGTTTGTATCTGAATCAATCCTTTCTTTAGTGTAGTCTTTCAGTGCTTCACAACCATCTACTACTGTTATTGAGACATCCTATTCTTCTGGTATTTCAACTTTATGGATCAAGGTTGGTCCTCTAGCTTGTCTATGATATTCCTTGCTGTCCTTCAAAAGTCCCTTTTGTTTTGATTCGGAACCAACTACATAGGCCTCAAGATCCTAGGATGTTCTCTGGGTCTTCGCAGAGGAAATTCATCTACACCTCTTTGAAGTCTTGGGCCTCTATGCCTCTCCAAATTTGTGTTGTCTGTCTCCATTCCTAATCCATCTCTTCTTACAAGATTGGCAAAGCTCACTTCTAATATCTCTCTAGCTCTATCTCTTTGGGTTCCATGAGCTTGGGATGATCTTTCTCCTTGGAGGCCATGAGAAACATTTGATCTTCATGGAGGGAAAATCAATTTGCTATTATAGGTGTAGGCATGCCTACCCTACTCCATAACCAGGAACATCCTCTCTAAGGTGTTATCTAAACAGACAACCTTGCCTGGTGTCTCTAGGTCCTTAAACTCATAAATGGTGACTCATCCAACTTCATTAGGTTGGTCGGGTTTAAACCTCCAAAATGCCTCATCTGTATTTCTATTCAAGAATAAGTCTACGCACTTATTTTCTTGGGGGATCCACTCTAGGGTGATCAATCTAGGCAAGATGGATTTAACTTTAGGTGTCCTAGGTTCTCCTCCTAGGGTTCCTTGCTCTGGGTTTTCCATTTGCATCTCAAGAATGAAAATTCCAAACTCATTTATCCTATCGGGGTAAGTTTGTGACCATATACATGGTTCCCTCTTTATCAATATATGATCCTTCTTCAAACTTGTCCACAGCGTGTTCAAGTCCCATAGGTTGATCCATATTCCTAAGTTGGACAACAAAACTTCTCAAACCATCCTCATAGATGCAAGCACCTAATTGGTTGGTCCTAATATATTCCATTTGAGTCTTATATGGCCCTTACTAGTTTTTCTAGGTATGCGACACCATAACCACCCGCCACCTTCTCCATACTATATGACATCTCCGAGTCACTAGTTTCTAAACTCAACATGTAGGGATAATCAATGAGTTCTTAGGCCCATGATCTAGCTATGTGATTGACACTAGCCTCAGAGGATTTGATGCTTTCTATATCTTGGCCTAGATGTTTGCCTAACTTAAGGTTCATAAGCCTTATCGATTAACCCAGTTTTCCCAACTACAACCACACTGTTTTGTTCCTTTGTATCAATCACTTCTCCTTTTTATATCTTAATTTGATTGTCACTTCTTGTCCATTAATTCACGTCATTATGAACACTCAAGTTTTTATCAACACTCAAAGTGTGGTTGTTTAGTTTCTGTTATTTTCCCTTAGGGTTTGTAGCAACATTATCTTAGCTATGCTTGAACTTGAATAATTAGGGTTTTTCAGACTTGATTTGTGCCTAGTGCCACCCTAATTAATCATTGCCACCAATCAAACTTAGCCTATACTAGAAATTGATTAAGGGGGTTGAGAGTTCTTCCAACCTCGATTCTAGTGCTCCAAAAAGCGCTATGTGTACAATAAGCATGCTCCCTGCTTGGTTATGTACTTTACCATGATCTAGAGACCCTTGAATGGCTCTTAATGGACCTATAAAAGTGTGAAGTTTAGTTCAATGTTTAAGTTTAATCTATTTAACAAAAAAAAATTATTTAGGCATTTTTTAAAGACCCAATCTCCCCCTTGTATTGCTAAAAAAGCATCTGAAGATCCCTTGGCTTCCTAATCTCACTTGAAGGTCAACTTCGAATTACCCTATCTAGAGCTCAAAAAATGGATTTTTGATGAGAACATCATGTCAATTCAGGCTCCTTGAGATCAACGAGACAAATAGAACCTCTCAAGATATTTATGTACTTGTTTAAGACAGCCTTGATTGTGTGACAATGTCACAAATGTCTAAGAGAATCGTGATGTTATGAGACAATCGTGATGTTGTGAGAAGCAGAGAATCAAGATTTTTTGAGAGTCAAACAATCTTGATGCTGTGAGACAATCACAATGTTGTGACAACTAGAGAATCGTGATTTTATGAAAGTCAGACAATTGTGATGCTGCGAGACAATCCCGATGTTATGATAACCAGAGAATCACGATTTTGTGAGAGTCAGACAATATCGATGTTGTGAGGCAATCATGATGTTGTGATAACCAGAGAATCACGATTTTGTGAAAGTTAAACAATTGTGATGTTGTGAGACAATCGCGATGTTGTGACAACCTCAGAGTCACAATTTTGTGAGATTCACACAATCCTGATGCTGTGAAACAATCACGATATTGTGACAACCAGAGAATCTTGATTTTGTGAAACTCAAACAATTGCCATGTTGTGAGACAATCTTGATGTTGTGACAACCAAAGAATGATGATTTTGTGAATGTTTTAAGATCAGAACTTCCAATAGTAAGGTGATCGTGATGCTCTAAAAAATTTTGAATTTTCCACAAAGCCGTGTTTTCCACAAAGTCATGATTTCTTGAGACTTTTGGTGAGAATTTCAAAATCAAGCATCGAGGCTTGTGTTTCATGTAGAGGATCGCAAAAATCATAGAGACTTGCACACACAAACACTTTGTCTCTCTCTCTCTCACATATACGAATGAGAAATGAGGTGAAAATGGGGAATATACTACCAAAAGCAAAAACATTTTGTGAAGACAAAGATGGCAGAAGTTGTTAATGATGATGATGAAGGTGGAGAAGAAAAAAAAAACAAAAAATGACTATTGTTTACCTTCCAATGTTGCAAATCTACGATCTTACCATCACAAAATTTTTCCTTAAGCAATGATCCCTGACAATGGCACCAAAACTTGATGTAGCCCAAGCATGAACACCACCTCCTTTACTTGTCAGTCTACAAAGACGTGAGGTGGATATTGTTAGCCACTAGAATGGATGACCACAATCTTTGTAATTTACTTTGTAATAGGAAGGGGTTATTTTACGGAGATCCAAAGAGCTTTGGAAGTCTTGAAATCCAGTGTTCTTTATCTCCGTGATGCAAAACGGTGTGTAAAAGATTATAAAGAGGATGAAAAGGAGAATGGTATAGTATTCAAAAGTTTCTTTGTGTGCAAGCAATGATTTTTGGAATTTCTATAATATGAAGCTCTGTAATATGAACTGATGTACGCACTGATGCAATATGATGATGAATTGAAAAGTGTAAGCCAAGAATATTCATAATAAACAATCACTTAGTATTCCACAGATATGTTCTCTTTTATGATTGTCTATCTTCAAAAGATCTCCAAGTCTCTCTATGTTGGAAAGATTCTTAACTATTTCAATGTGTGAAATTAAGTTAAGGAACGTAAATGATTGTTTTGATTGTGGTGTTACAGGCATAATCCCCGTTCCCATACCCTACCTTTGGAGAGTGGACTGTTATGTTTGACACAAACATTTCAGCCAACAAACATTTGGTGACCATGATGGGACGGGGTTGGTTTTGAGACATAGTTTTGCTTGAATTGATGCCGTTGTGGAGCGATAAAGAGTACCTAAAAATTAATCACCGTTTTGAGTATTTGGACAAAGTCATTAAGCATACTTAAGCAACATTAAGTCTCGAAGATATTTCAATTGCAAAAGCAATGAGTATCCCAAAAGAATTGTTGCACTAGGGGAGAATGGAGTGCTACTCAGAAAATCTTACAGGATTGGATATTTGAGTGGAGGAATGAAAAGTTAGCTAAAGCTTTGTGGAAAGGAGAACTCAGTGGAGCTAACTATCAGAGCCAGCAGCAAGAAGAAGAGTGCCCTGTGAATTCATGCCAAAGAAGCAATAGTGAACCCCAACCAAAATCTACCTTATCCCTAGACCCCTTCACTCGGCTCAATACCTTAGAAGAGTTTGAAGACATGATGGCACACCAAAATCCTCTTCTAGGGCTGCATTATACCCACTTTTATGAGCAAACAAATGAAGATCTAGATGTGCATGTGCGAACATTCAAAAATGAGTATGTCTACAACCATTGAGATCTACAAGATGACAATCATTAATCTTAGGTATTCCAAGCTACTTTGGCTGGAGATGCAATTGAATGGCTCATTGAGCACCCCCCATACCATTTTTCAACCTATGGTGAGTTAAAAAAGGTTTCTTCAAAAGATTCTGGATTGCCAAAGGTATTTCAGAACTATACGCTACTTTACTGTACATGATGTAGAAAGGGATGGTGGAGAAATATGCAATAGAATTTTGATCCATGATGTGACATATCCCTGTAGATAAGTGTCCCTCTAAAGACCTACTACAGGAATTCTCCATGGCAGGTGGTGTAGCTCAGTGATGAGTAGAACCTCCTTTAATGTCAATCCGGGAAGACGTGACGATGGTATGATGACCTCGAGCAAGTGAAAGCACAAGTGAGTGAGTGCGAAGCACGTTAACATGCACACACATACACACACACGCGCACACAAGGCAAGACAAAAAGTGAGAAGCAATGGAGTTCTTTAGATCACTTTCAAAAAGCTCATACAAGTTTAGATCAATTACAAGCTAGCTCCAAAAATGAGCTCTCTAGCTCTATTTATAGTTTTTTACTAGGTTTTGGCCTTGTCCAGACTTGGTTTCCGGCCTAGTTAAAAATTAGGTTCTCTACCCTATTTGGAGGTTCAAACGAAGTCTAAAAAATGTGAAAACTGACAGGTAGATACTTCTAAAGCTCCTCAAGCTCAAGGACTCCTTGGCTCGCACAAAATGGAGCTACAAAAACGTGAAATGGTATTTACAATGGTTTTTAGTGATGAAAAGTGTCCTAAAAAAATATTGGCCTACTTGCCAGATCGTCGTTGACTGCTCTGTCTGCTTGTACTTTCTCTTCTCTCTGACTCCCTTCGTAAGCTTCCTTGCCTGGTGAGTCCTTCAGTTCCAACACCCCCCCCCCTCTCTCGCGTCTGTCGTCCCTGACAGACCCTTGTTGGGTGGTTCGTTGGATGTAGTACTCCACAACGTCTTGTGCTAAGTGATGTTCTGCAATCCGCAACCCTTTGGCCAAGTCCGTGAGTACATTTTTGAAAGTCCTGAAAATGACCAACATGAGTTCAAAAATTTTAAGGCACATTTGGGCCATGACATCTGGTACATTTTTAAACCTGACCCCCCAATGCCGAATCGTCGAGATCATATATCCTATAGTAGGTTGGCCTTTGGGTGGTGCTAAGTAAACATAATTGAGCCATTTCTCGCATCCTTTGGTTGTCAGCACAGTTTTTGTGTATTCCGGCCATGACCTTCTTCGAAATACAGGGCAATAGCATGGGTTGTATTTGATGTACAAAGGCATGTTATTCCATGTTCTTACCATCTCTGGGTAGGTTTCCACTAGACGAATCCTCCACGTTGGTTGATGTATATTACCCCACTTGGCACTTGCTGGGATGTCGTCCGGTGCAAATTGTGTAGCCGAGGTTGGTTCTTTTGAGGTGTGTTGCTTGATTTCGGCATTGTAGTCCGCCATTAAGATGCAGAAAGGAACATACAAATCGTCGGATGTGCCGATCCACCTATGATGGGAGAGGTTCCTAAAGTAATCCGATTTTATGACTACCTCTTCCAAGCGTGACATAGATGCTATCTGAACTGCCACTCTATCATCATGGGTTGTGGCCACTTTCTCTAACCTCTGCATCCATTCAGGAGCCTCGATCTCGATGGTGTCCATTCCCTCTTCTGTTTGCTTGCCCCCTGGTGCAGGCATGGGAATGTATGGGTCTTCGAAGGTTTCCTCTATTTCAATTGGCACTAAGTCTTCAGGCTCGCGCTCTACAAGAGGCGAAGGTTGACGCTCATATTGCATGACTTTACTTCGTAATTCTTCCAGTTCTGCTTTGAGTTTTGTGACTTCTTCAGATGTGTCGTCTGCGGCTGTGACTTTGCTTGGTGACTCCTGCTGAGTTGCCAGTTGCTTAAGTAGGTCATCTCTTTCTCGTTCTAATGCTGCATGGGCCTCTAGGAGGTCGGCATGGGTTTCTAACACGAGTTGCATATTCTCTGAGGGAATGGCCTTGAATTTCTTTGGGTCGATTTCATGCGGGGAACCCTCCATGGCTGCTTCCAAGTTTTCTTCATTCTATTTCTGCAGCCGTTTATTCTCTTCGAGTGTTGTAGACATGTGTTTTCGTAGGAGGGCTAGGTTGCGTCTAAGCTTGAGATTCTCCGTTATCTGGGAGTGTAGCAATTCATCCATATGTTGCCTTTCTTATGCATCGGACTGGGGTGGATTGGCTACTAATTGTTCATGTTGTTCCTGTAAAGTGGCATACTGTTGTTGTAGTAGCCGCTTTTCCCTTTCGAGATCAATGAATCGTAGTTGAAGTTCTTCATGGCTTCGAAAGAGTCGCGTATGTTGGTTATCAAGATGCTGGTAGTGCTGTTGTAGTTGCGACATATACTGATACATATTATTAAATACATTATTAATGGGGGTGGATGTAGGAAAGGTGTTGAATGCAGAAGGGAAAGGAAAGGGGAAGGGAAATGGAAGTGTGGATGCGGTGCTGGAAAATGGTGAAGTGGGAGGTGGGGGGATGGGAGATGGTGGGTGTATGGGGGGAGGGAGAGGTGCGGAGGTGGGTGATATGTCCATAAGATCAATGGTGGATGCAGTAGTGGGAGTGATTGTGAATATTGGAATTGTGGGTGCGGTGATAGTGGTGAAAGTGTACAGTGGTGTGTGCAATTGTGAATACGAACTGCCCGGAAGTGTGATTGGGGGAATGAGATTTTCTGTGACTGTGGTTAGGATTACTGTTTCAGTGGTCGTATAGACAAAAGAGGTGGAGATAGGGTGTGTGGGTTGTGTGGGTTGACTCACGGCTTGTGCTTCGGTATGGGTAGTGGACTTGGAGGTGGTGACAGTAGTGGTTACAATGGTAGTGGGAGGTGAGTGTGGTGGAGTTGGAGGCAGGGGTGGCAAAAGGGGTGACAGAGGTGCACTTGATACATGGGTTTCCTCAGTATCATGGACAGTGTGTGCGGTGCCCGTGGTTGTGGATGTGCCTTGTGGTTCTGATACTAATACATTCATCTACTTTCTTGATCGAGGGGGACGTTTGCCGTATCTTCGCTCCGTTCTTCGTGCTTGTGCAAGGGCGGTATGCACCGTCTCAGGTACTCCTAAGGCCTCAGATATCATGTCAAGAGTGGCACGGTATTGCTCTCTGCACTGGCACATCATAAGCCAAACATCTATACACAATCCTGGTGAGGGCACAACATCCATACAGTACAGACTTTTGTTTCTTATACCACCTTTGATGAGCCAAGTGGATTTGGTCGATAATCTAGTGGGGCATGTTGATTGTCAAATCGAAGGCATCAGCCAAGTATAGACTAAACCATATCTTCTTAGGTGGCATTGTGAACCTCTCCTGAGCGGGAAATGCGAAATGTTGCATGACCATTCGCAAGTGAATGGCAATTGTAGGTGTCATTGCCACCATGTCCTTTAATTTTGTCAGATTCTTGTTCTTCATATTGTCCGGGACCATAGTCTCTTTCTCCGTAGGAATGTGCATACCTTTCATGTCTAGATCTTCCCTTACCAAATTGATAGTCAACCTGAAACGTTTCAGTTCATTGCCCCTTGTGAGAGATGGGAGGACAAAGGAGCTGTATCCCTTTTTGTCTTTGCTTGGAGTGAGGGTGCTAATCAAATAAGAGCACCTTAGAAAATCGGGCTTTGGCAATTGGAATTTGAAGTAATCGTAGAGTCCCGCCTTCTTCCATATAGGTTTCAGTCCTTCATTATTCTGCAGTCTCTCAAATTCCCTGGTGAAAAAGTGATATCTGCCCCAGCGCCCATTGAATTCTATCTCGGCCTCCCACATGTAAGTGCCTTCACCCAGGGGTCCTGCCACATCACTGAACCAATGTGAGTTTTTGCTGAGCGGCATTGTGTGCCCCTATGGAGGATTCTGAACCGGTATGGCGTGTAATGCCCTCAATGCCACTGGGCATTCCTTCAATTCTTCCTCAATGGGAAGACTTTCAATGTCCACGACTTGGGGGCTGGTGCCTGCCTGGGAGCTAATTCCTGCCGTATCTGCCATGTTACTTCTTGCCTCCTGATTCTGTGAGAATATAGAAACATGTGTTAACATTGTAAAGGACAAGATAGAACCGTTTTTGTCCCCATTACAACATTAACAGGAGGTTCGGGAGAGATTAGGGGGTTAGTAAGTGCTCGGAGCTTGTGTGTGTAGTTAGGAATTGGGTAGACCTAAGAACTAAGTGGAATGATGTAGTGTGAGAGTGACGTAGTTAGTAGGTGGACATGGATTTACAACTGGGGTCCGGGGGTGTATTACAAGTTTTAGGTTGCCAAATGCAACGGATGGGCTTTGATCTTGATTTTGTGGAGACTCTGAAGAGTTTGATAGGGGTATCTACTTGAGAATGAGGCTTTTTAGGGACCCATTTACGAGTGATTCTACTTTTGCGCATGGAAGAATATGTGTCCGTGCGTGATGTGTAAGACTGGGCATCCGATGTTCGAGTGAGTGAAACATGTTGTATCGGGTGTGGCTTCGGTGTAGCTATTTGAGCCCGCAAGCAAGCCTTAGGCACCCAAATTTGTCGTGATTGTGGGCTGGCCTTCAGTGACTTCTTGGGTACCCAAATAGACTTTACTTTCGTAGAAGAATTTATGAAAGATTTCTTATTAATGTCGTGTTGTTGACTACTAATAAGAGGTCTTGGCCGTGGGGTTGGCCTGGTCGCAAGAGGGTGTTCGCCTTTCCGCACCCACACTCGTTTCAACTGCTGAAACAATCTGCTTTGCTCCTTTTTTTGCCCTCCAGTATAGGTAGTGCTCTGCTTCCTCTGTATTTGATCTTCCGTTGGTTGCTGCATCCTTCTGGCCTTTGGAAAAGAAGGGAGTGTCGTCTTATCCTTGACTTTGTTGTTGAAACAATCCTCTTTCTGCATCATACAGTTTTGGACAAGAATAGCATTGTCAACTTCATGTGCGCCCCTGGAAGGACCAAGAGTTCGTGCCTTACCTAATTCCTTGAGTGCCTCATTTTCCAATTCAACTGTAATTCGACTATGATATACCCATACCTGAAGAAGTCCACTTCTTAGGTTTAGGTTGACTGCATGATCATAGATCCAGTCCTGACCCAAGACAAGAGGCTCAGTGAGGTCCTCATCTTGACACACTAGTACTTTGACTGTCATGACTTCGTCTTGAATATAGAGGGGAAGTTCCACCTCCCCCATGCAAGGGGTTTCCACACCTCCCAATCCTATGAGATATGCTTCTATAGGATTGACAATTAGTTTTAACTCTTGACAGTACGAAAATTTAACAGCACTAGTGGCTGCACCTGAGTCAATCAAGGCTCTTACAATCTTTGCACCCTTTCCTTGTCCTATATCTAAGGTTATAAAAGGACGTCGATCAATTATCCTATGAGAGCTGATACCTGAAACTTCACACATAGCCACGTGATATCCTTGATCTGCATATGCATCTGTCCTAGGTTGCTCTCTACCTTGTCTTCTCATCTTCATTCTCCGGATGCGTTCCAATGCTTCTGCTTGAGCTTCTTCGCGAATTCATCTTTCTTCTTCTTTGCGTTTCTTAGCAATGTTGAGTCGACTTAGCATCTCTTCCGTCAGAGGTTCCTGATATAACTTGACTCTGCGTCCGCTTATGTAGCTCGGAAGAATATCACCTTCTAAGGTGGCTAGTTGTACTGCTCCACTTGTTGAGATTCTATTAATGATCATGGGCCCATAGCCACGTTTCTCTAATTTTCTTGCATGTTGCTTCAAAGTGTAGACTAAAACTAGGTCTCCAGCCTTTAATCCTTTATCCTTAACATGGGCATCAAAGTACGCCTTCTGTCGTTTCTTAGCTGCATATATTCCTGCAGCTGCCCTCAGTCTTGTTTCTCCTAATCGTTCAAGGTCAAATAGTCTAGAGGAGAGTTCATGACCCGTCCATGCATGCTCTTGTGCTACTTTCAATGTAGGTATTAAGAAGTCCAATGGTAGCACTGCATTTTGGCCAAATACCATCTGAAAGGGGGTGGCTTGGAGTATCGTTTTGTAGGCGACTCGGTATGCCCAAACAGCATGGTGTAGCTGTATGTCCCAATCAGAGCGTTTATTGTTCACTAATTTCGTCAGTACATTGCATAAGATCTTATTTGTGCTCTCGGCTTGCCCATTAGCTTGTGGGTGGTAGGGGGCAGACTTCTTATGAACTACCAAGAATTCTTGGAGCAGATTTTCAATCACTTCATTCAAGAAGTGAGTGCCTCTATCACTTACCTGCTCTATAGGTAACCCGTATCTTGTGAACACATTCTCAAACAAGAATTTAGCAGTGGTCTGAGCATCGTTCTTTGTCGTAGCTTTCACCTCTACCCACTTGGTTAGATAGTCCGTGGCAACAATGATATACTCAGCATGGGAACCCTTAGCTGGGGGATTGATAGGACCTACGAAGTCTATTCCCCACTTAGAGAATGCACGTCCACCCATCATAGGTTTCAGTGGCATCTCATCTTTGTGTATAGGATACTGAGTTCTCTGACAAACATCACACCGTTTCACATAGGCATGTGCATCCATGTGAAGGGTCGGCCACCAGAAGCCCGCAAATAGTATTGCCTTGATCACCCGATCTGGTCCAAAGTGTCCTCCTGCTACACCTTGGTGAGCAGTATCCAAGATCTTGAGATATTCACTTTCATGGACACATAGTCTCAGGTAACCATCTTTACCACGCTTGTATAGATTATCACCAATGAGTGAGTATTCTTGGGCTTCTTGTTCTAAACTCCTTTTCCTAGCCAGAGTCATGTCTAGAGGGAATGTTTTCGTCCTCAGGAAGGATACTAGTGGTTCACTCCAATCTGGCACTATGGACACTTGATAAAGAGTGGCATGTTCCACAGGTGGTTTAGTGCAGCAGATTGGGCATTCCTTGCACAACTTTTGGACATCAGCTTCCATCGTCGGCCAATGCACTCCGAGTCTCCTTAGTGTTTGTAGGGTTCGTTGTTTTGAGTAGTGTTGCTCTAATGCACCTACATGTGCTAATTGCAACCATTTAGCGTACTTATCCTCTTCCACACAACAAGCCAAGATCCCTTGATCCGTGTGCTTGTACATACTTCCTGCCATGATGTGATACTTTTGGGCTTTTACAACCTCTCTATCCTATGTGTTTATTACTGGGTGGTTAGGTCCGTACGTCAATACTGGAACTAATGGCTTAGCCCACTGCGGCACCACTTCCAAATTAAACAAGTATGCATCAGGAAGGTCATCTGACACTCCTTGTGGGGCTTCTCCCGATGTGAGCCTAGATAGATGATCTGCTCTCAAATGAGTCTTCCCTTTCCTTACCACAACCTCGAAATCATATTCCATTAGCAAGAGAAACCATCTTACTAATCTTCCTGTATTGCATGGCTTGTTCACGAGATATAGCAGTGCCTGATGGTCCGTAAAAAATTTAAACTTATTTGCAAGCAAATAATGTCTAAACTTTTTAACTGCATATACCATGCATAATCCTTCTCTCTCCATAGTGGTATAATTTCGTTCAGTTGCATTCAATTGTCTACTAGCATAGGCAATTGGAAGATCCATATTACCTTCACCGGTAGGTTGCGCGAGTACACACCCAATAGCATAATTGGATGCATCCACATGAACATGGAAAGGCTTATTCCAATCTGGTGTGGTCAAGATTGGTGCTGAACATAATCGCCGTTTAAGCTCATTGAAGGAATGCTCACATTCATCCGTCCACTCAAAGTTAGTCAAAAGTCCATACAGAGGCTTTGCTATGATGGCATACATGTGTATAAACCGTTGGTAGTAACCACAATGCCCCATAAAAGCCTGTACTTCCTTGACGTTCTTTGGCCTAGGTAACTTGGCTATAGTTCTTACTTTCTCCTCATCGGTGGATATGCCATTCTTTGACACTATGTGTCCCAAAATCTTGCCTTGCCTGACCATAAAAACGCACTTTTCTTGGTTTAGGCAGACTTGATATTCTCTACATTTGTCAAAGATTTGTCTGAGTTCAGGAATATGGGTTTGTCTAATGTTGGAATGAGCACAAAGATCATCAACATAGACTTCTAAGTTCTTCCTCAGGAACTCTTTAAATACATGGCACATCAGCCTCTGGAAGGTAGCTGGTGCATTGGTAAGCCCAAATGGCATTACTCTAAAGGCAAAAATGCCCCATTCAGTGGCAAAAGCCGTCTTATGCTGATCTTCTGGAGCTATGGCTACTTGATTATAGCCCGAAAATCCATCAAGGAAGCTGTACACTTCCTTGCGTGCTACTCTTTCTAAGAGATGCTCTGTGATAGGAAGCGGATAGTTATCTCGAATTGTGGCTGCATTAACCTTCTTCAATTTAATGCATACACGCAGCTTTCCATTTTTCTTGGGCACCACTACGATGGGGGATACCCACTCAGTGTGCTCAATTTCATAGATAAATCCAGCTTCAACCAGTCTATCTATCTCCTCTTTGATCTTGGCAGCGTAATTATCATTATATGTGTATGGCTTTTGCTTAGAAGGTTTGGCATCTGAGGTCATGGGAATAGTGTGTGAGCATATGTCAGGATCAACACCCTTCAAATCCTTGTAACTCCAAGCGAATACATCTCTGTATTCTCTTAGCAAGGCTATCAATTCGTGCTCTTCGTCTTCCGTCAGGTCATGGCCTATGTACGTGCATCTTTCTTCTCCTTCCTCAATGGCTACAACTACTTTCTTGGTGGTTTCTTTGTTATCATAGGCCTCCCCTGATTGCGCCTCTCGTTTAGGCATTTTGATCATGACTCTCCTGTCATCTATCTCATACTTCTTAAAATTTTCCGGGACCTCAAACAAAGATTCTTCCTCTTCTGGTGTGACTTCTCTCTTCTTTCTTTTCTTTCCTTCTTCCTTCGGGGTCACATGTGTGGCTAGTCTTACATCATTTGTAAGCTCTCCATGCCTCTAGGGTTGGAATTCTACTTCATAGAGGTATTCTTCATCTGATGCAAAAGGTGGGTCCATAATGATTGACTCTAGATCGGAGTCACTTGCATCCTCAAATGCATCAGGGCTAGGTTCACACTCTTCTAACACTGCCTATCCCATGATTGGCTCTATGAAGAAGACTGAAATGTCATAGCCATCTTCATCACAGTGAGGTGTCCATTGTTCTTCATTGATGGCTACATCCATTGTTGCTAGGATTTCTGCCTAGCCGTGGGGTTCAAATTCTTCGTCAGGAAAGACTATAGGTGCATAGACTGGGTCTTGAATTGATCTATGTGTTTCTTTTGCACCTATCTCTCTGGCTTCTTCTCTCTTCTCTTCTTCTACTGCTACTTTGCACATCCATAAGTGGGTGTCTTCATGCATCCATGAGGATCCTGATCCTATGGAATGCACCGATTCCATATCATCTTTGGCGCTATGGATGGGGTTCCATTGGATAGGAGGGACATCTCTATGAGAGTAATCCTTGAGATTAACTTTGGTTGTAACACCTAAGTGTTGCAAATACAAGGAATTGGTTCCCCAATCCTGTACCACTTGCAACTGCCGCATAAATGGTCTCCCCAAAATCATCTCGTAGGCTTGGTTTTTGCTAAAGTCACAGATAGCAAATGTGTGCTCAAACTCTACACCACAAGTAGTGAGAGTTATCCCCTCTAGTAGTCCTAAGGGTCTTTCTATGTGACCGTCAGCCATCTGCAATTTCATTCTTGTTGGCCTGAGTGCTGGTTTGCCCCAACCTTTCCATAAGGAAGTGGTAGCAATCGCAACTCCTGCATCTGAGTCTAGAATGGCCTTGGTGGTGTATCCTTGATGGGTGATAGGAAGATATGTGTTTCCCTCTTCACCCTCACTCATGTCTCCTATCTTGTCCAAGGGTATTTCTGGCACTGTTCTCTGGGATCCTACCTGGGAACGAGGTTTTGCTATCTCTGGTACTTGTTTGGCTACATGTTTCCATAGCTCTGGCCTAACCTTGAGTAGTTCTTCTAAAGTGAGATTGCACTGCACCTTAGTGTTTTTCACTACCTCCGTGTTCCTAGGTATTACTGAATCTTCGTTTCTTACCATGACCGTGGGTGCTCTCATATAGGTGGACTTAGCTTCCCATGGGCCTGTGAAGTGGGGTAATTCTTGTAGAGAGTTAGACTCAAAGTCTAATCTTTCCTGAGATTGGGTGCTCTCCTGCTCCTCATAAATGGATGGGATGTCTTGTGGGAATTGGTCGTGTGCATCATCCACAAGTTCAATAGGAGGAGGGACTTCACTTTCTTTAGCCCATTTGTCTTCTTGAATCTCTCGTAGGAATTCGGGTGTGAACCGATTCATAGAAGATGATGTGTCTGGCTCCGTAGAGTTAGGCACATAGGCTTCCTGGGCAGGAAGGCTTACTCTTTCACTTGCCTTGTCCTTGTGTTGAGAGACGGGTTCACTTTCTGATTGTGCAATCAGCCTCTCTATTCTTTCTAACAGTCCTTCAAAGTGCAACTGTGTCTTAGCTGAACTAGAGATGTTAAATAGGCGACTGGCTTCAAACATGGTTTGAGCCAACTCCACCATCTTAGCACAAATTTTAGTTCGTTCAAGCTCTAATTCTGCTCTAGGGTAGCACTTTTCATGATCACTTACGTTTGGCCCTTCTTGGATTGTGGCCTGATATGCTTTAAGCATCATATTAAGGTCCTCGGGAGTGGGATCTGCTAGGACTGATCCTACTCTAGGGGGTGGTGGGATTAGGTGAGGTGGGTTGGAAGGTGGCGGGTCGGATGGAGATGGGAATGGTGGTGGTGGGGTAGTGTGAGAGGGAGTTTGAGATGTGAGTTCAGTTATCCTAGCCTTTGTTTCTCTGAGGCTTTCCTCGAGTTCACTCATCTTTTTTGCCCATTGCCTTTTCATTCTTTCACGACTATCTCTCCAAGCTCTAGTCCTCTTCTTGGTCATGCTCTCTGTTTCACTCACCTCGGGGCTCTTTTCCTGGCCTAC
The DNA here is from genome assembly GCA_020310875.1 of Ceratopteris richardii. Classification (NCBI taxonomy): domain Eukaryota; kingdom Viridiplantae; phylum Streptophyta; class Polypodiopsida; order Polypodiales; family Pteridaceae; genus Ceratopteris; species Ceratopteris richardii. The sequence continues at coordinate 27,864,352 of CM035424.1, read as the reverse complement.
CCCTTGGTTTTGCTGCAATGCCTGAGCTCTAGTGACTACCTGTACTGGTGTAGCGGACGTCACACTTCCTGTGGAATCTACCACTAACCCAATAACGTTAATGGGAGTGATTTTTGGCATATTATTAGGATTCTTTGGGCAGTCTCGTAAGAGATGCTCCTTTCCACACTCTTGGCAATAGCCCTGGATCGTCACTGATTGGGGTTGTGTAGGTGGAGGTAAGGGACAATCACGAATGAGATGATCTCCCTGACATCTGTAGCATGGTCCTCTAGGGAATGGGGGTCTTACTTGCCTAGGTTGGGGTTTGTATACATGACGTTTGTGTAATCTGACTCCCAACTAGGTTCATTTGGCTCTTCACTATAGTACGACTCACCATGTTCAGGAGATTGCATGTAGTAAGCCTGGGGACTATCAACATGTGTAGAATCGAAGCTATGGTCACTGGGATCACTTTCTGAAAGCAATGGCGTTACTGGCACTATAGCTCTATTCAAATTCTCTTCTGCAGCTGCATACGTTACCGAAATTACATTAGCTCGAGCAGGGGGTTGTTGTGCTAGCACAGGCTGAGGCCTTCGCTAGGCTTGATATTGTGGTTGGTAGGTTTGTTGGGGCCTAGCATACTGCTGTGGTGGATATTGGTTCTGATATCTTCCCTGTTGATATGGCTGAGGGTAGGTTTGCCTAACCGCTTGCTTATTGTATGGACAGTCTTGTGCTGTGTGATTTGTGTATCTCCGTTCTATGGTACAGTATTGGCTACTCGGATTTACTTGGGGTTGAGCCATAATGGGACACACGTTCGCCATATGGTCACCAGCGCAAGTATAGCACCTCTTTACTGGGGCAAACCTTGGGATTTGTTTGCTAGAGACACCTAGTTTTTGTGCCACTTTCTCAACGAGTTCCTCAATTGATGTGGATTGCGTGGAAGAGAGGCTAGAGGCACTATCTGAATCTTTGTATATTTTGGAAAGCTCTAACTCCTCCCCTAGGTTATCCTCGATGTCAATGCACATCCGTACACACTCTTCTATAGTCCTAGGGTCCTTCAGATACACATATGACCTCAATTTGGTACTTAGCAATCCATCCAAGAATAAAGCCACTTGCTTAGCTGGTGTGGGTAGCTCCAAAACAGGGCATCTTTCAAGGTATTGCCTAAATCTTCTTCCTACAAGTCTCACAGTCTCTTGAGGGGTTTGCTTGAGGTTGTGAATCAGCGAGGAAGTGTTATGTCTTATGCCACTCTTAGAGAATTCAATAATGAAAGCCTCTAGGAGTTGGTCTATGCTCCTGAATTGTCTCTCATTCAATGGTTGAAACCACGTAAGGGTTGTGTTCCTAAGGGTTAGACCAAAGGCATTGTACTGCGTGAATAGATCTTCAACTTGTTCAGCTCTCAAGACTTGCCTAAACTCAGCCACATGATCGTATGGATCTCCGGTACCATCGAAGTAGTTCTTCATGGACTTAACTAGCTGAGTCGGCCTCAAAGTCCTTGTGTACTCTCTAGGTCGTGGTAGAGGGAACTCATCCGCATTTCTTTGATTCCTGGGAGCTCTAAGCACCTCAGGTTCCACTCTGTTTGTTTCCATCCTCGTTCATTCTCTGCCCCCTGGGTTGGCAAAGCTTACTTCTGGCCTATCTCTACTTCTGTCTCTTTGAGTTCCATGAGCTTGGGATGTTCCAGCTCTAGGGTGACCATAGGACACGTTCGATCTTGGTTGGGGGAAAACGAATTCACCCTTCCAAGTGTAAGCATGTCTATCATGTTGTGTAACCACAAAGATCCTCTCTGAAGCGTGATCTAGGTAGGTCACTCTGCCTGGGCTATTTGGATCTTTAAACTCATAGATCATGATTGTTCCTATATCATTTGGCCGATCATATTTATACCTCCAAAAGGCTTCGTCAGTCTCTCGGTTCAGAAGCAGATCTATACTCTTGTTGTCTTGGGGAACCCACTCAGGATTGAGGATTCTAGTAAGAACAGATGTCCCTCGAGGGGTTCTGGGTTCTGCACCCATGTTTCCTTGCTCTAGGTCACCTAAATCCGCTTCTGAGATCACATTTCCAAATTCGTCTGTCCTATCTGGGTGACTGGTGACTACGTATATGGTTCCTTCTTTGTCCAAGTATGCTCCATTTTCAAACTTTACAGCTGGGTGCTCTAGTCCTATGGATTGGTCAGGATTTTTAATCTGGACCACTGATCTTCCTAGGCCATCCTCATAAATGCTAGCACCTAGTCGGTTGGTCCTAAGGTATTCCAGCTGCGTCTTGTAGGGGCCTTCCACTCTATACAGATATGGCACACCTGAACTTCCTGTAGGTCTGTCCATCCCTTGAGACATCTCTGATTCACTTGTCTCAGAGCTAGGGTAATGCGAGTGGTGGCTCAACTGCTGGGCCCAAGACCTAGCAGTATGATTAATGCTAGCCTCTGAAGACCTAAGGCTTTGTCTATCCCTTACTAGATGCCGTCCTGATCTAAGGTTCATATGCCTATTTATGTAGCCCCTATTTTTGCCCAAAGTACAACCTCGTTGTCGATCAATTGGTGTCAGTCACTTGATTCTTTTTAGTGTGTTATCGTGTTTATGATCTTGTCTGATATCGCGTCGTCAAGAATATTTGATTTAATTTTCCGCACTTAAGTTGATCGTCCCACGTTAAGTTCTTTTCCTTTAAAGTTCTCGACCGTACAAAGATTATGTCGTTAGCTTAAACTTGAGTATTTAGGTAGTCTTCAACTTGATAAATGCCTATAGCCGCCTTGGCCTACTCCTATCACTAGTCGTTCTTAGCCTAAGCTAGGAATTGACAGAGGGAGTTGAGAATATTCCGACCTTTCTTGTTGATCCCTTGTTCTTTAGTGCTCGAGAACCCAATTCTCAAGCTTGCACGAAGCCCTTGCTTTGGATGCTCTCAATTGCTCTCAATACACCTGTATCAGTCCCAAGATTAGCTCAAGACTTAAATTCAAAGGACAGAACCAAGCACTTTCATTCATGTAACTCAGATACCAATTAGCCTTTTGTCTTTATGGAAAGCAATTCTAGAGATCCCCTGGTTTTGTCCCCTGATTTCGTATGAGAAAGTTATGCCAGTTCAGGGTTCTGGTGCTAAAACAGGGTTCAAACAGGTTGACAGATCACATGATTTTTCTCCAAATCACATGTGTAGGGACCTCACAAATCACTAATTGCTAGACCAATATGCCCAAAAACTATCCCCAAAACTTGGAATAAAAACCCTAATTTTTTGGCCAAAAAGCCTGTCAATCGCGATCGACAGGTCTGTCAATCACGATTGACAGAGGTGTCCGTCGGGGCCTGTCGGTCGTGGGTCCTGTCGATCGCGATCGATGGTGTCAATCGCGATCGACACTTTTTTCGGGTTTTTCGTCGTAAATTCAGTCGATCGGGGCTGTGTCCGTCGCGATGGACACGTGGCTACGCGAAAAAGTCAATCAATCGTTGAAATTCAGTCGGTCGCGATCGACGGTGTCAAGCGCGACTGACAGAGGTGTCGGTCGTGGCTATCGATCGCGATTGACGGTGTCAATCGCGATTGACAGGGTCCTACGTGGCAGTCAGTCGGTCGTGGGGTCTGTCGGTCGCGATCGACAGGTCTGTCGGTCGCGATTGACAGGGTCTGTCGATCGCGATTGACAGAGAAAAGCGGAATTTTTTAACTGTTTTTAGTGATTTAGAATATGCTCATCATGTAGATTATGGTGGTGCACTTTGTTTTACCAAATGGGCGATTTTTCTGTCGATCGCGATCGACTGAGGTCTGCGACACAGAGACAGTTTCGTGACGTTTCGTACCTGCATGGAGTGTTGGAGATGATGATGCTGCCAGTACTTGCAAGAAAGCTCAAGAACCAAGCAAAAACAATGCACACAATATCGCTCTCTCGCTCTCTCTCACAAGTGGAATGAGGGAAATGAGGTGGAGAAGGTGATATAATCAAAAACTAAAAATTTTCGCGATGATGGAGATGGAGGTGGGAGATGGTGATGATGATGATGGTGATGATGATGGTGAGGTAAGAAAGAGAAAAATAAGAAAAGTAAAGAGATTACCTACAACGCCAACGTCTCAAATCCACGTCTTACCATCACACGCTCGTCCTCAAAGCTCGATCCCCGGCAACGACGCCAAAATTTGGTGTAGCTCAGTGATGAGTAGCACCTCCTTTAATGTCAATCCGGGAAGACGTGAGGATGGTATGATGACCTCGAGCAAGTGAAAGCACAAGTGAGTGAGTGCGAAGCACGTTAACATGCACACACATACACACACACGCACACACAAGGCAAGACAATGAGTGAGAAGCAATGGAGTTCTTTAGATCACTTTCAAAAAGCTCATACAATTTTAGATCAATTACAAGCTAGCTCCAAAAATGAGCTCTCTAGCTCTATTTATAGTTTTTGACTAGGTTTTGGCCTTGTCCAGACCTAGTGTCCGGCCTAGTTAAAAATTAGGTTCTCTACCCTATTTGGAGGTTCAAACGAAGTCTAAAAAATGTGAAAACTGACAGGTAGATACTTCTAAAGCTCCTCAAGCTCAAGGACTCCTTGGCTTGCACAAAATGGAGCTACAAAAATGTGAAATGGTATTTACAATGGTTTTTAGTGATGAAAATCACTGTTTTTGTAGGGATTTCTTCTAACATTTTGACATACATTTCCTGGAGCTCCCTACTTGCTCCTTCTCCTTGTGTGTCCACCTCTCTTATATGCGTAAGTGTCTTGAAAAAATATTGGCCTACTTGCCAGATCGTCGTTGACTGCTCTGTCTGCTTGTACTTTCTCTTCTCTCTGACTCCCTTCGTAAGCTTCCTTGCCTGGTGAGTCCTTCAGTTCCAACAGCAGGCTACAACCAGCTATAAAGGAAAAAATTTACATGTATACATTGGAACAAACTAGAACCCTCGATCAAATAATCGATCTACCAACAAGAGTGGACCGCAAAATATAGCTAGTGAATTTGGGTTTTGAGAAGAGTAGCCCAGTTACAAATAAAATTAGAAATCGATCTCAACACTTGTATTGCTTACGATGTAGGAACACGGGCCACATTATGACGTATTGTGTGTTGAATCAGGTATATTGTCCGATGTGTAACAAAAGTAATCACAGTCTAGAGGAATTCAAGTTCAATGCTAAAAACACTTTGGTGGCATCAGCACAAGTAGAAACCCCTTCGTGGAGGGGTAATTCAACAAGTTAATAGCCACCAGTCCAATCTAGACAATGGATAGAAAGTCAAGATGTTATAATATTTGGACAACCATGGTATGCAGGTTCATAGCAATTTCCTGATTAGCGGCCATTTTTTTATCAAAATTTTTAGGAGTTTGGAAAAGGCCGTCGATTCAAACAACCCAAACTAAGAAATTTTATGAATCGATCCAATTAGTGCCAAATCTACCTGTAGTACAAACACAAAAGATTTGAATGCAAAGAAGCCAAGGCATATGATCAGAAGAAGCAAGAAGCTAAACTCAAAGTGCCTATGGCTAATGTCATAACTCTAGAATATTTGGACCCCTCAACAACAATTTTTACAAGGTCGTGACAAGAATACCGGAACCTATAGCAACTAGGTCATATTGCATCAATTGAGAAGAAGCAAAGACTGAAGAAAGTAGTTTAGTTGGCTCAAGAATACCCACCCTATTATGTGGATCCTAAACCTGCTCTAGAGGTAATTCAGAGTAAAAGTCGACATAGTAACCTAAGTAAGAATAATTCACACAATATACCAACCCAAGAGATAAATGGAGCTCGACAAGAAGTGGAGAACTCAAAACACTTTGTCGAGTTTATAATTTTGAAAACCAGATGTCTATGGAAGAACAGAACCAGAATGATGAGACTCTGGTAGCATCCGAGGAAGGTACCTCTTGCCATCTACTATAGAATTCACACATTCAATTATCTTTTTTGAATGTTCAAATGACTTATATATATAGAGATATGTGCATGAGACTTTGTGTCCCTTCACCTACCCTTGCATCATATCTCACTTCTTGACCTTTCACTTCTTGTCCTTTGTCCTTCCATTTCCTTGGGTGACTTTTGCTACTTCAAATCACTCCATATGAATAAGGTGCCTTTTTTGTGTAATTTACCTGTCCAAACATAATTTGGCTTTTATTTAAGCAATAAATACATTTGCACCTTTTTACTTTAATACTCTCTTTTAAGGATAGTTTACTCTCTATATTTTCAACATACAACTTCCTTTTGGGCTTACAAGAAATACATAATTGATGAAGAAGTAAATAATGAGAGGTGAGTATGTGTCAAGTCTCACAATTGGAGCTTGCACAAGTTCCATAAATTTCAATAATCAGATAGTACTTGGTCTACCAAATATATCCAAACAACACATGATTTATAAATATAGTGCTTTTCAGTTTGGTAAGTCACAAAGGTAAACCTTCACAAAGAAAGGATACAGACATGGAGAATTATTTGTGCTAGTCCATTCATATCTATGGGGACCAAGCAAGGAGCCTTCAATCTCCAGATATAGTTATTATGTATCATTTATTAGCAGATGGACCATACTATACTTCATGAAGAATAAATATGAAGTTTTTTCATGTTTCAAAAAGTATTTAGTTCTTGTTGAGAACCAAACAGGTAAATCCCTAAAGAGACTAAGGTCAAATGGAGGTGGAGAATGCTTCTCCCATGACCCTAATTCCTATCTCCAAGAGAAAGGAATCAAAAGAGAATCCATACCAGATATACTCTAGGAAAAATGGAGTGGCAAAGAGAACTAGAACAATTGTGGAGGCTGCAAGGTCAATGCTTAATGAAAAGAAACTACCCAACTACTTGTTGGCAGAGGCAGTATCTACAACCATGTACTTGATGAGTAGACTCCCATCAAAGGATTAGGATGGTATGACACCATATGAAGCATGGAATAGAAGAGGACCTATACTTGATCATTGTAGAATTTTCGGGTGCATAGCATATGCACACATACCTTCACTGATCAAAGGTGAAGAAATGAATATTCATTGACTATGACCTTAATAGAAAAAAGGCTATAGGCTATACAATCCAAGAAACAAAATACTTATTATAAGTAGAGATGTTGGGTTTGATTAAAACAAATCTTGGTTTGAAGATGATTGTAGGAAAATCAAACTTCTCTATGATATAGGGAAAGACTTTCCAACATTATCAAAGCAGAATGACCATACAATTGAAGCATTAAGTGATCCTGATGATAACGAAAAGAATCCAAGAAGGGAAATCAATTCTCAAAAATCTAAAGGCAAAGCCAAAGTGCAAGAGTTGAGAGATGTAGCTAAATCTTCTAAAAAACCCATTAGAAGATCAACTAGAGAGAAAAGGAAGCTACAAAGGTATGGATATGATACATCATTGGTCACTAAGCATTCAATATACCTAGCACATGACTCAAACTTTGAAGAGCCATCAACTTATGAAGAAGCAAAGGAGAAGTGTGAATGGAAGAATGCCATGGAAGAGGAGATAGAAGCCTCACAAGAGAATCAGACTTGGGAGTTGGTACCCAAGGCCTCATATATGAAAGTCATAGATTCAATATGGATACATAAGGTAAACAAGAATTCTGATGACTCAATCAATAGGTACAAAGCAAGGATAGTGGCCAAAGGATATGCACAAACTCAAGGTATTGATTAGGAAGAAACATTTTTACTTGTTGAAAAGATGCCTACCATTAGAGCACTAATGAGGGTTGCATCTTCCAAGAATTGAAAGATTTATCAAATGGATGTCAAAATTTATTGAAGATGTGACTAGCTATTAGATTCTGGTTGGAAGCTTAAACTATGCTACATTAACTAGAGTAGATATATGCTATGGAGTAAGTGTGTTTAGTCATTTCATGTATACTCCAAGGAAACTTCATATGGATATCCAAGAGAATTCTCAAGTATTTGAAGGGCATAATCACTGAAGGAATATACTATCCATACACATCCGATATAGATGTAAAACTCTTTTGTGATGTAGATGATAGGAGAACCACCTTTGGATATCTTCCTTTTGGAGGTACAAAGTTGATTTCATGGTCTTCAAAAAAGCAACCCACAGTTGCACTCTCATCAAATGCGGCTAAGTATAGGAAGCAATGTGGATTAGAACCCCATATTTTAAGAGCTAAAGACTTCCACTCCACACATTTTTGGAGATAAGATTAGTTCTTTACATCTTGCTACTAACCCAATCTATCATGCCCTAACTAAAAACATAGAAGTGCATTATCATTATTTCAAAGAAAAGATTATAAGCAAGTAGATTCCAATTTGATATGTATCAATTGATCATTAATGTGTAGATATGATGACAACTATGTTGTAGATGTAAAACTCTTCGCTGATGCAGATTGGGAGGCTCTAGAGATGATACAAGGAACACCTCTGGATATCTTACTTTTGCAGGTACAAAGTTGATCTCATGGTCTTCAACAAAGCAACCCATAGTTGCACTCTCATCAAATGAGGCTAAGTATAGAGGACTTGCAAATGCTACACATGAAGCAATGTGGATTAAAACCCTATGTTCTAATTTAAGACTAAAGACTTCCACTCCACACATCTTTGGACATCATATTAGTTCTTTACATCTTGCATTGAACCCAATCTATCATGCCACGACCAAAAACATAGAACTGCATTATCATTATGTCAGAGAAAAGATTATAAGCAAGGAGATTCAGTTTTCATATCTGTCAACTCATCAACAACATGCAGATATGATGACAAAAGCATTGGATGGAAGCAAGTTAAAAAGATTCAAATCAATGATTGGATGGCAAGAAACCTTGAAGGATTGAAGACTCAAGCCTATTAGGCTTGAGGTGAAGTTGTTGGTGCATTTAGCAAGCCTAAGAGTTTTGGATAAAGCCTTGAGGGCTACACACATATATTTCTCTACATATAGAGACTTACATGTGAACTCATGTTTGTTGATATTCATTGTATTTACCTTGGATAAATGTAAAAGCTAAAGTGAGATGAAGGAATCTTGTGATATTAGGGAGCCCATTCCATGAATCTACTAGTTGGAATCTAATACAAATCATTCCTCAAATTTAGGATCATTTTAGGTGAGCTATTTACCAAGTTCAAATTCAAGTGTGAGTATAAATACTCCTATATCTTAGTCACGGGTAGTGCAAAAGATGTGAGTGAGATTGAGATACAACTCCAAGTATATATTGAGATCACATCCTCTAAGTGTAGCCCTCTGTAGCTCAGTGATGAGTAGCACCTCCTTTAATGTCAATCTGGGAAGATGTGAGGATGGTATGAAGACCTCGAACAAGTGATGGCACAAGTGCGTGAGTGAGAAGCACACTAACATGCACACACATACACACACACGTGCACACACGACAAGATAAAGAGAAAGACAATGGAGTTCTTTTAGATTACTTCCCAAATGATCATACAAGTTCAAACCTATTACAAGCTAACCTCAAAAATGAGCTCTCTAGCTCTATTTATAGTTTTTGACTAGGTTTTGGCCATGTCCAGACCTAGTGTCCGGCCTAGTTAAAAATTAGGTTCTAGGCCCCATTTGAAGGCTCAAATGGAGTCTAAAAATTATGAAAACTGGTAGGTAGCTACTTCTAATGCTCCTCAAGCTCAAGGACTCCTTGGCTTGCACAAAATGGAGCTACAAAAATATGAAATGGTATTTACAATGGCTTTTAGTGATGAAAATCACTATTTTTGTAGGGATTTCCTCTAACGATTTGACATACACATCTTCGAGCTTCCTACTTGCTCCTTCTCCTTATGTGTCCACCTCTTTGATATGCTTTACCTTCCTGATAAAATAATGGCCTACTTGCCCGATCTTCTTTGACTACTCTGTCTGCTTGTACCTTCTCTTCGCTCCAACTCCCTTCGTTGGCTTCCTTGTCGTGTTAGTCCTTCAGTTCCTTGACTACTGCTAACACCCCCCTCTCTCGCGTCTGTCGTCCCTGACAGACCCTTGTTGGGTGGGTCGTTGGATGTAGTACTCCACAACGTCTGTTGCTAAATGATGTTCCACAATTCTCAACCCTTTGGCCAAGTCAGTGAGTAGAGCATCCCAATCTACAAGCCCGGGAACCTCTGGATGTGGTATACGTAGCTTTTTTGAATGGAGAGCTTGTTCCATGGCAAATAACTGTAATAGATGAGATGGTCTAGGAATGAATATCTCTGAATGATATTCCCAGAACCCCGTGATAAACATTTCTTCAAACGTCTGTTTGAAGCAAGCAGGTAGATACTTTATACGGGCATGCCAGGCATAGACGACGTTAATGGAGGGCGTGGTGCTCATGTCATAGACAAGGTCCTGATTCCCTTCATTAAGTCCAATAGCTGAAAGATGAGGTTCTTTGATGTTCTTAAATGTCCTGAATGTAATCAGCATGAGCTCAAAAATTTTTAGGCACATCTGTGCCATGACATCTGGGACATTCTTGAACTGGACTGCCCAGTGTCGGATGGTTGAAATCATGTAGTTGATTGTGGGTTGGCCATTAGGAGGTGCTAGGTACACATAATTTAACCACTTTTCACATCCTTTAACCGTCAAAACTGTTTTTGTGTACTCCGGCCAAGACCTTCTTCGAAAGACAGGGCAGTAGCAGGGATTATACTTGATATATAGAGGCATGTTATTCCACGTGCGTACCATCTCAGGGTAGGTTTCAAGCAGGCGGATCCTCCAAGTAGGTTGATTTATATTCCCTTGCTTGGCACTTGTAGGGATATTATCCGGTGCAAACTGTGTCGCCGAGGTTGGTTCTTTTGTTGTGCATTGCTTGATTTCAGCATTGTAATCTGCCATTAATACACAGAATGGAACATATAGATCATCAGACGTGCCAATCCACCTATGATGGGAGAGGTGCGGAGGTGGGTGCTATGTCCATGAGGTCAAAAGTGGATGCAGTCGTGGGAGTGATTGTGAACATGGGAATTGTGGGTGCGGTGATGGTGGTGAAAGTCTAAAGTGGTGTGTGTAGTTGTGAATATGAACCGCCAGGAAGTGTGATCGGGGGAATGGGGTTTTCCGTGGCTACAGTTAGAATTACAGTGTTAGTGGTAGTGTATACAAGTGAGGTGGTGATAGGGTGTGTGGGTTGTGTGGATTGACTGACAGTCTGTGCTTCGGTATGGGCAGTGGACTCTGAGGCGGTGACAGTAGTGGTTACACTAGTAGTGGGAGGTGAAGTTGGTGGAGTTGGAGGTAGGGGTGGTAAAGGGGGTGATGGGGGTGCACTGGATGTATGGGCTTCCTCAGTGTCCTGAATGATATGAGATGTGCTCGTGGTTGTGGATGTGGTGCCCTGTGGTTCTGATACTAATATATTCATTTGCTTTCCTGATCGAGGGGGGCGTCTACCGTATCATCGCTCCGATCTTCTCGAGTGTGCAAGAGCTGTATGCACCATCTCAGGTACCCCCAACGCATCAGAAATCATATCAAGGGTTGCTCGGTATTGCTCGTCCACACCTTCCTCTTCAAGGATTTGGTTCATGAGGGCTTTTCCTGCTGCCAGGGACAGTTTGTGTTGTTCTTGAACTCTGTTGATGGTATCATACAGCTTTTTCAATTCCTTCATATAAGTCGGGGCACCCTCAAGTTCCTGTAGAACTTCTTGTTCATATTCCTGCTCTTCTTCCTCTGTTTGTCCACCTCGTTCCTCCTCCTGCTCTTCTTCTTCTTCATCCTCCACTTCAACTACTCTTGGTTGTCTAGGATGGGGTTGGTCTGTAGCAGTTTGTTGCCCACTAGCTTGCTCTGCCTCGACTTCCGTGTTAACAGCCTCGATTATTCTGGCTACCTCCTCATCAGTTAGGTCTTCTAATGTGAAGTCATGAGGAAACTCTAGGTGGGTTGGTACAGGTGGAAACACCAGATTCGGTCCATCAGTGCTGTGTCTTGGTAATCTGATAGTGAAGGGTTGTATACGCCTCGGAAGTTGTGGAGTTGTCTCTGGTGTCAGTGTCGCACCACGGGCTTGTGCACAGGGCATCTGAACTACGCCTCTCATTTTCTTTGATGGAGGCCCTGCGGTTGATAGTCTACGTTGAAATTCCTGTACCCTGGTCCAAATTAATGCCCTTTGAACTGGCACATCATAAGCCAAACATCTATACACAATCCTGGTGAGGGCACAACATCCATACAGTACCGACTTTTGCTTTTTATACCACCGTTGATGTGCCAAGTGGATTTGGTCGATAATCCAATGTGGCATGTTGATTGTCAAATTGAAGGCATCTGCTAAATATAGACTGAACCATATTTTCTTGGGTGGAATTGTGAACCGCTCTTGAGCTGGGAACGTGAAATGTTGCATGACCATTCATAAGTGAATGGCGATTGTGGGTGTCATTGCCACCATGTCTTTGAGCTTAGTCAGGTTCTTGTTCTTCATGTTATCTAGGACCATCGTCTCTTTTTCAGTGGGGATATGCATGCCTTTCATGTCAAGCGCTTCCCTCACCAAATTGTTCGTCAGTTTGAAACGCTTTAATTCATTACCTCTGGTAAGTGATGGTAGAACGAAGGTACTATATCCCTTTTTCTCTTTACTAGGGGTCAGAGTGCTAATTAAGTAGGAACACCGTAGAAAGTCTGGTTTGGGTAATTGAGCCTTGAAGTAGTCGTATAGTCCAGCCTTCTTCCAGATGGGTTTCAGACCTTCATCATTTTGAAGCCTCTCAAATTCCCTGGTGAAAAAATGATATCTGCCCCATCGCCCGTTGAACTCTATCTCGGCCTCCCACATGTAAGTGCCTTCACCTAGAGATCCGGCCACATCACTGAACCAATGTGAGTTTTTGCTGACCGGCATTGTGTGCCCCTGTGGAGGATTCTGAATCGGTATGGCGTGTAATGCCCTCAATGCCACTGGGCGTTCCTTCAATTCCTCTTCAATGGGAAGACTTTCAATGTCCACAATTTGGGGGCTGTTGCCTGCCTGGGAGCTAGTTCCTGCCTCGGCCATGGTGAAGAGATTGGTCACCGGTTCTGTGAGAATAGACAAATGAATGTTAACATTGCAAATGGACACCAAGCGTTCATGCGTCCCCATTACAACATTAACATGATTTTAGTGAGAGGTTAGTAGGTCAATAAGTGCTTGGGGATCGTGTGTGTATTTAGTGAATGGATATTCCTAAGAGCTAAATGGAAAGATGTGGTGTATGAGTGATGTAGTGAGTAAGTGGATATGAATTTACAAATGAGGGGAAGGGGGTTTATTACACGTTTTGGGCTTCCAAACAAACTGATTTGCTATTGGTCTTGATTTTGTGTAGACTCTGGAGGGATTTTCAGGAGTGTCTACTTGGAAATGAGGCTTTTTAAGGACCCATTTACAAGTGATTCTGCTTGTGCTCATGGACCAATGTGTGTCCGTGCGTGTTGTATAAGAAAGGGTATCAGATGTTCGAGTGAGTGAACCATGTTGTACAGGGTGTGGCCTCGGTGTAACTATTTGAGCCCGCAAGCAAGCCTTAGGCACCCAAATTTGTCGTGATTGTGGGATGGCCTTCATCGACTTCTTGGGTACCCAAATAGACTTTACTTTCGCAGAAGAATTTCTGAAAGACTTCTTATTAGTGTCATGTTGTTGATTATTAATAAGAAGTTTTGCCCGTGTGGTTGGCTTGATCGCAACAGGGTGTTCGCCTTTCTGCACCCACACTTGTTTCAATGGCTGAGACATTTTGCTTCGCACGTTCTTTTGACCTCCAGCATAGGTATTACTCTGCTCCATCTGTATTTGATCTGTCTTTGGTTGCTGCATCCCTCTGGTCTCTGGAAAAGAAGGGAGTTCCATTGAGCCCCTGACTTCTTGATTGAAATCATCATTCCTCTGCATCACATAGTTTTGGACAAGAACAACATAGTCATCTTCATGTGTACCCCTGGAAGGACCAAGAGTGTGTGCCTTGTCTAATTCCTTGAGTGCTTCATTTTCTAACTCAATTGTAACGCGATTCTGATTTACCCAGACCTGAAGGAGTCCACTTCTTAGGTTTAGGTTGACTGCATGATCATAGATCCAGTCTTGACCCAAGACAAGAGGCTCCGTGAGGTCCTCATCTTGACACACTAGCACTTTAATTGTCATTACTTTGTCTTGAATGTAGAGGGGAAGTTCCACCTCGCCCATGCAAGGGGTTTCCACACCTCCCAATCCTATGAGATATGCTTCTATAGGATTGACAGTTAATTTCAACTTTTGACAATAAGAAAATTTAACAGCACTAGTGGCTGCACCTGAGTCAATCAAGGCTCTTACAGTCCTTGCACCCTTTCCTTGTCCTATCTCTAAGGTTACAAAAGGTCGCCTATCAACTATTCTATGAGAACTTATTCCTGAGACTTCAGACATTGCCATATGATAACTTGGGTCCGCATAGTCATCTACCCGGGCCTGATCTCTACCCAGTCTTCGCAACCTCATCCTTTGGATGCGTTCCAATGCTTCCGCCTGTGCCTCTTCTCGAACTCGTTTTTCTTCTTCCTTGCGTTTTTTGGCAGTGTTGAGTCAATTTAGCATCTCCTTTGTCAGGGGTTCTTGATATAACTTGACTCTGCATCCGCTTATATAGCTAGGGAGAACATCACCTTCCAGTGTAGCGAGTTGAACTTCTCCACTGGTTGAGATCCTATTTATAATCATAGGTCCATAACCTCTCTTTTCGAGCTTCCTTGCATGTTGTTTTAGGGTATACACCAACACTAAGTCTCCGGCCTTCAAGCCTTTATCCTTAACATGGGCATCAAAGTATGCCTTCTGTCGTTTCTTAGCTGCATATATCCCCGCAGCCACCCTCAGTCTTGTTTCTCCTAACCGTTCAAGTTCAAAGAGTCTAGAGGAGAAGTTCATGACCCGTCCATTCATGCTCTTGTGCTACTTTTAATGTAGGTATCAAGAAGTCCAATGGTAGCACTGCATTTTGGCCAAATACCATCTGAAAGGGGGTGGCTTGGAGTACCGTTTTATAGGCAACTCGGTATGCCCAAACAGCGTTTATTATTCACTAGTTTGGTCAACACATTGCACAGGATCTTGTTTGTGCTTTCGGCTTGTCCATTGGCTTGTGGGTGATAGGGGGCAAACTTCTTGTGTACAACCAAGAACTCTTGGAGTAGATTTTCAATAACTTCATTCAAGAAGTGAGTGCCTCTATCACTTACCAGCTCTATAGGTAGCCCGTATCTTGTGAACACATTCTCAAATAAGAACTTAGCAGTTGTCTGAGCATCATTCTTTGTCGTAGCTTTTACCTATACCCACTTTGTTAGATAGTCTGTGGCAACAATGATGTATTCAGCATGTGAACCCTTAGGTGGGGGATTAATAGGACCTACGAAGTCTATTCCCCACTTACAGAATGCATCCATGTGAAGGGTCGGCCACTAGAAGCCCGGAAATAGTATTGCCTTGATCACCCGATCTGGTCCAAAATGTCCTCCTGCTACACCTTGGTGAGCTGCTTCCAAGATCTTGAGATATTCGCTCTCATGGACACATAGTCTCAGGTAACCATCTTTACCACTCTTGTATAGATTATCACCAATGAGTGAGTAATCTAGGGCTTCTTGTTCTAGACTTCTTTGTCTGGCCAGTGTCATATCTTGAGGGAATGTTCTCGTCCTGAGGAAATCTACTAATGGTTCACTCCAATCTGGCACTATGGACACTTGATAAAGAGTGGCATGCTCCACAGGTGGTTTAGTGCAACAGATTGGGCATTCCTTGCACAACTTGTGGACATCAGCCTCCATAGTCGGCCAATGCACTCCGAGTCTCCTTAGAGTCTGTAGGGTTCGTTGCTTTGAGTAGTGTTGCTCTAATGCACCTACATGTGCCAATTGCAACCATTTAGCGTACTCATCCTCTTCCACACAAGAAGATAGGATCCCTTGATCTGTGTGCTTGTACATACTTCCTACCATGATCTCGTATTTTTGGGCTTTTATTATCTCCCTATCTTGAGTGTTTATGACTGGGTGATTGGGCCCATATGTCAATACTGGCACTAATGGCTTAGCCCACTGAGGTACAACTTCCAAATTAAACAAGTAAGCATCAGGAAGGTCATCTGACACTCCTTGTGGGGCTTCTCTAGATGTGAGCCTAGAGAGATGGTCTGCTCTCAAGTGAGTCCTCCCTTTCCTTACCACAACTTCAAAATCATATTCCATTAGTAAGAGAAACCATCTTACTAGTCGGCTTGTATTGCATGGTTTGTTTACCAAGTACAATAATGCCTGATGATCGGTAAAAAATTTAAACTTATTTGCAAGCAAATAGTGTCTAAACTTTTTAACTGCATATACCATGTCTAATCCTTCTCGTTCGGTGGTGGTATAGTTCCGTTCAGCTGCATCAACTGTCTACTAGCATAGGCAATTGGAAGATCCATATTACCTTCGCCCGTAGGTTGTGCGAGTACGCACCCAATAGCATAATTGGATGCATCTACATGAACATGAAAAGGCTTATTCCAATCAGGTGTGGTCAAGATTGGTGCTGAACATGGCATTGAAGTGAGTTG
Source organism: Ceratopteris richardii (assembly GCA_020310875.1). Taxonomy (NCBI): domain Eukaryota; kingdom Viridiplantae; phylum Streptophyta; class Polypodiopsida; order Polypodiales; family Pteridaceae; genus Ceratopteris; species Ceratopteris richardii. The sequence goes on along the minus strand of CM035424.1, from coordinate 27,847,728 downwards.
AGGAGTTGGTGAATTTCTCTTCTTTGGAAAGTCACACTCATCCGCACTTACTACTTCTCACTCCTGGAGTGTGTGTAGTGAGTTGATAGTCTAGGGAAGTGAGTGGAGTGAGTAGAGTAGGAAGGAGGAAGTAGGCAAGTAGGTTAGGCAAATAGAGTAGTTGTTAAGCTGGTTCTTTTAGCCTTTTCTTGAGTCAAATATTTTCAAGAAGTATAAAAATAAAAAAAATTCAAACTTTTCCATTCATTCCTACACCTGCAAGTATTGAGAGAGAGCTAGAAGTCGAATATCGTGTTTGGAGATCAGGGAGATTGGGGCCATGCAGAGCAAATGAGAGTGATAGAAGAGTTGAAAAATAGCTTCCAAGGTGAGCACATCAATCTTTTGCTCCTCACAGCTAATTAAATCAAGCATTTCAGTAAAACGACCTGCGACAAGTATGGTGAGGGTCATCCCGGGGTAAAGAAAGTTCATTTTTGTGATACAGACTGAGGGGAGAGGGTAGATGAACTCTAGGAACATTTGTATGCAAATAAAATCCAAAGACACTTGCTAAAAATTGGAAAAAATGCCAAGTATCGTGTTCTCCCGCGGTTGAAGTATCGCAATACCTGGATATCGTGAACTCCTGTGGTCGAGTATCGTGATACTTGCAGTGGACACATATCAAGTATCGTTGAGAAATCTTCACGATACTAGTGAGATATCATGTATCGTGTATCGTGAACTTCTGATCGCGATACCTATTGTGTATCGTGTATCATGAAATTTTGGTCGCGATACCTATGGCATATCCTGTATCGAGGAGGTAGCTTTTCGCGATACCTGGTGAATATTGAGTATCGTCGGGAAATTTCTCGCGATACTTGTGAAGTATCGAGTATCGTGGAATACGAAAAACGATATTGGCCGAGTATCGACTATCATGGAAATTCTCTTAGCTGGATATCGTGTATCGTGTATCGTGAATCTCTGACCGCGATACCTATGGTGTATCGTGTATCGTGAAGATTGCCTTTCACGATACTGGTGGAAGATCGAGTATTGTGAGGTGACAAGTATCGAGTATCATTGATTGGTTCGCGATATCGGGCAAGTATCGTGTATCGGGTTCTATCTAGTGGGTCGAGTATTGTGTATCATGTTCCTTAAGTATCGTGTATCGTGGAATTTTTCCAGTCAACCAAATATCGAGTATCGTGGAATTCTTTTGGGTTCAAGTATCGTGTATCGAGGATTCATTGTCAGTCTTAGTTCAACCAAATATCCCCTAGAATTCAGACCCTCAGTAAAGAACTTTAGGAACTAGAGGTTGGCTAAATTAGACTAGAGCTTTCAATTGAATGAACCTAAGATCCAGAAGAACCCTAGGGAGCCGAAGAAGTGTAATTTCTTCTATAGGAAGTGTAGCTGAACCAAGTAGTCGTTCACAGTACTCTGAAACCTTGAGTGATTCGGAGGAAGAAATTCCCATGGCTTCAGAGGATATGCAGAATTCTATACCAATAATTGGCATGATTTCAATTATTGAGGGTGAATATCGGACATCTTTAGAATATGTGAACACTAACCAACATTGGATACCTATCTACCTAGATGGTCTAAACCGATCAGTGGCCAGACTAAAGAAAGCTACAGATGCTTACATAGTACTTAGGCCTGCAGTTAAATATGTAGGAGGGTTCTATATGGACAAAAAAGATATTCAGTATGTCGTTACGTAACACCTGGAAAGCATCAACAAACAAGGGGAAGAAGGCAATGCCCACATCCTTAATGAAGAGGGACATGAAGAGCAGGTAACCACCCCTAGAGGGAGATCCATGGTTGTCAGGGTTTGGAGAGGAGACCTAGTTCCCCAAGATGATTCCCTAATGGATGTCTATTTGATCAATGGGATGGAACATCTTCTTAGAGCCCACTCTTCGTTATGGGGTGGCCAATAACCCAGTCACCATCTATGAGTTACAAGATCTTGAAATCCCCACCATCATCACATATTTGGACAAAAACCAGAGAAGGTACTGGCCTCTAACTGAGTTAGAAAGAGCAGGGTTGAAATATCAGAACATCCCAGTGTTCCCTCCTAGGGATCAAGCTACTAGTTCTCCGAACCCCCAAGGAACTTATCAAGATAATTCATATCAGCATTTTGGATAGACACAACAAACGCATACACCGGTCAGACCACATGTGTTGTTTGCGATGCCAGGAAATAATCCTAACTATCGGCCTCAGCCACCAGTTGAAGCAAGGAATAGAATTCCTGTCCCAGATAGACCACCTGTAGTAAGAGGACCTGGTATACCGATAGGAAGACCAATCTTCCCTATAATGCCTAGAGCACCTGAACCAGGAAGAAGATTAAGACCAATCCAAGTTGCCAAATGCATGAGAAACCACTATGATGGCTCTAGTGAACCTTACAATCACATAGCCGAATTCAAGCAAGTAATCAAAGCCGAACACGTGGAGGATTTATTGATCCAATATGAATCCTTTGGTCTAACTCTGACAAACACAACTCTAGCTTGGTTCTAGCCATTAGACCCTAATAATTTTCAAAACATGGAACAAGTCTATCAAGAATTAATTGAAGAATTCACCAAATCTGGGATTAAAAACAACTCTTCCTCATTAATCCATAGCTTTAGACAAGCTCCTACGGAATCAGTGAGATTGGCAGCAACGAGATTCAAGCAGTACGTGGATAGATGCCCTGTTGAAGAGAGACCCACTCAAAACAAAATGGTGTCATTATTTTTGAAAGGATTGGTGAATGGATCATTACGATCCCTGGTATGTGTGAAAAGAGTTCAAACTTTGCAAGAATGTATGAAAGAATGTATTGACCTAGAGGACAATCTAGCAGAAGACTTGAAAATACCTCAAGGTAGTGTGAAAAAGTGAAGATTCCGCTAGTAGCACGTCAAACTCAAAGACAATGTAGAGGAAATAGCCGACTTAGTAGCAAAGAAATTGAATGTTCAAGGCCCAAGGAACTATCCCAACAACCCAATGAGAGTACCCATGCTTAGAAGGTGTGTGCATTGTGGAGGTGATCATCCTTCTCATTTGTGCACTAGGGGAGTAGTCACACCACCTGCTTATGCTTACAATAGACCACCCATCCCGGGCCCTCTACAATATTGTAGCATAGAGCAAAGATACACAAATCATGGCATAGAAAACTCTCCTTACAATCGGCAGTCAAGACCAGTACAACCTCTCATGAGATCTTATGGATACCATCCGAGAGATCAAGGAGGTGAAGCCTTTAGATATCCCACATATCAGCAAGAGGCACCAGCGCCGCGACCTCATGCTTATCAAGGTTACGCTCAACCTCAACCGATGTTAGGACAACAACCGCCCCACCCTCAAAATGTTGTCCTAGTGAAAATAGCTCAACCTGAAGAAAACCCAGAGAGAGCAATAGTCCCAGCCACACTGTTGGCAAGTAACGAATCATATGACCCATCCTATGACCATGTTCAAGGGAATTATTTGGCTTATGAGAGCTCTATAATTGAATATGGACAATCTTACACGCCATATGCATATAGCATGGAAGTACCAGATAGTTCTTACGAATATGAGCAGGATTATGTGTCATTGATGTACATAGCCCCCAGACATCCATACCCTCTCGACCAATGAATAGACTACCTACACCTAGAGGACCCTATTACAGATGCGGTGGTAATCATTTTATCAGAGAATGTACATTACCAAACCCACCACCACCACAGCAAGTTTGGAAAGGATACTGTAGTGATTGTGGTAAAGAACACCTTTTTAGGGATTGCCCCAAGAACCCCAACAAAGTTAACTCGAACGTGCAGATCAACGTGATAGAAGTGATAGAGTCATCAGGGAGTGATAAGGAGTACACTGTGCCATTGAAAGCAATAACAAGAGCTAAAGCTAGAGAAACTCCAGAAAAAACCAAAGAGAATGATCAAGTTGACAGAGAAGTGAATATACCTACACCTCAAGTAGTTGAAGACTCGGAAGAGCCTGGGAAAAGTGTTACAAGTAAACGAACACAAAGATGGAAGAATCTAAGAGACAGGTTAAGGGAAAAGAAACTACAACAAAAGAAGGAGAATGAAAAGAATGAGCGAGGTCAAGAAGAAAAACAGAAACTTGAAGGAGAAAGTCAGAAGGGAAATTATAAAAAAGGAGAGGTAGGATCAATTTTAGCACACCCCATGCCAGAAGAGTTAGCCATGTGGATTCAGGCGCACCAGACACGAATAAGAGTAGGACCAACCATTGAACAACATGAAAAAGAATACCCTAGAGGTGACATAGAGAAAGAAAGGTTGGAGATATGCAAGAAATTAATTGAAGTAGATCAAAAAATCCTAGAAAAACCTATTCTTTGACTACCCAATTCATGAATTCTTGAAAAAGAATTCCAAGAGTGTGTCATCCCTAATGATCCCAAGAAAGGAAAAGAAGGTGAGACAAGTGATGGAAATTACTGCGAGGATAAAAGAGAAGGATCCGTTGTCCCCGAAGTAGATGGGGAGTGGCCTAAAGACTTGTGGGCAAGGGTCCAAGAAGATAGATGGAAGAAAGTGGAAGGAATTGAACCACCCTTTGAGGAGTTAGAAGCAGAAGGTGAATTGGAAGACTCAATACCTGAGCTGAATTCAGAAGGATTATTACAATTTGACAAGAGCAACAAGGACGATGACATTGTGAAGGTTTTGCCAAACTACACAGGGGAATACGAACATAATTCTGAATTATACTGCATTCTCTCAATAAGAAAAAAAGAGCAAAACCCATCAATCCAAACTTCGGACATTATACAACATCTTAGAAAGGTAAAAATCCCTTGTACTCTGACATTGGAAGAACTTTTGAAGATAAAACCACATTTGAAGGAGAAGCTAAACAGACAATTGGAAACCAAGTCCAAAGAGAAGGAGAAGCCTGATGAAGTGACCACAGTCAAAATCCCAATCGATAAGGTTGGATATTTCAGCGAGAGAGATGAAGGAAACACATGCCTTCCAATTACTTATAGGGGTTACACAACTAAAGCTATCTTAGATTCTGGAGCTGGAGTAGGAATCGCAACTAAAGAAATATGGGAGAAATGGGGAAAACAAGCTTTAAGACCAACCCGCATGAAGATACAAATGGCAGACTGACACACTGAACAACCCTTGGGATTATTGGAAAGAGTAACTTTTACCACCTGTGGAGTTGAATTTGAGCACACCTTAGCAATCTGTCAATTTGAAAGGGCAAGCAATTATGAGATGATACTTGGAAGATCCTTCATCAGACAGCTGAAGGTAGTGCAAGATTGGGGAAAAGACGCGGTATACTTACAGCATGAAGGAACCACGACCAGAATAAATCTCCACACATACACGTATCAAGATGTTCCCCCCTTGCAATGGAATCTGATTCATAAGGAGGAGGACGAGCATTCGGTTCAGAGTATAGGTTCAAGGGATCAATCATGGATGAACGAAGACACTCATCTATGGATATGCGAGACCGCAAAAAAGGAAGATGAAAGAAAGAAAGGATGGCAGCAAAGGCAAGGAGTCGCTAGGTCTGTACAAGATCCAGCTTACATGCCTCAACATTCCTAGATGAAGAATTCGAACCTCATGTTTGGATGGAGATTTTAGCCACTCTCGATGTGTGTGTAAACGAAGAAGTGATAACCATGAATGAATGCATTGACGAGGAAGGATATGATGTAAGCCTATATGTGGTCGTTCTTCAAGAGGCTGAAGAAGGAGAAGTAATTGAAAAAGAATAGAAAGAGGATTATGAGAGCATTGAAATGGACCAGGAACAAATTGAGTCAGGGAGTGACAATCAAAGAATAAGTGTCATAACTAGTGAATTAAATCAAGAAATGACAGGAGAAGAAGAGCATGGACTAGATAAAGAAAAAAATGATGGAGAAAGTAAACCTCGGGATCAATTTGAAGTGCCTACCCACTTAAAAAAATATGAAGTAGAAGAGAGAAAAATTGCTATCCGAATGCCAAATCGGGAAGCACAACCAAGTATAGCATATGACAACAAAGAGCAGACCAAGAAAATAGTAGTAACCTTGGAGGAAGGAGAAGAGCGATGTACCTTTATAGGACAGGATGTCTCAATGGAAGAGATCAAGAGTTAATACGACTCATACGAGAATACAGGGATGTCTTTGCTTGGACATATAAGGATTTAAAAGGAGTTGATCTGACTATTTGTGCCCATAGAATCCCTATGACATCAAAAGCCAAACCTTCCAAACAAAGACCATACACTTATAACGACGTTTACTCATCAAAAATTAAGGAGGAAATAGATAAGTTGCTAGATGCTGGGTTCATTTATGAGATCAAACACACGGAATGGGTGTCACCTTTGGTGGTCGTACCGAAAAAGAATGGCAAGTTAAGGGTATGCATTAATTTGAAAAAGGTAAATGTTGCCACCATAAGAGATAGTTACCCATTACCATCACTGATCATCTTTTGTAAAGAGTGGCAGGAAAGGAAGTTTATAGTTTTCTGGATGGCTTTTTAGGGTATAATCAGGTAGCGATTGCTCCTGAGGACCAACATAAAACAGCCTTTGCAACTGAATGGGGAGTATACACCTTTAGGGTTATGCCTTTTTGTCTAACCAATGCCCCAGCCACTTTCCAAAGATTGATGTGCCATGTATTCAAAGAGTTCTTGATAAAGAGCATGGAAGTATACGTAGATGATTTATGCACTTATTCAGCTATATGATTAGAACATATCCCTGAACTATGAAAGATTTTTGCCAAATGTCGACAATATAGAGTATGCCTCAATCCAGAAAAGTGTGTCTTCATGGTCCGACAAGGAAAGATATTAGGACACATTATCTCCACAGTTAAAGATAAAATCAAGGTGATTCTAGAGTTGCCGAGACCAAAGACTGCTAAAGAAGTGTAAGCATTTATGGGACACTACAGATACTACCATAGATTTATACACATGTATGCCATAATTGATAGACCTCTTTATGCATTATTGTCTCAGTTTAATTGGACAGAAGAATGTGAAAAGGCCTTCAACGAATTAAAGAGCCAATTAAGTTCAGCACCAATCCGTCGAGTACCAAATTGGAACAAACCATTTCACATTCACGTAGATGCTTCCAGGTTTGCCATTGGTTGCATCTTAGCTCAACCCGCGGATACAGGGAAGTTAGACACCCTATAGCCTATGCCAGTAGACAATTGAATCAAGCGGAGCACAATTATACCATGACTGAGAGAGAGGGTTTAGGGATGGTGTACTCAGTGAAGAAGTTTCGGCACTACCTCTTGGCAAACAAATTCAAATTCTTCATCGAACATCAAACTCTACTGTACTTAGTCAATAAGCCTTGTAATACGGGACGACTAGTATGATGGTTTCTATTGCTGATGGAATTTGATTTTGAAGTAGTAGTCAAGAAAGGGAATATGCACATTAGAGCAGATCACTTATCGAGAATGACACATGGAGAACCCCCTACAGGAGTACCGGATGATCTGCCAGACACTTACCTTTTTAATCTCGAAGTATGTCCCCAATGGGCAGAAAAGTTGATCCCTATACTCACATATGGATCTAAACATGAGATTACACCAAACAGAAACCAAGAGCTATGGAAGACTAAAAACCTCCATATCATTGCTGGAAGTTTATATCACCAAGACTCAAGTGGATTACTCATGAGATGCGTGGAAGAAGAGGAACAAGAAATGTGGCTTCAAAACGCACATGTGAATCAATGGAAAACTCATTTAAATGCGAACGGAACATGGCAAACACTGAAGAGATTAGGCATATACTGGTCAACCATGCAGAGGGATACACAAAAATATGTATCAGCCTGCCCAACTTGTCAAGAACAAAATCCAGAAGAGAACTCTGCTCTATGCTACTCCACAGTAGCACCAAGATGGAGTATGCCTCTGGTGAAATTCTTGAAAACCCAAGAGTACCCAGAAAGAGCTACTCTAGCAAGGAAACGTGCACTCACATAACAAAGCAAGGACTATGTTCCTATAGGAAGACAACTCTTCAAGCAAGGAAAAGACAATCACTTACGAATGTGCATTCATGAAGACGAGTATCTTGCTGTTTTAGAGATGGCACATACAAGAGCTACAGGAGGACATTTTTCTGCAGATAAAACTGCAAAAAATGATTCTCTTTGCAGGAATGTAGTGGCCAACTCTACATCACGATGCAGCCATATATGTTCAACGATGTGATACCTGCCAACGCACAAAATATCCAATCAGAAGAGATGAAATGCCGCTAAAACCCATGATGAGTGCCAGATCCTTTACTAAATGGGGAATAGATTTCATAAGACCTATTAGCCCCCCAACTAAAGGATCCCATGCCGAGTACATAATTGTAGCCACAGACTATTTGACCAAATGGGTTGAAGCCAAAGCAACCAATAGAAACAATGCGAGGACTACGGCCAAGTTTCTCATAGAAATTGTGAGTGATAGAGGCACACACTTTGTGAATGAAGTAATAGAAGCCCTACTGAATCAATTCTTAGTAATTCATAAGAAATCAGCCCCATATCTCCCACAAGCCAATGGAGAGGCCGAAAGTTCAAACAAAATCTTGTGTACAGTCCTCACTAAAATTGTGAACAATGGTAGATCTGATTGGGATAAACAATTACATCATGCTTTATGGGCATTCCGAGTAGCCTACAAAACAGCCATACGAACTACTCCTTTTAATTTAGTGTATGGACAGAATGCCATCTTGCCAATTAATTTCTTAGTGCCCACTCTCAGAGTAGCAACAACTTACGAGTGAATTGGACATGAATTATCAGCTCAATTGGATCAAATAGAAAAGTTACACGAAACAAGGTTACAAACTGTAGCAGGGATTTATGCTGCTAAAAGGCGACAGACAGCATATTTTGATGCTCATATTAAAGACAAAAACCTAAAGGAAGGAGATTTAGTTTTGGTCTATACTTTAAAGCAACATGCCAAGAAACTGCAAAAAAGAGGATACGGCCCATTGATCATCAATCGTATATCTACCAATGGAGCCATCAGTTTAGCAACCCTAGATCGAGAAGTATTGCCTAACTATATCAGTGGTTGCCGAGTAAAAAAATATTTAGAGCCAATGACAAAAGAGATAATGTCGCGACTAATAATGGGTAAAAATAGGCGCAAAGAGGAAGAAAGAATACGAGAAGAAGCTAGACAAGAAGCACTAGAACGAATCAGGAAATGAAAGGAGTGGATGAGAGAGAGAGAGAGACGAGAGATATCAACAAGGAGAGGAACTCATGGCAATGACTAAATTTAGAGCCACTAAAAACCTAGGAGAACAAATAAAGCAACCTTATTTGAACTTGGGTGCTCGAACAGAAGAGTACCACTTAGTGGATGCTCTCATTGACACAGGAGCAGCCATAAGCTATATCAAATTTTCGTTGACTCAGAAACTCAAAGAAGAATTACGCCCATCTAAGGCACTGCTGATTGGAATAGGAGGAAAAGTTACTCAATGTATAGGTGAGATTACCTTACCTCTACATCTCGGAAACAACACGATGGAACAAAAACTCTTAGTTTGTCATGATAAGGACTTATTAGAAGAGCTCGTGTTAGGTCAAGATTGGATATATGAATATGAAGTGACTATTCAATTGGCCCTAGGATACATCTCGGCCAAGATAGGACATCGTGAGGTATTCAGCATGTTAGACGAATGACCGATCAAAGTCCAATGTATAGACCCAAGAGATCACTCAAACGAGCAAGATGATGAATGTATGTTCCCTCACACTATGGAAATCCCACCATCAAGTACTTCATGTGAGAATGCACCAAGTCTTGCATTCACACAATCTCCTAGCCCAGTAAATCACCGTATTAGTGTTTTATCCAATAAAAGCCTCAGTGAGGATCCAAGCATAAGAGGGACTAGTCAGCAAGACTATCAAAAACATGCACACATTAGAATACACCCCATTCCTTACACTAGACAAGCTTGGATCAGAAAAGATTGTGACGGCATATCTTCAACAACAGAACTACTATCGACATCGGAAACAACAACAGAATAAGAATGCAAGTCACGTTGGACACCCAGGTCCACAAAGGATTGCTAGAGTATGGATTCCGAAGAAGGTGATAGCCGCATAGTCGGCCCGAACGCAATTATGGATTCCCAAATCATGTGCCCAAGTGACAATCATAAAAAAGGATAGGTCAAGGCACAAGGAGAACCAATACGATGTAAAGGCGAAACAACAGAAAACAAACAACTACAGGACAGAGCAGGAGCCTAGATACATAACAAAAATCATTCAAAGATTCAAAAGGCAAACGAAACAAAAGTACAACATGAGAAGCACTACATTCCCCAGGAGTGATGATGGATACTTACTTTGACTCAGAGCAGCACTATCTAGAAGATGTAGGAGTATTTACTCAAAAAGAAGAAAAACCTCTCAAAAGCATTAAAACTAAATTCAAAGGATGGAAGTGAAGGTAGTCAAAAGAAAAATAAAAGAAAAGCAATGAAACAAGAAGAGGAGGAATCATTGTTCGAGGTACGAGAAAATTTCAAGAAATATGAAGTGGAAGATAGAAAAATGTTGGTACGAATGCCTAAGAGAGAGGCCACCATAGGAGAAGCATACGATAATAAAGAAAGGACCAAAAAAATTGTGGTAACCATTGAAGAGAACCAAGAACAATGTGCATACATAAGAGTTGACTTAAGTGAAGAAGAAGAAATGGAGCTTGTAGCTCTATTAAGGGAATATAGGGATGTGTTTGCATGACACTATAGAGACTTGAAGGGAGTAGATCCAAAAATTTGCTCTCATATGATCCCCATGACTGCTGATGCCAAGCCCACCAAACAAAAGCCCTACACATATAATGACACTGATGCAGCTAAAATAAAAGAAGAAATTGATAGGTTGCTTGAAGCTGGATTTATCTATCAGATTGAGCACATTGAATGGGTATCCCCCATTGTCATAGTGCAAAAGAAGAATGGGAACTTGCAAGTGTGTATTAACCTTAAAAAATTTAACGTTGCTACCATCAGAAATAGCTATCCGCTTCCAATCACTGAACATTTATTGGAGCGTGTTGCAGGCAAGGAAGTTTATAGCTTCCTTGATGGATTTTCAGGTCCCAACCAAGTAGCCATTGCCCCAGAAGATCAACACAAAACAACATTTTCCACTGAGTGGGGAATCTTTGCATTTCATTTGATGCCATTTGGGCTCACAAATGCACCTACAACATTCCAAAGGCTCATGTGTCATGTCTTCAAAGAATTCTTGCGAAAAAGCTTAGAAGTATATGTGGATGATTTATTTGCTCATTCCCAAGAAAGAAGATACCACATCCTTGAGCTCAGACAAATCTTCAACAAATGTAGAGAATATCGAGTGTGTCTGAACCCAAAAAGGTGTGTGTTTATGGTATGACAAGGTAAAAACTTAGGTCATATTGTTTCTAAGAACGGAATATCAACAGATGAGGACAAAGTCAGAGCTATAGCGGAGCTGCCCAGGCCAAGGAACGTTAAAGAGGTACAAGCCTTTATGGGCCATTGTGGATATTACCGCAGGTTTATTCACATGTATGTGATCATAGTTAAACCTCTTTATGGTTTGCTGAGAAACTTTGAGTGGAACGATGAATGCAAAAATTCCTTCAATGAGCTGAAGAGATGTTTGTGCACAGCACCAATATTGACCACTCTTGATTGGAATAAGCCATTCCATGTCCATGTGGATGCATCCAATCATGCCATAGGATGTATGCTAGCAAAACCCACAAGTGAAGGAAATCTAGATTTGCCTATAGCATATTCTAGTAGACAGCTAACCACAGCTGAACAAAACTAAACCACAACTAAGCAAGAGGGCTTAGGCATGGTATACGCTGTGAAGAAGTTTAGGCACTATTTATTGGCCAACAAGTTCAATTTTTTCACTGATCATCAAGCTTCGTTATATTTGGTGAATAATCCTTGCGATAGAGGATGCTTAGCAAGATGGTTCCTCTTACTAATGGAATATGATTTTGAAGTTGTTGTTAGGAAAGGTAGAACCCACCTCAGGGCAGATCACCTTTCTTGCATCACTTCAAGAGAGCCACGGTAAGGAGTGTCTGATGAACTACCTGACACTTATGTGGTCAATTTAGAAGTTGTTCCTAAATTGGCAATAAGTTGGTACCTGTCCTAACCTTTGAACCCGTGCATAAGGATGTGAGAAAAAATAAAGAAGAAATTGTAAAATCACAAAACTATAAAATTTTGGCAGGAAGCATGTACAAACAAGATATAGAGGGAGTATTAGCTTGTTGTGTGGAGGATGATGAACATAGTAGTTGGTTGCAACAAGCTCATGAAGGAGTGCTAGGAAATCACTACTCTAAACAATGCACATTGCAGAATCTGAAACATTTAGGAATGTAGTGGCCTAGCATGGATAAAGAAATCCATGAGTGGATTAAGAATTGTCCAGTATGCCTGGAGAAACCCCCAGTGGAACATGCTACCCTTTATCACGTGTCATTAATTCCAGATTGGAGTGATCCATTGGTAGAATTTATGAGGTCAAGAACATTACCCAAAGAGGCTAGTCTAGCAAGAAGACGAAGCATGGAGCAAGAGGCTCAAGACTATGCCTTAGTTGGAGACAACTTATATCGAAGAGGCAAGGATGGTTATCTAAGATTGCACATTCAGAAGTGGGGTATAGACTTTGTAGGTCCTATTAATCCCCCAGCTAGAAACTCCCATGCAGAGTACATTATTGTAGCCACAGATTACCTTACAAAGTGGATAGAAGTCAAAACCACAACAAAGAATGATGCTCAAACAATGGCAAAGTTCTTATTTGAGAATGTGTTCACAAGATGTGGATTACCAATAGAGTTAGTGAGCAATAGAGGCACGCACTTCTTGAATGAAGTCATTGAAGATCTTCTCCAAGGATTCTTGGTGATACATAAGAAGTTTACCCCCTATCATCCACAAGCTAACGGACAAGCCAGATCACGAATAAGATCCTATGTAATGTATTGACAAAATTGTTCAATAATAAACACTCTGATTGGGACAAACAGCTTCATCGTGATGTTTGGGCTTACCGAGTTGCCTATAAAATGGTACTCAATGCCACCCCATTTCATATGCTCTTCGGACACAATGTGGTGCTACCATTAGATTTCTTAATTCCTGCTTTAAAAGTAGCACAAGAGCATGAATGGACTGGACATGAGTTGTCCTCTAGGATCTTCAATCTAGAACACTTAGGTGAGACACGACTACAAGCAGCAGCAGACATCTATGCTGCCAAGAAAAGGCAAAAGGCATACTTTGATGCACACACCAAGGATAATTTGCAGAAACGTACCTACAGGATTTCGCGTCCCTTTTATTCGATGATTGATATGGCTTCTCGTGAGCCTGCCAATTTCACCTCTTATTATTTCCGGCACATTCACCATGAATGTGTTACGGTTATTAAGCATGTTAAAAGGGTGATCTTCCACGATCACGTCTTCCCCATATCCTCACGTTTCTCTTTCCAGCCATTCAAGCCGTGCAACCTCCGCCCAATGCTCCCTTCTTATTACGTGAAGAATCCACTTGGATGCTCGAAGATGAAGAGGATGAGGATGAAGATCTCTTCCAACTTGTTCGTCGAAAATGCACCCGTAGAAGTCCATCTGAGAGTCAGGTGCAAGGATCTAACACCGCACAAGAAGAAGAAGTTTTCCACGACACCGCCACTTCTATCCATATTGATTCTTCCGCCCAGTCTTCTCCAATCCAGCAGCAGGAACAAAGTGCATCCACCACCAAATCTGAAGAAATTTCTTCCAAGGAGGATTCTCAACAGCAAACTCACGAGGATGTGCAAGCCATTGTTACTGAGGTTGTCAATGAAGTGATTGCTCTGGTCGATGTTGTCATTGACCGAACTGAAGCGACCACGGAGCAGACTACCGGAATTGTGTTGGTGCCCAACACGACTAATGTTGCGCCAGTTGCCCCAGTCCAGCCTATTGTTCCCGACGTACCCACTTCTCCATCTTCTTCTCCCACCTATTCTCCACCATCTTCCCCTCATCTGTTCTCTGCTTTGACATCCCAATCCCTTCCTACCATTCTGGTTCCAACCCCCATGTTTCATGAACTTGAGTCTATGGGTCGCATGTTGATCCATAATTCTCACAACAGTTACCAATGCAATTGAAGATGGCAACAGATAGTATCTGTCAATACTTACAGCACAAAGTGGATGTCTTAGAGGCCGACATTGCGCCATTGCAAGAAGAAACTAATGCGGTGAAAGCAGAAAATCATGCCCTACAATTATAGATTCAGCAACTTCAAGCACAGATTGCAGAGCGGGATTCTTTGATTGCCCAAAGAGATGTAGCGTTGGCTGAATTAAAAGTCAAGGATGATTTGTTAACTGCTTGTGATGTAGAAATCCAGCAAAACACTCAGTTGGCACAAGATAAGGAGTAATGCTCGAATTGCTCTCGGCAACCTTTTGGAAGAAACGCGACTCCAGCTCGATGAAGTTGTGTAGAGAGGACAGGAGATGGCTGATTTAGCTAAACAAACTACTGCAGAACTTCAGACCGCAATTGCTGATTTATTTCAGGCAAACTCTGATCTTAAAGCCAAAATGACTCTAACTATTCAACTTCAGAAGGAGATACAGGGATTAAGAAGGAAAGAGATGCATATTACCAGACTATTCAGTATCAAGCTTAAGAGCTGGAGAGAAGAGAAAAGCAGTTGGGATATCAAGCAGAGCGTCTTTCGCGCATCGATAAACAAATTGAAGATATGAGACTGACCCGTGACGCAACCCTTGCGAATGATTTTTATTTGCAAGAGGCATTTTTGCAAACTTAGGCTGAAATTTTGATGAGTCAAGTAATTGCAGCCAGTTCTGTTTGCACTGACGCCCAATTAGTAGAGCTGAAAACCTTAAAGCTAATGTTGGATTCGCTCAAACAGAAAATTACCAGAACCTTCAAATTAGCTAGAACCATGTATATACAAGGCATCATAGACGAGCCTTAATTTTGTTTTCGTTGCGGGTTCAAGTCCACCGTGCGTGCCAGTGTAAGGTTGCCGGATTGGCATTATGTAATTCCTATTTTCTATTACCACACACACCAAAAGGTCGTAGCGAAGTGTTGTATCTTTCTATCAATTAATGAAAAGGCACTTTTTTCGGTGGTTCTCCAGTAGCGAGGAACGGGATCGCTATACTGTCTGTCTGGGCGATTTGCGACCTGTGGAGACGTAGTGCAGCATTCCTTATTTCTGAGTACTGTTAATTTTACCTTGTTAAGTTACATTAATTGGTGATTAGCGCAGTAATGGTATGTTGCTGATAATAAGTCTGTGCGACGTTAATTAATAATTCTTGCGTTACATACTGTGAAAACTTAACACGAGTATGAACAGTAACCTTTACAGAGAATTCGATACTGAACATTAATGTACTACTTGCTTGATAAGTTAAGTGGGAAAAATAAGAGCTTAAAAGTGCCTACGATGAAAACGCATTTTTAACAATATGTACATACTAACACATGTATACATATAATACACTTGAATACACACACATATGCATACATACATGACAAAAATTTTATCCTCGAAGATAAAGCTATATATAAAATTTTAGGCATATCCCCAAGCTTCATGTTCTAACTTAAAAGAACATGATTTCATCTTTAGTAGGATTCATTGATATTCTAGTTGAATAAAGAAGAATCTATTATCTGATATCCATTCAAATGATTCAGGTTATTGATCGATAAGTAGAGCAGGATTTACTATCTAATCTACTCATATGTTTTCAGTATTGACATCATTTTGGTAATACATTAATATAGTTTCATCTTCATTATCCTTATTGATTTCATTTATTTCTTCTATTGTTAAATATGTGTTCTCATGGATGACATTATCTATTGATGGACTAATATTGATTTCTAGTAATTCCTCTTCATCGTCAGTAGAATCAGCATGTAGAGTATTATCCTCTTCATCAAAAAGATTAGTATCATTATCATGTATAATGATTCTAATTTACTTTTCAGATGTTGATGTATCAGTATCTGATGGTGAATCATCAAGAGGATTTTCTTTGATCTCCTAACAATAAATTGTTCAAACAATGACCTACCTCTAGGTTGAACATGAACGACTTGCCACCAAGGATGAGCATCAGGGTCTTTATAAAAAAATGATTGTTCAATATGCATAGGAAGAATATATGATTCTCTAGTAGATTGCATTACCTTGGAAGAATCAATTGCCCAAAACCCAAATAATTCCTTTTTGAATGTGGAATTACTACCTTTATACTCGGCTCGAAACCAGTTAACGTTCAAAATGACCTATCAAAAAAAATCAAAACAAACATCCATTATTATATGCTCAAAAAAATAATAAACCCTATCATAAAAAATATAAACTTTTTTCTACCTATTTGAACATACGAAATGATATTTTGTAGATAGCAACAATAGTTCCCATGTAACCAAGTTTGCCATCTATAAGGTTCGTGTCTTTTGAGCTAGCACATGATAATTGCTTGAAAGAAGCAACAATACTAGAATCCTCTGTTTTACATAAAGAATCAATAGCTTTGATTCTAATATGTTGTCCAAAAGCCCACATATTAGTGAAAATTCAAGCTTGCAAAAGAAATTAAATCAATAAAGAAAAACTAATATACATATATAAAAAAAGCAAAATTAAAATAAAATTACCTTTCATTCACAACCTATCATTAACTCTCTCTACTCATCTGAGATTTCTTCATTATTTACGTTGGCTCGTTGCAAACAAGTATATAGTCAATCCGCGAAAGAAGATATATTTGTAATCTCATTATTATCGAGATTACATTTATATCTTTTGTTTCTTCATCTTTTACTTGGAGATTTTGAAGTTCCTATTCGTACTTGCTAAGGAATGCTTGCATGCATTCACTATTATATGCTACAAAAGGAGAAACATCAGTTTTTTCTTGAAATGTAAATAAAAATGGAGCTTCTTCATGAACTCTTTCAAGGTACTCACAAACACATGCACTCTTCAAACATCCAGCCCTTTTCCATGGATCCTTCTGGTTTCGCTCTTTATCGCACATAACCTTTTAATATTCCCATAAATCACTCGACCCAAAACATCCATCTAGTGTTGACAACACCTGCAATCTCTATTTCATCTACAAGATGAACTAATAAATGAAACTGAATATCAAAAAGTGAAGTAGGAAGCTCTTTCTCCATCAAACATAGTAGCTCTTTGCATTCCCGTTTCTTTTGTGGGATTGTGTTTTGGTCAATCTCTTTTGATGTAATCCACCTATACATATCATTAAAAAATTATAAAGAAGTTAATTCAAAAGATATCAAATATTCATATATATTAAATATAAAAGTATCATTATTACCTTATAAGCGATCCACGACAATAGATCACATCGTGTACTCCTTTTGTTGTACATCCATTGATAAGCAAAGGTAAATATGTTTCAAAAAGTTATGCCAATCATGGGCCTTTAACCCAGATAAGCTCTTATCATCCATAGTAAACATGTTCTAGAAAGATGCTCCATATCCTATAGGAGTCCAAATCAATTGAGTCCTATTGTTGATAGTATGTATCTCTTTTGTTGTAAGTAGCCAAGGAGCAAGTGCATAAGTCATTTCATGTTGATGTCTATCAAAAACTGGCCATAACTTTGGTTTTGAGTTTTGATCCTTCAAATCATTCCTTGATGCTATGGTATCTTTTATTCCAGGAAGATGTTGCCATAATGAATAACCAATATTCTTGACTATATGCATAGGATCAAGAAGATGACATACGTTGAACTCTTTCCAATACTCCAAAGAATACCATATTGATATATTCTCTAAGAGTGCCAATTTTCCTTTACCTCTCTTCACATTCTCATTATCTTCATCATCATTGAGATTTCTGATTCTTGATCTATCAGAGATCCATCTGTCCATTTTTTATACCAATCCATAGGCATCATAGGTTTTGGATGCTAACTTGTTTCAAGCTTTCCATTAAAATGTATCACTTCTCTTTTAGATCTTAATGGATGATCATCAGAAAAGAATCATCGATGTCGAAGATAAATATTTTTGTTGAGATTCTTACTATGGATTGATCTCAACCAATCACCACAATATGGACAAGCTTATAACGCTTAGTAGAAATTCTTGCATCATGAAAATGATAAAAATATAATTAGATTAACTCACATTTATTTGTACGCATATTGAATTAAAAAATTACATCAATACCTGAACAAACACCATATCCTAGAAAATCGTGAATAGTCCAAGCCACAATACCACGAGCCGTAATATATCTTTCATTGATGCTTTTCGATACATCAATGACATTAATACCTCTCCATAACTCTTGGAGGTCATCAATGAGAGGAGCAAGATATATATTCATATCTTTAACTTGTCTTTTTCCTAGGATTAAAAGTGAAAGCATTACATGTTCCTTTTTAATGCTAAGATATGGTGGAAGATTGTAATTTATGACTACCACTGGCCATGTTGACCATTTACTGGATTTCATGAAGAATGGATTAACCCCATCTAATGGAACTCCTAACTTTAGATTCTGTGGATTTTTTGCAAAATCTGGCCATGTAGAATCAATATGCTGAAAAGCAACACTATCATGAGGAATTTTGATTATTCCATTAGTACGTATATGTTCATGTCCCCATGTCAAAAGCTTTGATAATTTGGGGCTTTGAAACATATCTCTAATCCATGGAGCCAATGGAAAATGCCTCCATACCTTTTTTGGGATTTTACCTTCTTCGTCCTTATATCAAGGAGATTGACATTTTTGACATGTCAAAGAGTTTGCATATTCACCTCTATATAAAATACAATCGTTAGGACATGCATGTATACATTGATCATCTATACCAAGATTGTTGATTATCTTCTTCATTTCATCATGTGAGGTAGGAAGAATATTCTGACTTGGTAAAAATGTTTCAGATAATAACCTATAAGTTCATGAAAAAAAGACATATTAATAATAAATAAATAAATAAATATACACACACACACACACATATATATATATATATATATATATATATATATATACATATATATATATATATATATATATATATATATATTGTTACCGTTAGTGTCCATGTGAAAGGCCAAATGGCCACCGGACACTTCTTTGTATATGTTCTTTAATAAAACATATAGTGGCCTGGTCAGTCACAGACTGTAAGTTCGACCGCATTTGTAAGACCTAAGAAGTCTGTTTTCGCGCTCCCTGTGTACTGCGTTTTCTGCGTATTCTACAACATCTGTGCGGAGTACTGTGTGTGGCGACCAGAGCTCGGTTTTCTACTTTGAGCATATTGTCGTGGAGCTCTCGAGAAGGAGAGTCCAGTGTGGTGCACGCCATCGAAATACTTCACTGGTATCAGAGCAGTTCGAGGCAAAAAGCTTTGTTCCTTTTGTGCGAGCGAAGCGAGCCCCCCCCTCCCCCCGGCTTTCTCCAAGGCTTACGACCAAGGCGGCGACCAAGGCATAGACCTTGGCATACCTTGTCATCCGAGTCACCGAAGTCACCGTTGGCGCCGTTGGCTGCGCGCGAGGGAGGACCTCAACGATCAAGGAATATAGAGGTTCCCGGTACTTCCCGGGAGGTCACCCATCCCAGTACTGTTCCCCCCAGAGCTCGCTTAACCGTGGCAATCTCTTGCCACTAAGCTACACTCTTGTGGTGTTTGAAGAAGGGGAAAGACTAAGGTTGACATTACCTTGAACAAGTTTTGGTCCCTCAAAGCTTCATTTTTGCTTTTAAAGCCTATTTCTGAAGCAATTTTGGGGTGTTTTTGGAGCCATTTTGGAGTACTTTTGCACGTAGTTCTCTTCACACAGGTCCAAGAACATCAAGAAGAGTGTTCCTTGTACTTCTCAGACAATAAATATCACCCTTTGGGGCTGTATTTTCAGCCACACTCATAAAACTACAGGTTTCTCGAGGGGTTTTCAGTTTTGGTGGGAGCAGTCGCTGCAAATTTATGCAGGTTTTTAAAGCCTAAAACATCAGAGTTGACAGACACTTGCAGGTGTTATTGGCTAGTTTTTTGGGCTGTGTATTCAGCCTTTCAGTGTCATTTTACTGCATATATTGAGCACATACACACCATGTACGCTTCTGTGGATACCGCTTATGTACGTCCATGTGGGCATTGATATAGCGGTTACGTTCTTTGCATAAAGCCTTTTACGTTTGATAAAGAGGGTCGCGGTGAGGTTTTCTTAACTGGGAGACACCCAGATGTCGGGGTCTCTTCGGTGATGCAGGTGGAAGACTTACCCAGCCTCGCCATAGGAGATGTATGGTAGTTGTTCATAGGTGCTCGATAAGCCTAGTTGGCTTCTATTGGGTAACTGATTATATGCAGTGGAGTCAGTGATTCACTATGCAGGTAGACATGTTAGTACTTGCAGTTTTATGATACTTTGACACTGGTCATATGCTAATTTTGCAGAGGATACTCTGGCAAAATTTTTCAAAATTTCTGGTTTAGTCAACTATATAGTGGTCGATTTACTCCTTGATACACTTATTTGTTGGTGTTTGGACTCTTCTAGCTCCATTATCATTCTATTCAGTTCTCTACGATCATGGCATCAGAGGTCTCAGGCACATCCGGTGGATCAGGGTCTAGTGCTAGCGTTCCGAGGAGGAGCTATAACTTGCAGGGCAAAGACCATTTTGAGATCCGAAAATTTGATGGCACAAACTTTGCTCTATGGAAGAATCAGATTAAAGATGTGCTGATTCAAAGAAGGCAATGGAAGCCAGTAAATGGGATTTCAAAGAAGCCTGCTGACATGGATGAAGATGATTGGGATGAGTTAGATGAAATGGCCAGGTCTACCATTCGCTTGCACCTAGCAGATAATGTTTACTTTACAGTATTAGACTGTGAAAGTGCGGAGGAGCTTTGGAAGAAGTTATGCAATACATATGAAAAAGAGACGGCATCAAATAAAGTATATCTGATGAGAAAATTATACGACCTTCGTATGAAGGACACAGATAGTGTTGCTGCTCATCTAAATGAGTTTGATGCCATATTCTCCCAGTTACAGGCTCAGAAAATGGATATGGACAATGAAATGAAAGCAGTATTGCTGTTATGCACCTTGCCATCATCATGGGATACATTTTGCACAGCTATTAGCAATAGTGCACCAGGTGGTAAACTCGTCTATGATGACATATGTGGAGCACTCTTGAGTGAGGAGATTCGTAGAAAATCTATGGTTGGCACTCAGAGTGGAGATGCATATAATGTTCGTGATTCTTACCAAGGAAAGAATCAACAACGTGGCAGGAGCAAGAACAAGGAAAAGAATGGTCAACGGAATAAGAGCAGAAGTAAATCAAGGAAGAGGGATATTGAATGCCATTATTGTCATAAGAAAGGACACATGAAGAAAGACTGTTATGCATTAAAGAATGCTAAAGGCAAAGGACAGAATGTTGATGGGCATGTTAAACAGTTACCTGCACCATCTACTTCGACTGTGAAGATTGAAGAAATTAATGCTATTTCTGATGATGCTGATGTGTTGACACTTGATAGTACTGTGCCATCTGAGGCACTTATGGCTGATTCTCTTTCCCACACCTGGCTGCTAGATTCTGGTGCTTCTTTCCATGTGACACCACATAGAGACTGGTTCTCTAATTATGCAGCAAAGTCTCTTGGTACCGTGAGACTTGGTGACTCTTACCAGTGTGATGTTGTGGGGATTGGAGATGTGGTTGTGCAGTTCATTGACGGTTCAAAATTTACTATGCATAATGTACGCCATGTACCTCAGTTATCACGTAGTTTGATGTGAGTTGGTCAACTTGATGACCTTGGTTACAAGGTGGTCTTCTATGCTCAGTCCTTTCGTATATCAAAGGGCAATATGGTTATTGCAAAAGGAAGGAAAGTTGGCTCACTTTACCCTTTATTTGTATCACAGAAAGAACACTTGTTAGCTGTTACTGAACAGCCTATGGCTTGTATTTGGCATGGTCGTTTGGGCCATATATCTCGTAGTGGAATGGAAAATCTTTCTCGTTCTGGCTACTTACCTGTGTTATCTTTCTCTGATTTTTCATTTTGTGAGCATTGTCAATATGGAAAGCAAACCAGAAATGTGCATAAAACGCACATTGACTCTTCAATTCAGCCTTTAGATCTTGTTCATACAGATGTGTGTGGTCCTATGCCCATTAGGTCCTTAGGTGGTTCTCTTTACTTTGTTACTTTCATAGATGATGCTACTAGAAAAGTCTGGGTATATCCTATCAAATCGAAGGATGATGTATTCCCTACTTTCAGAAAATGGCTTGCTTCAGTTGAGACTGAAAAAGGAACTAAGCTTAAGGCTTTACGTTCAGATAATGGGGGTGAGTATACCTCACATGAATTCAGCCTTTTCTGTCAGTGTAGAGGGATTCGTAGAGAGTTTACAGCTCCTTATACCCCAGTACAGAATGGTGTAGCTGAGAGGATGAATAGAACTATTCAAGATAGAGTAGTCTCTATGTTGCATCATGCAAACCTCTCACAAGGTTTTTGGGCAGAAGCAGTATTGACTGCAGTTCATGTGATTAACCTTTCACCTAGTACTGCCAAAGGTCTGAAAGTGGCACAAGAGTTATGGACAGGGAAACCACCATATTATGATCATCTTCGAGTTTTTGGGTGTGAAGCATATGTTCATATACCCAAGAATCTTAGACAGAAGTTGGACCATAAGTCAAAGAAATGCATTTTTCTTGGATATGGTCGAGAAGGACAATTTGGATATCGCTTATGGGATCCTGAAACACGGTCAGTGATCAGAAGTAGTGATGTCATTTTTAATGAGTCTAAGATGCATAAACAGCCGATTAAGGAGGTTGAAGTGAGAAGAGTGGTGTTTGAGGATACTAGTCCTCCGGTTAGCATGCATAAAAATGCTGCACATAGGGATGTTCAAGAGAATGTCCATTCAGATCAGTCTGCACATGTTCCTGTTCAGCAACCATTGAGACGTTCTGCACGTGTCTCATATCCACCTGATAGATATGTTCCAGGTTTAGATTTTGTTATGCTAACAGATGCCGGTGAGCCCTCTTGCTACAAAGAGGCTATGCAGACAGAGGATCATGTCAAGTGGGAGCGTGCCATGAAGAGTGAGTTGGATTCTATTCACAAGAATGGTACTTGGGACTTAGTACCTTTGCCAAAGGGAAGGAAAGCTTTACCATGTAAATGGGTATATAAGCTGAAATTCACATCAGATAGTGCTTCTCCAAAATATAAAGCACGACTTGTTGCAAAGGGTTTTAAGCAACAACATGGTGTTGATTTTGAGGAAATCTTCTCCCCAGTGGTCAAGATGACTACTTTGCGCATGTTGCTTGGATTCGTTGCAATGGAGGACTTAGAGCTAGTCCAAATGGATGTGAAAACAGCTTTCTTGCATGGAGATCTTACAGATGAGATCTATATGGAACAACCAGAGGGTTATGTAGTTCCTGGCAAGGAAAGTCTAGTTTGTAAGCTCAAGAAGAGCTTGTATGGACTTAAACAGTCTCCTAGACAATGGTACCAAAAGTTTGATGCTTTTATGAAGTCCCAAGGCTATTCTCGGAGCAATGAGGATCATTGTCTCTACACAAAGAGATGTTCTGATGGCAGCTTGATATGCTTGATACTTTACGTCGATGATATGTTGATTGCTGGGAAGTCCTCTTATGATTTGTCAATTCTCAAAAAGAAGTTGAGTCAGACATTTGATATGAAGGATTTGGGGGATGCCAAACATATTCTTGGCATGCGCATTACTCGTGATAGGAGTAAAAGATGCATATACTTGTCTCAAAGTGAGTACATATCCAAAGTACTTCATCGATTCAATATGCAGGGTGGAAAGGCATTGAGTACACCTTTACCCACATATGTGAAATTGAGCAAGGATGACTGCCCCAAATCAGATGAGGAAAAGGAATTCATGACCAAAATTCCCTATCAGTCTGCTGTTGGTAGTCTCATGTATGCTATGGTAGCTACGAGACCAGACATTGCATTTGCAGTGGGAGTTGTGAGCAGATATATGTCTAATCCTGGCAAGAAACATTGGGAAGCGGTCAAAATGATTTTGAGATATCTGAGTGGCACTAAGGACAAGTGTCTATGCTTAGGTAGAGGGAAAGCATCCATTATTGGTTACACAGATTCTGACTATGCTGGTTGTGTAGACAATCGTAAGTCTACATCAGGGTACATTTTTCATTTTGCTGGAGGTGCTATCTCTTGGAGATCTCGTCTTCAAGAATGTACAGCTGTTTCCACCACAGAAGCAGAGTATGTTGCAGCAAGTGAGGCATGTAAGGAAGCATTGTGGCTTTCTCGTCTTGCTTGTGATATGGGTTTGCCTCAGCATGTACCTCACTTGCTCAGTGATAGTCAGAGTGCCATTGCTTTGGCTAAGAATCCGGTCTATCATGCAAAGACCAAGCACATTGAGGTGAGGTATCACTTCATTAGAGATTGCTTAGCCACTGAGAGCATTATTCTTGAGAAGGTTCACACTCGAGATAATGCTGCAGATGCTTTGACTAAAGCTCTACCACAGGATAGCTTTCGACACTGTTGTCACTTGATGGGGGTTACTTGATTCTTGATCTTACACAGTCACTTGTATACTGTGTAACATGCCCATCAGGTGGGAGGTATAGTTTGTATACTTACACTCAGGTATTCTTTATCATTCTTTCTTTTTTCTCCCATAGTTACTCTGGCCATATTGGCCTTTAGTGGGAGATTGTTACCGTTAGTGTCCATGTGAAAGGCCAAATGGCCACCGGACACTTCTTTGTATATGTTCTTTAATAAAACATATAGTGGCCTGGTCAGTCACAGACTGTAAGTTCGACCGCATTTGTAAGACCTAAGAAGTCTGTCTTCGTGCTCCCTGTGTACTGCGTTTTCTGCGTATTCTACAACATCTGTGCGGAGTACTGTGTGTGGCGACCAGAGCTCGGTTTTCTACTTTGAGCATATTGTCGTGGAGCTCTCGAGAAGGAGAGTCCAGTGTGGTGCACGCCATCGAAATACTTCATATATATATATATATATATATATATGTATGTATATATATGCATATAATTTTGTATATGTGTATGCTTATGTGTATGTGTATGTGGATGTGTATATGCATATGCATGTGTATATGTATGCGTATGTGTATATGTATGTATGTGTGTGTATGTGTTTTATATGTGTATATGTATGTATATATATGTATGTGTATGTGTATGCATATATGTATGTGTATGTGTGTATATATGTGTTTGTATGTATGAATGTGTATGTATGTATGTATGCATGTGTAGCTGTGTATATTTGATTTTATTTTTAATTTTCTTTTTGTTTACTGTGGTTTGCAAACTTTCATATAGATATCTAGACCACTGAATCGTTTGATTGTCTCCCATTTTATAGTCAATCTATTACCTGCCTTGCTAACTAAGACTTACATATTTGTTTACAAAGATTAAGTATCCGTTAACTATGGAGGTATTAGATCGTTTGGAAAATAAGATAAGAAAATTTATCTCAAAGATTTTGGAAGATGGATGAATGGTTTTAAAGTATGGGCAGATAGAAAGTGTTCATTCAATGCAAGCTCTTATTCTTACCTTAGCTAAGGTAAAAAAAAAAACGTGCACTAATTGAACACTTTTTGTCCACCCATCCTTTAAAATCATTCTTCCATCCTTCAAAATCTTCGAGATAAATTTACTTCTACTGTTTTTCAAATGACTTAATACCTCCATAGCTAACTCATACTTAATATTTGTATGCAGAGTTCATAAAAGAGTTAGCAGCACAGGTATTAGGTCGACTATAATAGGAAAAGCAGATGTGTCAGGAAGATTCTAAAGGTTTGGTGGACAATTACAAAGGCTAGATGGACAAAATATCTTCATTCGATACAGGTATGTATAATTTGACTTTACTCTCATAACATGTGTATGTGTGTATATGTGTGTGTATGTTTATATGTGTGTATGCATTCATGTATATATATGTGTATGTCTATGTATGCATGTATTTATATGTATATATTTATGCATGTATATATAAAAATAGATAGAAAATTAAAAATTATACCTTAATAGTGCAGAAACAGATACATTACTCCATCCAAAACGATTTTGAAGGTTGAGAATAAGTAAGCTCGCACTTACTCGTGTCAAACAACTTCCTTCATATACATGCTTTAGACATTCCTCTTGAAGACATTTCTCATTTTTAGAAATATCAATGCTCTCACTGTCATTTTGATACCAATCCTCAATAAAATCTGCCATGCTATCATCTTCATCATTGTCACACAAATCTTTTACTTTATCTTCTTTTGAATATAGGTCTTTCAACCTTGCATATTCCACAAGATCACGTTTGCGTAGCCTCCTCATAGAAGCTTCTGATAAATGAGGTCTTACTGGCAATTGTGAATGGTGTGGTGGAATATCATCAACATCATACATTGGGATCTGTGAACATGAATAAAAATCATTAATATTTCATAAATAAATAAAAAGTAAACTTTAAACATAAAATTAAATATATAAGTTATTAAATAGGGATAGAAAAGTTTCATTCTCTCTCTAGCTAAAAGGTGCTTTTGGAGGTCTACGCCATCCATAATCCACTAATAATTCATCACCAGCATGTAATGTAGTAATAGAATTGACTTGCTACATCTCTACTTATGTATGCTGATTCATAACTATTTTCATGCTCCTCAAATTTGCAATTAGTCCTTGAACTATTATGTAATCCTCCACTACTATTTATTAAACCTGTTATATTTCCATGCATGTAAGGTCTTCCATCAATATATAATATTTCATTTTCTAATGTGAAATCCTTTTACTAGTAAGGGATGTTGCATTCAAGCATATTCCATAAGTACTCATGCTTTGAACATAATGTGCAAGTCGATGCCAATCTCCCCATCCATATATAGGACCACAAAATGACATAAGAGTGACTTCAGAGTCTAGAGGCACATACAAATCCTCTACAATAAAGAGACCACAACTAGCACTAGTAATAGTGGATGGAGCAATCATATAGTGATCACCCCAAAAGTTAAAAGCATCTCCATCTAAAGGAAGTGGTCGTCTTTTCCATCCTCCATATCTTCTTCTATCATATGTTTGTACTAGAGAACAATCACGAGCTCGCAATGGATAATCTCCAGCCATTTCAATCTCTAAACCAAGAGGTAGAGGATTTCTAGAAACCTTTTGGTGTAGCTCAGTGATGAGTAGCACCTCCTTTAATGTCAATCCAGGAAGACGTGAGGATGGTATGAAGACCTCGAGCAAGTGAAGGCACAAGTGTGTGAGTGAGAAGCACACAAACATGCACACACATACACACACACGCGCACACACGGCAAGACAAAGAGTTAGAAGCAATGGAGTTCTTAGATTACTTTCAAAAAGCTCTTACAAGTTCAAAACCATTACAAGCTAACCTCAAAAATGAGCTCTCTAGCTCTATTTATAGTTTTTGACTAGGTTTTGGCCTTGTCCAGACCTAGTGTCCGACCTAGTTAAAAATTAGGTTCTCTACCCTATTTGGAGGTTCAAATGAAGTCTAAAAAATGTGAAAACTGACAGGTAGATACTTCTAAAGCTCCTCAAGCTCAAGGACTCCTTGGCTTGCACAAAATGGAGCTACAAAAATGTGAAATGGTATTTACAATGGTTTTTAGTGAAGATTTGACATACACTTCTTGGAGCTCCCTACTTGCTCCTTCTCCTTGAGTGTCCACCTCTTTTATATGCATTAGTGTCCTGAAAAAATATTGGCCTACTTGCCAGATTG
Organism: Ceratopteris richardii; assembly: GCA_020310875.1. NCBI lineage: Eukaryota > Viridiplantae > Streptophyta > Polypodiopsida > Polypodiales > Pteridaceae > Ceratopteris > Ceratopteris richardii. The sequence goes on along the minus strand of CM035424.1, from coordinate 27,819,675 downwards.
TCGTTGACTGCTCTGTCTGCTTGTACTTTCTCTTCTCTCCGACTCCCTTCTTAAGCTTCCTTGCCTAGTGAGTCCTTCAGTTCCAACACCCCCCCCTCTCTCGCGTCTGTCGTCCCTGACAGACCCTTGTTGGGTGGTTCGTTGGATGTAGTACTCGACGACGTCTTGTGCTAAGTGGTGTTCTACAATGCGCAACCCTTTGCCAAGTCCGTGAGTAGAGCATCCCAATCTACCGGCCCGGGAACCTCTGGATGTGGTATACGTAACTTTTCTGAATGGAGAGCTTGTTCCACTACAAACAACTGCAATAAATGTGATGGTCTGGGAATGAATATCTTTGAGTGATATTCCCAGAATCCCGTGACAAACATTTCTTCAAACGTCTGTTTGAAGCAGGCTGGTAGATACTTGATACGCGCGTGCCATGCATATACAACATTAATAGATGGGGTTGCACTCATGTCGTACACGAGGTCCTGATTTCCTTCATTAAATCCAAGGGCTGACAGATGAGGCTCCTTGACATTCTTGAAAGTCCGGAATGTGACCAACATGAGCTCAAAAATTTTCAAGCACATTTGGGCCATGACATCTGGCACATTTTTAAACCTGACCCCCCAATGTCGAATCATCGAGATCATGTATCCTATGGTAGGTTGGCCTTTGGGTGGTGCTAAGTAAACATAATTGAGCCATTTCTCACATCCTTTGTTTGTCAGCACTGTTTTGTGTATTCCGGCCATGAACTTCTTCGAAACACAAGGCAGTAGCATGGGTTGTGTTTGATGTACAAAGGCATGTTATTCCATGTTCTGACCATTTCTAGGTAGGTTTCCAGTAGACGAATCCTCCACATCGGTTGATGAATATTGCCCTGCTTGGCACTCGCTGGGATGTCTTCCGGTGCGAATTGTGTGGCGGAGGTTGGTTCCTGTGAGGTATGTTGCTTTATTTCGGCATTGTAGTCCGCCATTAAGACACAGAAGGGAACATACAAATCGTTGAATATGTCGATCCACCTATGATGAGAGAGGTTCCTAAAATAGTCCGATTTTATGACTACCTCTTCCAAGCGTGACATAGATGCTATCTCGACTGCCACCCTATCATCATGGGTTGTGGCCACTTTTTCCAACTTCTGCATCCATTCAGGAGCCTCTATTTCAATGGTGTCCATGCCCTCGTCTGTTTGCTTGCCCCCTGGTGCAGGCATGGGAACATACGGGTCTTTGAAACTTTCCCCTATCTCTATTGGCACTAGATCTTCAGGCTCGGGCTCCACAAGGGAAGAGGGCTGACGTTCGTATTGCATGACTTTGCTGCGTAATTCTTCGAGTTCTGCTCTGAGTTTGGTGACTTCTTCGGATGTGTCGTCTGTGGATGTGGCTTTGCTTGGTGACTCCTGCTGAGTTGCCAGTTGCTTAAGTAGATCATCCCTTTCTCGTTCTAATGCTGCATGGGCCTCCAGGAGGTCGGCATGGGTTTCTAACACAGTTTTCATATTCTCTGAGGGAATGGCCTTGAATTTTTCTGGGTCGATTTCCTGCGGGGAACCCTCCATGGCTGCTTCCAAGTTCTCTTCATTCTGTTTCTGCAACCGTTTATTCTCTTCGAGAGCTGTAGACATGTGTTTTCGTAGGAGGGCCAGGTTGCGTCTGAGTTTGAGATTCTCCGTTATCTGGGAGTGTAGCAATTCATCCATATGTTGTCTTTCCTCTGCATCTGACTGGGGTGGATTGGCTTCTAACTGTTCATGTTGTTCCTGTAAAGTGGCATGTTGTTGTTGTAGTAGCCGCTTTTTCCTTTCGAGATCAATGAATCGGAGTTGAAGTTCCTCATGGCTTCGAAAGAGTCGTGTGTGTTGGTTATCAAGATGTTGGTAGTGTGGTTGTAGTTGCGACATACACTGATACATATTATTAAATACATTATTGATAGGGGTGGATGCGGGTAGGGTGTTGAATGCAAAGGGGAAGGGAAGTGGAAGTGTGGATACGGTGCTAGAAAATGGTGATGTGGGAGGTGGGGGGATGGGAGATGTTGGGGTTATGGGGGGAGGGAGGGGTGCTGAGGTGGGTGAGATGTCCATAAAATCAACGGTGGATGCGGTAGTGGGAGTGATTGTGAATATTGGAATTGTGGGTGCGGTGATAGTGGTGAAAGTGTACAGTGGTGTGTGCAATTGTGAATACGAACTGCCGGGGAGTGTGATCGGGGGGTTGAGATTTTCTGTGGCAGCGGTTGGAATTACTGTTTCAGTGGCCGTATAGACAAAAGAGGTAGAGATAGGGTGTGTGGGTTGACTGACGGTCTGTGCTTCGGTATGGGTAGTGGACTCGGAGGCGGTGACAGTAGTGGTTACATTGGTAGTGGGAGGTGAATGTGGTGGAGTTGGAGGCAGGGGTGGCAAAGGGGGTGATGTAGGTTCACTAGATACATGGGTTTCCTCAGTATCGTGGACAGTGTGTGCAGTGCCCGTGGTTATGGATGTGCCTTGTGGTTCTGTGAGAATATAGAAACATGTGTTAACATTGTAAAGGACAAGATAGAACCGTTTTTGTCCCCATTACAACATTAACATGAGGTTCAGGAGAGATTAGTGGGTTATTAAGTGCTCGGTGCTTGTGTGTGTAGTTAGGGATTGGTTAGACCTAGGAGCTAGGTGGAATGATGTAGTGTGAGAGTGACGTAGTTAGTAGGTGGGCATGGATTTACAACTGGGGTCCGGGGGTTTATTACAAGTTTTAGGTTGCCAAATGCAATGGATGGGCTTTGATCTTGATTTTGTGGAGACACTGGAGGGTTTGATAGGGGTATTTACTTGAGAATGAGGCTTCTTCAGGACCCACTTACGAGTGATTCTACTTTTGTGCATGGAAGAATATGTGTCCGTGCGTGATGTGTAAGACTGGACATCAGATGTTCGAGTGAGTGAAACATGTTGTACCGGTTGTGGACTTGTTGTAGCTATTTGAGCATGCAAGCAAGCCTTAGGCACCCAGATTTGTCGTGATTGTGGGCTGGCCTTCATCGACTTCTTGGGTATCCAAATAGACTTTACTTTCGTAGAATAATTTATGAAAGAGTTCTTATTAGTGTTGTGTTGTTGACTACTAATAAGAGGTCTTGGCCGTGGGGTTGGCCTAGTCGCAACAGGGTGTTCGCCTTTCCGAACCCATACTTGTTTCAACGGCTGAAACGATCTGCTTTGCTTCTTTTTTTGGCCTCCAGTATAGGTAGTGTTCTGCTTCTTCTGTGTTTGATCTGCCTTTGGTTGCTGCATCCCTCTGGTCTTCGGGAAAGAAGGGCATGCCATCTTATCCTTGACTTCGTTGTTAAAACAATCCTCTTTCCACATCATACAGTTTTGGACAAGAATAGCATTGTCAACTTCATGTGCGCCCCTAGAAGGACCAGGAGTTCGTGCCTTACCTAATTCCTTGAGTGCCTCATTTTCCAATTCAACTGTAATTCGGCTATCATCTACCCATACCTAGAGAAGTCCACTTCTTAGGTTTAGGTTGACTGCATGATCATAGATCCAGTCCTGACCCAAGACAAGAGGCTCAGTGAGGTCCTCATCTTGACACACTAACACTTTAACTGTCATTACTTCGTCTTGAATGGAGAGGGGAAGTTCCACCTCGCCCATGCAAGGGGTTTCCACACCTCCCAATCCTATGAGATATGCTTCTATAGGATTGACAGATAATTTCAACTCTTGACAGTACAAAAATTTAACAGCACTAGTGGCTGCACCTGAGTCAATCAAGGCTCTTACAGCCCTTGCACCCTTTCCTTGTCCTATATCTAAGATTATAAAAGGACGTCGATCAATTATCCTATGAGAGCTGATACCTGAAACTTCACACATAGCCACATGATATCCTTGATCTGCATATGCATCTGGCCTAGGTTGCTCTCTGCCTTGTCTTCTTAATTTCATTCTCCGTATGCGCTCCAATGCTTCTGCTTGAGCTTCTTCTCGAATTTGTCTTTCTTCTTCTTTGCGTTTCTTAGCAATGTTGAGTCGACTTAGCATCTCTTCCGTCAGAGGTTCCTGATATAACTTGACCCTGCACCCGCTTATGTAGCTTGGGAGAACGTCGCCTTCTAATGTGGCTAGTTGCACTCCTCCACTTGTTGAGATTCTGTTAATAATCATGGGTCCATAGCCTCTTTTCTCTAGTTTTCTCGCATGTTGTTTCAAAGTGTAGACTAGTACTAGGTCGCCTGCCTTCAAACCTTTATCCTTAACGTGGGCATCAAAGTATGCCTTCTGTCGTTTCTTAGCTGCATATATCCCTGCAGCCGCCCTCAGTCTTGTTTCTCCTAATCGTTCAAAGTCAAAAAGTCTAGAGGAGAGTTCATGACCCGTCCATTCATGCTCTTGTGCTACTTTCAGTGTAGGTATTAAGAAGTCCAACGGTAGCACTGCATTTTGGCCAAATACCATCTGAAAGGGGGTGGCTTGGAGTACCGTTTTGTAGGCGACTCGGTATGCCCAAACAGCATGGTGTAGTTGTTTGTCCCAATCAGAGCATTTATTGTTCACTAATTTCGTCAGTACATTGCATAAGATCTTGTTGGTGCTCTCAGCCTGGCCATTTGCTTGAGGGTGATAGGGGGCAGACTTCTTATGAACTACCAAGAATTCTTGGAGCAGATTTTCAATAACTTCATTCAAGAAGTGGGTGCCTCTATCACTGACTAGCTCTATAGGTAGCCCGTATCTTGTGAATACATTCTCAAACAAAAATTTAGCAGTTGTCTGAGCATCATTCTTTGTCGTAGCTTTTACTTCCACCCACTTGGTGAGATAATCCGTGGCCACAATGATATATTCAGCATGTGGACCCTTGGCTGGGGGATTAATAGGGCCTACAAAGTCTATTCCCCACTTAGAGAATGCACGTCCACCCATCATGGGTTTCAATGGCATCTCATCTTTGCGTATAGGATACTGAGTTCGCTGACAGACATCACATCGTTTCACATAGGTATGTGCATTCATGTGAAGGGTCGGCCACCAGAAGCCGGCAAATAGTATTGCCTTGATCACCCGATCTGGTCCAAAGTGTCCTCCGCTACACCTTGGTGAGCAGTTTCCAAGATCTTTAGATATTCACTTTCATGGACACATAGTCTCAGGTAACCATCTTTACCACGCTTGTATAGATTATCGCCAATGAGTGAGTAATCTTGGGCTTCTTGTTCTAAACTCCTTTTCCTAACCAAAGTCATGTATGGGGGGAATGTTTTTGTCCTCAGGAAGGATACTAGTGGTTCACTCCAATCTGGCACTATGGACACCTGATAAAGAGTGGCATGTTCCACAGGTGGGTTAGTGCAACAGATTGGGCATTCCTTGCACAACTTTTGGACATCAGCCTCCATAGTAGGCCAATGCACTCCTAGTCTCCTCAGGGTCTGTAGGGTTCGTTGTTTTGAGTAGTGTTGCTCTAATGCACCTAAATGTGCTAACTGCAACCACTTGGCGTACTCGTCCTCTTCCACACAACAAGCCAAGATCCCTTGATCTGTGTGCTTGTACATACTACCTGCCATGATTTGATACTTTTGGGCTTTTACTACCTCTCTATCCTGTGTGTTTATTACTGGGTGGTTAGGTCTGTATGTCAATACTGGCACTAATGGCTTAGCCCACTGTGGTACCACTTCCAAGTTAAACAAGTAAGCATCAGGAAGGTCATCTGACACTCCTTGTGGGGCTTCTCCAGATGTGAGCCTAGAGAGATGGTCTGCTCGCAAGTGAGTCTTCCCTTTCCTTACCACAACCTCGAAATCATATTCCATTAGCAAGAGAAACCATCTTACTAATCTTCTTGTATTGCATGGCTTGTTTACGAGGTATAGCAGTGCCTGATGGTCAGTAAAAAATTTAAACTTATTTGCAAACAAGTAATGTCTAAACTTTTTAACTACATATACCATGCCTAGTCCTTCTCTCTCCGTAGTGGTATAATTTCGTTCAGCTGCATTCAATTGTCTACTAGCATAGGCAATTGGAAGATCCATATTACCTTCACCGGTAGGCTGCGCGAGTACACACCCAATAGCATAATTGGATGCATCAACATGAACATGGAAAGGCTTATTCCAATCTGGTGTGGTCAAGATTGGTGCTAAACATAATTGCTGTTTAAGCTCATTGAAGGAATTCTCACATTCATCAGTCCACTCAAAGTTAGTCAGAAGTCCGTACATGGGCTTTGCAATGACAGCATACATGTGAATAAGCTGACGGTAGTACCCACAATGCCCCATGAAAGCCTGTACTTCCTTGACATTCTTTGGCCTAGGTAACTCGGGTATGGCTCTCACTTTCTCTTCATCAGTGGATATGCCATTCTTTGACACTATGTGTCCTAGAATCTTGCCTTGCCTGACCATAAAAACGCACTTTTCTGGGTTCAGGCAGACTTGATATTCTCTACATTTGTCAAAGATTTGTTTGAGTTCAGGAATATGGGTTTGTCTAATGTTGGAATGAGCACAAAGATCATCAACATAGACTTCTAAGTTCTTCCTCAGGAACTCTTTAAATACATGGCACATTAGTCTCAGGAGCATTGGTAAGCCCAAATGGCATTACACGAAAGGCAAATATACCCCACTCTGTGGCAAAAGCTGTCTTATGTTGATCCTCTGGAGCTATGGCTACTTGATTGTAGCCCGAAAATCCATCGAGGAAGTTGTACACTTCCTTGCCTGCTACTCTTTCTAAGAGATGCTCTGTGATAGGAAGCGGATAGTTATCTTGAATTGTGGCTACATTAACCTTCTTCAAGTTAATGCACACACGCAACTTTCCGTTTTTCTTGGGCACCACTACAATGGGGGATACCCACTCAGTGTGCTCAATTTCATAGATAAATCCAGCTTCAACCAACCTATCTATCTCCTCTTTGATCTTAGCAGCATAGTTATCGTTGTATGTGTAGGGCTTCTACTTCAAGGGTCTGGCGTCTGAGGTCATAGGGATTGTATGTGAACATATATCAGGGTCTACCCCTGTTAAGTCCTTATAACTCCAAGCAAATACATCTCGGTGTTCTCTTAGCAAGGCTATTAGCTCTTGTTCTTCCTCTTCTGTCAGGCCATGACCTATGTACGTGCATCTTTCTTCTCCTTCTTCCATGGCTACCACTATTTTCTTGGTAGTTTCTTTATTGTCATAGGCCTCTCCTGATTGTGCCTCTCATTTAGGCATTCTTATCATGACTCTCCTGTCGTCTATCTCATACTTCTTAAAATTTTCCGGGACCTCAAACAAAGATTCTTCCTCTTCTTGTCTGACTGCTCTCTTCTTTCTTTTCTTTCCTTCTTCCTTCGGGGTCACATGTGTGGCTAGCCTTACATCATTTGTAAGCTCTCCATGCCTCTGGGGTTGGAATTCTACTTTATAGAAGTATTCTTCATCTGATGCAAAAGGTGGGTCCATAATGATTGACTCTAGGTCGGAGTCACTTGCATCCTCAAATGCATCAGGACTAGGTTCACACTCTTCTAACACTGCCTCTCCCATGATTGGCTCTATGGAGAAGACAAAAATGTCATAGCCATCCTCATCACAGTGGGGTGTCCATTGTTCCTCATTGATGGCTACATCCATTGTTGCTAGGATTTCTGCCCAGCCGTGGGGTTCAAATTCTTCGTCAGGAAAGACTACAGGTGCATAGGCTGGGTCTTGAATTGATCTATGTGTTTCTTTTGCACCTATCTCTCTGGCTTCTTCTCTCTTCTCTTCTTCTACTGCTACTTTGCACATCCATAAGTGGGTGTCTTCATGCATCCATGAGGATCCTGACCCTATGGAATGCACCGATTCTGTATCATCTTTGGCTCTATGGATGGGATTCCATTGGATGGGAGGGACATCTCTATGAGAGTAATCTTTGAGATTCACTTTGGTCATGACACCTAAGTGTTGCAAATACAAGGAGTTGGTTCCCCAATCCTGTACCACTTGCAACTGTCGCATAAATGGTCTTCCCAAAATCATCTCATGGGCATGGTTCTTGCTAAAATCACATATAGCAAATGTGTGCTCGAACTCAACACCACATGTGGTGAGAGTTATTCCTTCTAACAGCCCTAAGGGTCGCTCTATGTGACCATCGGCCATTTGCAATTTCATCCTCGTGGGCCTGAGTGCTGGCTTGCCCCAACGCTTCCATAGGGAAGTGGTAGCAATTGCAACACCTGCGCCTGAGTCTAGAATGGCCTTTGTGGTGTATCCTTGATGGGTGATAGGAAGTTATGTGTTTCCCTCTTCGCCCTCACTCATGTCTCCTATCTTGTCCAATGGTATTTCTGGCACTGTCCTCTGGGATCCTACCTGGGAACGAGGTTTTGCTATTTCTGGTACTTGTTTGGCGACATGCTTCCATAGCTCTCGCCTTACTTTGAGTAGTTCTTCTAAGGTGAGGCTGCATTGTACTTTAGTGTTTTTCACTACCTCTGTGTTCCTAGGTATGACCGAGTCTTCGTTTCTTACCATGACTGTGGGTGCTCTCATACAAGTAGACTTAGCTTCCCATGGGCCTTTGAAGTGGGGTAATTCTTGTAGAGAGTTATACTCAAAGTCTAATCTTTCCTGAGATTGGGTGCTCTCTTGCTCCTCATAAATGGATGGAATGTCTTGTGGGAATTGGTCGTGTGCATCATCCACAAGTTCAATGGGAGGAGGGGCTTCACTTTCTTTAGCCCATTTGTCTTCTTGAATCTCTCGTAGGAATTCTGGTGTGAATCGATTCATAGAAGATGATGTGTCTGGCTCCGTAGAGTTAGGCACATAGGCTTCAGGCACATAGGCTTCCTGGGAAGGAAGACTTGCTCCTTCACTTGCCTTGTCCTTATGTTGAGAGGCGGGTTCCTTTTCTGATTGTGCAATCAGCTTCTCTATTCTTTCTAGCAGTCCATCAAAGTGTAACTGTGTCTTCGCTGAACTAGAGATGTTAAATAGGCGACTGGCTTCAAACATGGTCTGAGCCAATTCCACCATCTTAGCACAAATTTTGATTCGTTCTAGCTCTAGTTCTGCTCTAGGGTAACCCTTTTCATAATCAGTTACGTTTGGCCCTTCTTGGATTCTGGCCTGATAGGCTTTAAGCATCATATTAAGGTCCTCAAGAGTGGGATCTGCTAGGACTGATCCTACTCCAGGGGGTGGTGGGCTTAGGTGAGGCGGGTTGGATGGAGATGGGAATGGTGGAGGTGATGGAGGTGGGGCAGTGTGAGAGGGAGGTTGAGATGTAAGTTCAGTTATGCTGGCCTTTGTTTCTCTGAGGCTTTCCTCGAGTTCACTCATTTTCTTTGCCCATTGTCTTTTCATTCTTTCACGACTATCTCTCCAAGCTTTAGTCCTTTTCTTTGTCATGCTCTCTGTTTCACTAACATCTAGGCTCTTTTCCTAGCCTACCCCTTGGTTTTGCTGCAATGTTTGAGCTCTAGTGACTACCTGTACGGGTGTAGTGGAAGTGACACTTCCTATGGAATCTACCACTAACCCAATAACGTTAATAGGAGTGATTTTTGGTAGATTATTAGGATTCTTAGGGCAGTCTCGTAAGAGATGCTCTTTTCCACACTCTTGGCAAAAGCCCTGGATCGTCACTGATTGGGTTTGGGTAGGTGCCGGCATGGGGCAATCACGAATGAGGCGATCTCCCTGACATCTGTAGCATGGTCCTCTAGGGAATGGGGGTCTTACTTGTCTAGGTTGAGGTCTAGGGTTGGGGTTTGCATACATGACATTTGTGTAATCTGACTCCCAACTAGGTTCATTTGGCTCTTCACTATAGTAGGACTCACCATGTTCAGGAGATTGCATGTAGTAAGCATGGGGACTATCAACATGTGTAGAATCGAAGCTATGGTCACTGGGATCACTTTCTGAAAGCACTGGTGTTACAGGGACTATAGCTCTATTCAGGTTTTCTTCTGCAGCAGCATACTTTACCGGAATCACATTAGCTGGAGCAGGGGGTTGTTGTGCTAGCACAGTGTTGAAGCTCAAAGTCAAGGACAAAGCATGGAAGCACATCAAAGGGTGGACACACGAGGAAAGGGAGCAAGTAGGGAGCTCCAAGAAGTGTATGTCAAATTTTCAGAAGAATTCCCTACAAAAATAGTGATTTTCATCACTAGAAACCATTGTAAATACCATTATCTATTTTTAGTAACTCCATTTTGTTCAAGCCGAGGAGTCCTCGAGCTTGAGGAGTATTAGAAGTACCATCGTACCAATTTTCATAATTTTTAGACTTCGTTTGAGCCCTCAAATAAGCCCTGGAACCTAATTTTTAACTAGGCCGGACACTAGGTCTGGACAGGGCCAAAACTAGTCAAAAAACTATAAAAAGAGCTAGAGAGCTCATTTTGGAGGTTAGCTTGTTAGAGAATAGAACTTTTGTAAGAGAACTCTTTTGCAATCTAAGCTTTCCATTGTTCCTCTCTTTGATCTTACTTTGTGCGCGTGTGTGTGTATGTGTGTGCATGTTTGTGTGCTTTCACTCACGCACTTGTGCCTTCACTTGCTCGTGGTCTTCATACCGGTCCTCACGTCTCCGCGGATTGACAAGTAAAGGAGGTGGTGCTTACGCTTGAGCTACACCAAATTTTGGCGCCGTTGCCGGGGAGAGTGCTTCGAGGACGAGCGTTGTGATGGTAAGATCGTAGATTTGCGACGTTGGAAGGTAAAAAAACTGTCATTTCAGTTCATTTTCTGTTTTTTTCTTCTTCATCTTCATCATCACCATCATCTCCACCTTCTTCCATCTTCTTCTTCATAGAAATTTCTGTTTTTTAGTGCATTTTCACCATTTTCATACCATTTTTCATGCATTATTGTGTGGGAAGGAGTTAGGAGGTGCAAGGGAGAGCAAGCGCTGTGTTTTTTTCATGATTTTCTGCTCATATGGAGCTCGCCATAGCCGGCGCTCAGAAATTTGAATTTCCCGCCAAAAAACGCGATTCTGTGATGAAAATCGCGATTCTGTGAAAATTCAAAATTTTTTTGAAAACACGATTTTCAGTTTTCCCGCCCAAAAGTTGGCTGAAAAGAATCGCGATTCTGTGTTTTTCTCAAAAAACACGATTCTCAAAAAACACGATTCTCTGCTCAAAATCGCGATTTTCACAAATCACGATTTTCAGCAAAAACACGATTTTGTGAAAAACCCGACTTTCTGCTCAAAATCACGATTCTCACAAATCACGATTTTCAGCCAAAAATACGATTTTGAGAAAAACACGATTCTGTGGAAAAACACGATTCTCTGGGACAAAATCGCGATTTTCATGTCAAAAACACGATTTTGAGAAAACACGATTCTGTGATTGGGCTCAAAATCGCGATTCTCAAAAAAACACGATTCTGTACTCAACATCGCGATTTTCATGCCAAAAAACACGATTCTCTAAAACACGATTTTGTGCTCAAAATCGCGATTTTCACAAATCACGATTTTCAACAAAAACACGATTTTGTGAAAAACACGACTTTCTGCTCAAAATCGCGATTCTCACAAATCACGATTTTCAGCGAAAAATACGATTTTGAGAAAAACACGATTCTCTATGACAAAATCGCGATTTTCATGCCAAAAACACGATTTTGTGAAAAAGGCGATTCTGTGAAAACACGAATTTTTGCTCAAAATCGCGATTTTCAAAAACACGATTTTGTGCTCAACATCGCGATTTTCATGACAAAAACACGATTCTGAGAAAACACGATTTTCAGTCAAAAACACGATTTTGTGAATCACGATTCTCTGAGTCAAAATCGCGATTCTCTAAAACACGATTTTGTGATCAAAATCGCGATTTTCAGAAACACGATTTTGTGATCAAAATCGCGATTTTCAGAAACACGATTTTGTGATCAACATCGCGATTTTCAAAAACACGATTTTGTGATCAACATCGCGATTTTCAAATCACGATTTTCTGCTCAAAATCGCGATTTTCAAAAACACGATTTTGTGCTCAACATCGCGATTTTTTTGACTTCACAGCATCGCGATTTTCAGAAAGTTCACAAAATCGCGATTTTCTCCAAAGGTCCTGTTTGCCTGTTTTGACCCCCAGGAGCCTGATTTGACATAACTTTCTCATCCAAAGTCCATTTTTTGAGCTCTATAGCTTGTTGGAAAGCTCGTTTCAAATCCTACACGATCTCAACTGTTTTTTTCAAGAATAATGCGTTGATTTTGAGATAGGATAATTTGAAGTTGACCCTCAGGTGGGACTAGGGAACCAAGGGGGCTCTAAAGAATTTTGAACCATACCAAAGGGAAAATTTGGACTCTTGACTAAAGCTTATGAACCTGAGATCTGGTAGACACTTAGGCAAGGATAAACAAAGCATTAGATCTTCTGAGGCTAGTGTCAACCATACATCCAAGTCTTGGACACAACAACTAAGTGGTGATCTTTTACTAAGTTCAGACACAAGTGATTCAGAAATGTCTTTTAGCATGGGAAAACCTGCAGGTGGCTCAGGGACTGCCCATCTACAAACACCAGAAGGTCCCTATAAGACACAGTTGGAATATATTCGGACCAACCAATTAGGTGCTCGCATCTATGAGGATGGTCTGAGGCGATCAGTGGTCCAACTCAAAAATCCAGATCAATCCTTTGGACTTGAACACCCGGTGGTCAAGTTCGAAGAGGGTTCATACATTGATAAGGAAGGAACCATGTATGTGGTTACCAACCAACCAGATAGGACCGATGAGTTTGGAAATATCATTCATGAGAATGAGATAGGAGACCTAGAACAAGGAAATATAGGGCAAGGACCCCAGACTCCTAGAGGCAAGTCAGTTTTGACCCGAGTGATCACTCCAGACTGGATCCCTCAAGACAACAAAAGCATAGAACTATTTTTGAATAGAGAAACAGAGGAAGCCTTTTGGAGATTCAAGCCAGAACAACCTAGCCAATTGGGCATAGTCATCATCTACGAGTTCAAGGATCCAGAGATACCAGGCAAAGTTGTCTACCTAGATAACACGTCAGAGAAAATTTTCTTGGTAACAGAACATGATAGACATGCATATACTTGGAAGAGTGAATTGATTTTCCCTCCACCAAGATCCAATGTTTCCCACGGCCTCCAAGGAGTAGGGTCATCCCAAGCTCAGGAAGCCCAGAGAGAAAGAACTAGAGAGAGACCGGAGGTAAGTTTTGCACACACAGTGGGCAGGAATAGGTCAGGATTTGAAAATGAAAGACCTGAAAGAGAGAGATATCAAGCACATAGGCAACAAAGAAATGAACATGAATTTCCATTGCCTAGAACCCGAGAGCACCCAAGAACCCTCAGACCCACTCAAGTGATCAAGGCAATGAAGAATTATTTTGACGGGTCAGGAGATCCTTATGATCATGTGGCTGAGTTCAAACAAGTGTTAAGAGCTGAACAGGTTGAGGATTTGTTCACCCAGTACGAGGCATTTGGTCTGACCCTTAAGGGCACTGCCTTAGCTTGGTTTCAACCATTGAGTAGTCGCAACTATCGCGATATAGGTCAACTGCTAGACGAATTCATTGTAGAATTTTCCAAGAGTGGTATCAGGCATAACACTTCATCTTTGATCCACAGCTTCAAACAGACACCCCAAGAAACAGTGCGACTAGCAGGTAGAAGGTTTAGACAGTACCTAGAAAGATGCCCTGTTCCAGAGCTACCCACACCAGCCAAACAAGTGGCTTTGTTTTTAGATGGCTTACTGAGCACAAAGTTAAGATCCTATGTATACTTGAAAGAGCCTAGATCCATAGAAGAGTGCGTGCGGACATGCATTGACATAGAAGATAACTTGGATGAGGAGTTAGGATTGTCCAAACTCTATAAGGATTCAGATAGTTCTACTAGTCATGCTTCAAAAATCTCCACGGAAATAGAGGAGATAGCTGAGCAAGTTGCCAAGAAGCTGGGAGTCCAAAATAAACAAACACAGAGAGTCACTCCATTGAATCGGTGTTATACTTGCGGAGGCGACCACATGGCTAATGTATGCCCATTGTACAACCAGAACATGAGAGAAAGGAATGCTCCATATTGCACAATTGAGAGAAAATATACGAACCACACGGCTCAAGATTGTCCCTATAATAGGCAGGCTGTTACACAGAATTATCAACAACCTTACCAACCAGGTAGGTATCAAAACCAATACCAACAGCCATATTATAGACCACAACAGCAATATCAGGCACAATATAGGCCACAACCAGTCTTGGGAAACCAACCACCAGCCCCGGCCAATGTGATTCCAGTCAAGTATGCCGCGGGAGAGGAAAATCCAAGTAGAGCATTGGTCCCACTAACCCCATTGATACCAGATAATGACTCTCATGCTCATAGTTCAGACTACTCCCATGAAGGTAGTCCACATGCCTATTACACAGAGTCACCTGAACATAGTGAGATTTACCCGTATCATTATGAGGCACGGCCTATGGAACAAAATTGGGAGCCAGAATACTCCAATGTCATGTACACAAATCCTAACCCTAGGCCCCAGTTGAGACAAATGAGACCACAAGCCCCTAGAGGATCTTGTTTCAGATGTCAAGGTGACCATTTCATTCGTGACTGTCCCCACCCACCATCTCCGAGTCAGGGACAAGCTATCACAATACATGCTTATTGTCCTGATTGTGGCAAAGACCATCTCCCCAGAGATTGTCCAAGAAACCCCTCTAGTGCACCCAAGATTACACCCATTAATGTGGTAGGCTTAGTTGCAGAATCAAGTGCCAGTAGCAGCAATGTGGCACCTGTACAGGCAGTTACTAGGGCACAAGCATTAAAACAAGATAAACCAGCAGAACAATCGGAGTTGAGTGAATCAGGAGAGCCTAGTAAGAGGAAAACAAGAACATGGAAGGATACCAGAAAAAAGGCCAATCGTAAGTGGAATAAAAAGTTATCAGAACTAGAAGAAAGCTTGAAAGACGCAAAAACAAAAATAGAAGACATTGCATCTCAAAACCCCTCGCATGCTGAAACTCCACCCACTCCACCTCATCCCACCCCACCACCCATTGTAAATAGACCGCAACCAGGGTCTGTTCTTGCAGATCCAACCCCAGAAGGCTTGGACATGATGTTCAAGGCCTACCAGGCTCGACTTCAAGAAGGGCCTACAGCGGCAAACCTAGACAGGAGTTACCCTAGAGCAGATTTAGAGATTGAACGGATGAAAATGTGCATGAAAATGGTAGAACAAGCTCAAGCCATACTTGAGACTAGTCAAAAGTTCAATCAGACAAACTCTATCAAATCAGATTTGCATTTCCAGGGCTTACTAGAAAGATTAGAGCAATTGGTAAACAAACCACAAGTTTCTTTACATCCACAGGCTCAACCAGTTATTGAGAGAAGAAGCTCACCACCAAGGGGAGCTTATGTTCCTAATTCCACAGATGCTGGAATACCTCCTTCAATTCAACAGTACTCTCAAGAGTTCTTGCGGGAAATACAGGAAGATAAATGGGCCAAGGAGAAGGGTAATTCCCCTCCTATTCCTGAGATTGATGATCTTCATGATCAATTTCCCCAAGACATTCCATCTATTTACGGAGATGAAGCAGAACAACAAGAAGACGAAAGGTTAGATTTTGAATCTAATACCTTAGAAGAACTTCCTCAATTTCCAGGCCCATGGGAATCTGAATCTCTCCAGATTAGAGCTCCCACAATACTAGTAAGAAATGAAGACTCAGTGGTTCCAAGGAACACTGATGTCGTGAAGAACACTAAGGTTCAGTGTCATCTCACTGTAGAAGAGCTGCTCAAAGCAAAACCTGAGTTATGGAATCATGTGAAGGATCAGGTCCCAGAACTTGATTCCAACATGCCAAAAGTAGGCTCCAAGCAAAGGGTACCAGAGATACCTCTAGACAAAATAGGGGACATGTGTGAAGGTGAAGAAGGTAATACTTATCTTCCAATCACCTACCAAGGTTACACAACCAAAGCAATCATAGATTCAGGTGCTGGTGTTGCTATTGCGACCACCTCCTTGTGGAAGCAATGGGGCAAGCCCACATTAAGACCAACGAGAATGAAGCTTCAAATGGCTGATGGTCATTTTGAAAGACCTCTAGGATTGCTAGAAGGGATCACTCTAACCACTTGTGGTGTAGAGTTTGAGCACACATTTGCTATATGTGACTTTGAGAAAAATAATGTCTATGAGATGATCCTAGGAAGACCCTTCCTACGACAATTGCAAATAGTACAGGATTGGGGAACTAACTCCTTGTACTTACAGCACTTAGGGGTCACCACCAAGGTCAATTTGAAGGATTACACCTTCAAGGATGTACCACCCCTACAGTGGAATTCTATCCACAAAGCGAAAGAAGATTCCATCTCTGTGCATTCTGAAAGTTCACCTGATCCATCATGGCTGCATGAAGATACTCATTTGTGGATGTGCAAGGTCGCAAAGGAAGAGGAAAAATGCTTAAAGGCAAGAGAAGAAGGAACTTCGCTAGGAGATAGACCAGTTAGAGACCCAGCCTACACACCGATGATCTTTCCAGATGAGGAGTTTGAGCCTCATGGCTGGCCAGAAATCTTAGCCACCATGGACATTGCTGTGAATGAGGAACAGTGGACACCTCATTGTGATGAGGAGGGTTATGATATCTCAGTGTTCATGTGTCAACCCTTGCTAGAAGAATGTGACCCTAGTGATGTCATAGAAGAAGAAGAGAATGACGATGATCTGGAGTCTATTGTGATGGATAGTTGCTTTAACTCAGAGCAGCACTATCTAGAAGATATAGGAGTGTTCACCCAGAAAGAAGAAGAACCTCTCACAAGTATTAAAACAGTAAACTCAAAGGATGGAAGTGAGAGTAGTCAAAAGAAAAAGAAAAGAAAAGCAGTGAAACAAGAAAAGGAGGAATCATTGTTTGAAGTACTAGAAAACTTCAAGAAATATGAAGTTGACGACCGCAAAATTTTGGTACGAATGCCTAAGAGAGAGGCCATCATAGGAGAATCATATGATAATAAAGAAAAGACCAAGAAGATTGTAGTGACCATTGAAGAGAACGAAGAGAGATGCACATATATAGGAGATGACCTAAGTGCAAGAGAAGAAATGGAGCTCATAGCTCTGTTAAGGGAATATAGGGATGTGTTTGCATGGCACTATAGAGACTTGAAAGGGGTAGATCCAAGAATTTGCTCTCATACTATCCCCATGACTGCTGATGCTAAGCCCACCAAACAGAAGCCCTACACATATAATGATACCTATGCAGCCAAAATAAAAGAAGAAATTGATAGGTTGATTGAAGCTGGATTCATCTATGAGATTGAGCATACCGAATGGGTGTCCCCCATTGTTGTGGTACCCAAGAAGAACGGGAAGTTGCGAGTGTGTATTAACCTTAAAAAAGTTAATGCAGCTACGATTAGAGACAGTTATCCACTTCCAATCACAGAACACCTATTGGAGCGTGTTGCAGGCAAGGAAGTTTATAGCTTCCTTGATGGATTTTCAGGTTACAATCAAGTAGCCATTGCCCCAGAAGATCAACACAAAACAGCTTTTGCTACAGAGTGGGGAATCTTTGCATTTCGGGTGATGCCATTTGGGCTCACCAATGCACCTGCAACATTCCAAAGGCTCATGTGTCATGTCTTCAAAGAGTTCTTGCGAAAGAGCTTAGAAGTGTATGTGGATGATTTATGTGCTCATTCCCAAGAAAGAAGGGTTCACATCCCTGAGCTCAGACAAATCTTCAACAAGTGTAGAGAATATCGAGTGTGTCTGAACCCAGAAAAGTGTGTGTTCATGGTGCGTCAAGGTAAAATCTTAGGCCATATTGTTTCTAAGAATGGAATCTCAACAGATGAAGATAAGGTACGAGCCATAGCAGAGCTACCAAGGCCAAGGAATGTTAAAGAGGTACAAGCCTTTATGGGCCATTGTGGATACTACCGTAGGTTTATCCACATGTACGCGATCATAGCTAGACCCCTTTATGCCTTGTTGTCTAATTTTGAGTGGAACGACGAATGCGAGAATTCTTTCAATGAACTGAAGAAACGTTTGTGCACAGCACCAATATTGACCACTCCTGATTGGAATAAGCCATTCCATGTCCATGTGGATGCATCCAATCATGCCATAGGATGTGTGCTAGCACAACCCACAGGTGAAGGGAATTTAGATTTGCCCATAGCATATGCTAGTAGACAGCTCAGTGCAGCTGAACGGAACTATACCACAACTGAGCGAGAGGGCTTAGGCATGGTATATGCTGTGAAGAAGTTTAGACACTATTTATTGGCCAACAAGTTCAAGTTTTTCACTGATCATCAAGCTTTGTTATATTTGGTCAATAAACCTTGCAATACTGGACGCTTAGTAAGATGGTTCCTCTTACTAATGGAATATGACTTTGAAGTTGTTGTCAGGAAAGGTAGAACCCACCTTCGGGCAGATCACCTTTCTCGCATCACTTCAGGAGAGTCACCGCAAGGAGTGTCTGACGAATTACCCGATGCTTATCTGTTCAATTTAGAAGTTGTCCCTAAATGGGCAAATAAGTTGGTACCAGTCCTAACCTTCGGCCCTGCAAATAAGAATGTGAAAACATCACAAGAAGAAATTGTAAAATCACAAAAATATCACATATTGGCAGGAAGCATGTACAAACAAGATACTGAGGGTGTATTAGCTTGTTGTGTCGAGGATGATGAACATAGTAGTTGGTTGCAGCAAGCTCATGAGGGATTGCTAGGAAATCACTATTCTAAACAACGAACATTGCAGAATTTGAAACGTTTAGGAGTGTATTGGCCTAGCATGGACAAAGAAATACATGAGTGGATCAAGAATTGTCCAATGTGCAGAGAGAGACCACCAGTGGAGCATGCGACCCTTTATCAAGTATCATTAATTCCAGATTGGAGTGCTCCATTGGTAGAGTTTATGAGATCGGGAAGATTACCCAAAGAGGCCAGTCTAGCAAGAAGACGAAATATGGAGCAAGAGGCTCAAGGCTATGCCTTAGTAGGAGAGAACCTATACCGAAGAGGTAAAGATGGTTACTTAAGACTGTGCGTTCATGAATCAGACTATTTAAGGGTCTTAGAGACTGCACACAGTGGTGTTGCAGGTGGACATTTTGGTCCTGACCGAGTGATTAAGACCATTCTATTCTCAGGACTTTGGTGGCCCACTCTTCATATGGATGCACATACCTATGTGAAGAAATGTGACACATGCCAACGTGCACAATATCCAGTTAGAAAAGATGAGATGCCTTTGAGGCCAATGATGGGAGGGCGTGCATTTTCCAAGTGGGGCATAGACTTCATAGGTCCTATTAATCCCCCTACTAGAAACTCCCATGCAGAGTATATTATTGTAGCCACAGATTACCTTACCAAGTGGGTAGAAGTGAAAGCCACAACAAAGAATGATGCTCAGACGACGGCTAAGTTCTTATTCGAGAATGTGTTCACGAGATATGGGCTACCAATAGAGTTAGTGAGCGATAGAGGCACACACTTCTTGAATGAAGTCATTGAAAATCTTCTCCAAGAATTCTTGGTGATACATAAGAAATCTGCCCCCTATCACCCACAAGCTAACGGACAAGCCGAGAGTACCAATAAGATCCTTTGTAACGTATTGACAAAATTGGTAAATAATAAACGCTCTGATTGGGACAAACAACTTCATCATGCTGTTTGGGCTTATCGAGTTGCCTACAAAACAGTACTCAATGCCACCCCATTTCAGATGGTCTTTGGACAGAATGCGGTGCTACCACTGGATTTCTTAATCCCTGCTTTAAAAGTAGCACAAGAGCATGAGTGGAATGGACATGAATTGTCATCTAGGATCTTTGATCTAGAACGCTTAGGTGAGACAAGGCTACGAGCGGCTGCAGGCATCTACGCTGCAAAGAAAAGGCAAAAGGCCTACTTCGATGCACACATTAAGGATAAGGGACTGAAAGAGGGAGATCTAGTGTTGGTTTACACACTGAAACAACATGCCCGTAAGTTGGAAAAACGAGGATATGGACCCATGATCATTAACAGAATTTCCACTAGTGGCGCGGTTCAATTGGCTACTTTAGAAGGTGATATCTTGCCAAACTATATTAGTGGTTGTAGAGTCAAGTTATATCAAGAACCTCTTACAGAGGACATGCTAATGAGACTCAACACTGCTAAGAAACGAAAAGAAGAAGAGTTAAGAGTGAGAGAAGAAGCACAGGCAGAGGCTAGAGAGCGCATAAGGCGAAATAAGTTAAGACGACTTGGCCTAGATGTCAACTCAAAAGCTCCAAAATATCACATGGATATGTGCCAAAAGTCAGGCATAGCGACTTCTCAGGTCATTGACCGAAGACCCTTTGTGACCATAGAGATAGGACAAGGGAAGGGTGCAAGGACGGTAAAAGCATTGATTGACTCAGGTGCAGCAAGTAGTGCAGTTAGACTTTCCTACTGCCAAGACTTGGGGTTGAACATCAATCCCATAGAAGCTTATCTCATAGGATTGGGAGGTGTGGAAACCCCTTGTTTGGGCGAGGTGGAACTTCCCATCTACCTTCAAGATGTTCCAATGAAAGTCAAAGTGCTAGTATGTCAAGATGAGAACCTTACAGAACCACTTGTCTTGGGTCAAGATTGGATCTATGACCATGCAGTTAACTTAAACCTAAGAAGTCAAATTCTTCAAGTTTGGGTACATGAACAATGCATCACATTAGAATTAGAGAACTGCATGCTCCTAGATCATGACACCACACACTCTCTTAGTTCTTCCAAAACTAATCATATGAAAGAAGTTGTTGTATGTGTCAAAAGCTCTATGATGCAGAAGGAGTCAATCGTGGACGACCAGGTTCGAAGGCGGGTGGATCTTTCTTCTTCTCCAAAGAATCAAGTAGCCACAGTAGTGAGTCCACCACACAAGCAAACACAACCGTTCACGATAACTGCTACATCAAATAGAAAGACACCATTCAATAAAAAAGCAGTTCCGAGCATGAAGCAGATATGGGTACGCAAAGGAGAGCAACCACCAGCCTTGCCCCCACAAATCCCATCCATGCACACTAACCAGGCCAGAAGACGAAGGAAGCAGCTCAGACAAGCTCAATCACAAGATATCCAACAAGTTTGGGTGCCTAAGAAGTTAGCTGCAGCTCAACAAGGGCAATTACAGATGTGGGTACCTAAGAAGCTCCTACACCCACAACAACCTTTGCTCTCCCACATGCAAAAGGTTTCAACAAAGAAGCCAAAAAGAGAAGAGGGTAAGAACCACGTACAGAGACCAAAGGAAGATCAAATCAGCTCTTCAACATTAGTAGGAAGACATGCAAAAAAGATATGGGTTTGGAAGCCAAAAGTGCAAGTAGCCTCCACCGAACCAAAGCATCAACCACACTGGATACCACAGTTCAGAAAGCATCCAAAGAGAAAGACGCCTGAAGTGACCTCTACAGTGCCAAATGATGTTCTAAAATGGACTCCAATAAGGAGGATTACATCAGTTCGAGACTCAATGGATACCCCCACCAAGGTCGGCATCAACCTCCACAAATAACATCGAAAGCCTCGAACGAGCAACAACCATGTGCTCCTTGCACAACCCTGTCTTTTGCACCATTTAGGTCATGCATTTCCAAAGTATGCATTAATATAGGGCCACATTACACGGCCGTGCATAGACACACTTGAGAATCCCATGCACAAGAGCACAGTGACATATGTCGAACATTTCTATTGATACTAACTTTTGTGTTCTTGTTTTGTGATATCCTTTTTCTCAAAAAAAAAAAAAAAAAAAAAAAAAAAAGAAGTGGGAGAGAGCTTGTTCCCAGGTTTGGCTTATGAAACATGAATGAGTCATGCTTAGTTGAAGGTGGAACTATTGATTACTGGGCACTTATCACTTTGGATAGAAGTGTGTCTCGGCTAGCCGAGGATATTATTGCTGCCTTATCTGGTAGATGGCAAGCACTTGGCATGAACACGGCATCTACAACTATGATTTTCTCTTACCATGGTAGGAATGAAGAGCTTGAAGGTCCGCAACTTGAGTGATGCTTAATTACTTCATGTACCAGAGCATCCAAGGAGATATCTGCAAAGGGTAGTTCTAGAGGTGAAGACTCCTGCATATGGTGAGCTAAAGAGAATATGTGAAACTCAGCTTGGTGTAGTTACCCGATGTTGCTTGCCAAGGAATATAAAGCAATTCAATTCTCAGTATTTCCTGAACCAGTATGGAACAGTAGCACTGGTGAATGGTCTATGTCAATCAGCATGGTAATCTCTTAGAAACCGGCACGTGTCCAATATTCCTCTGAGTGTCAATATAGGGAAGTGAACGTGCATGAGCCCAAGCTCAGAAATGCACATTGTTAGTGACAAATGTTGCTTTGAAAAGAGGAGAGGGGATCCACCACTCAAAAGATCTCATCAGTGGACAATCAACATGGACCTTCATCAACAAGGTTCCATCCCAAAGGCCGAGTGTACAACACGAAGAGGCAAACATCCATCAACCTTCGCCATGGTAAGTATCTTTACTCTGGAAACACCATAACCATGATAGTTTAGGAAACATCTTCGTCAGCATACCCTTGAGCACTTAGCTCAAGACCCACAATTTTTGCACCATACTTCTTCCAATGCATTTTCCCAGTAAGCATGCGTAGGGCTACATTACAAGGCCGTGCACAAGGCACATACTTTTTTCAACCCAGGCACGAACACACTTACCCATCATTCATTATGGGTTATGAGTAGTTGGCATGAATGCTCTCAACATCATCTTTAAAAGAGCTAGCGGACATCATGGGAACAACATCCATATCTCGGAAGCAAATTGAAGCCAGTAGTTGCTCCAAATCACTCTTGACAACCTCTTCTGAGCAACTTGCAGTTTTGAAAGCTCACAACGACACATTCTTGCTGGAATCCAAGGAACCAGCTCATACAACGGATGGACACCACCTCTCAAAGCACTACACAGAACAGCCCTTCCAACAAGGGTCTGTCAGGGACGACAGACTCGAGAGGGGGGGGAGTGTTGAAGCTCAAAGTCAAGGACAAAGCATGGAAGCACATCAAAGGGTGGACACACGAGGAAAGGGAGCAAGTAGGGAGCTCCAAGAAGTGTATGTCAAATTTTCAGAAGAATTCCCTACAAAAATAGTGATTTTCATCACTAGAAACCATTGTAAATACCATTATCTATTTTTAGTAACTCCATTTTGTTCAAGCCGAGGAGTCCTCGAGCTTGAGGAGTATTAGAAGTACCATCGTACCAATTTTCATAATTTTTAGACTTCGTTTGAGCCCTCAAATAAGCCCTGGAACCTAATTTTTAACTAGGCCGGACACTAGGTCTGGACAGGGCCAAAACTAGTCAAAAAACTATAAAAAGAGCTAGAGAGCTCATTTTGGAGGTTAGCTTGTTAGAGAATAGAACTTTTGTAAGAGAACTCTTTTGCAATCTAAGCTTTCCATTGTTCCTCTCTTTGATCTTACTTTGTGCGCGTGTGTGTGTATGTGTGTGCATGTTTGTGTGCTTTCACTCACGCACTTGTGCCTTCACTTGCTCGTGGTCTTCATACCGGTCCTCACGTCTCCGCAGATTGACAAGTAAAGGAGGTGGTGCTTACGCTTGAGCTACACACAGGCTGAGGCCTTTGTTGGTTTTGGTAGGGTTGGTAGGTTTGTTGAGGCCTCGCATACTGCTGAGGTGGGTACTGGCTCTGGTATCTTCCTTGTTGAGGGTATGGTTGAGGGTACGTCTGCCTAACGGTTTGCTTATTGTAGGGGCAATCTTGCACGGTGTGATTGGTGTACCTCCGTTCTATGGTGCAGTACTGGCTACTAGGATTTACTTGGGGTTGAGCCATAATGGGACATACATTTGCCATGTGGTCGCCACCACAAGTATAGCATCTTTTCAGAGGGGCAAACCTTGGGATCTGTTTGCTAGTGACACCTAATTTCTGAGCTACTTTCTCTGCAAGTTCCTCAATTGATGTGGATTGCGTGGAAGAAAGGCTAGAGGCACTATCTGAATCTTTGTATATCTTGGAAAGCTCTAACTCCTCCCCTAGGTTATCCTCGATGTCAATGCACATGCGTACACACTCTTCTATGGTCCTAGGGTTCTTCAAGTACACATAAGATCTCAATTTGGTACTTAGCAATCCATCCAAGAATAAAGCCACTTGCTTAGCTAGTGTGGGTAGCTCTGAAACAGGGCATCTTTCTAAGTATTGCCTAAATCTTCTTCCTGCAAGTCTCACGGTTTCTTGAGGGGTTTGCTTGAAGCTATGAATCAGCGAGGAGGTATTATGTCTTATGCCAGTCTTGGAGAATTCAATAATGAAATCCTCTAGAAGTTGGTCTATACTCCTAAATTGTCTCTCATTCAATGGTTGAAACCACGTAAGGGCTGTGTTCCTAAGGGTTAGACCAAAGGCATTGTACTGCGTGAATAGATCCTCCACTTGTTCAGCTCTCAAGACTTGCCTGAACTCAGCCACATGATCGTAGGGATCTCCAGTGCCATCGAAGTAGTTTTTCATGGACTTAACTAGTTGGGTCGGTCTCAGGGTCCTCGTGTGCTCTCTTGGTCTTGGTAGAGGGATTTCATCCGCATTTCTTCGGCTCCCTGGGGCTCTATGTCCCTCAAGTTCCACTCTATATTTGTTTCCGTTCTCGCTCTTCCTCTTCCCAAGGAGTTGGCAAAGCTTACCTCAGGTATGTCTCTCTTTATGTCTCTCTGAACTCCATGAGCATGGGACGTTCCAGCTCCTGGGTGGCGAGAGGACACGTTAGATTTTAGTTGGGGGAAAATAAACTAACCCATCCTAGTGTAAGCATGTCTATCATGTTCTGTAACCACAAAGATCCTTTCTGAAGTGTGATCTAGGTAGGTCACTCTGCCTGGGCTATCTGGATCTTTAAACTCATAGATCATGATTGTTCCTATATCAATTGGCCGATCAGATTTATACCTCCAAAAGGCTTCGTCAGTCTCTCGGTTCAGAAGCAGATCTATGCTCTTGTTGTCCTGGGGAACCCACTCGGGATTGAGGATTCTAGTAAGAACAGATTTCCCTCGAGGGGTCCTGGGCTCCACTCCTACGTTCCCTTGTTCTAGGTCATCTATGTCCGTCTCAGGGATCACATTCCCGAATTCATCTATCCTCTCCGGGTGACTAGTGACCACATATATGGTTCCCTCTTTATCAAGGTATGCACCATTTTCAAACTTGACAGCAGGATGCTCTAGCCCAATAGATTGTTCTGGGTTTTTGATTTGGACCACGGATCTTCCTAGGCCGTCCTCATAGATGCTAGCACCTAATCGGTTGGTCCTAAGGTATTCCAACTGCGTCTTGTAGGGGCCTTCCACCCTATATAGATATGGCACTCCTGAACTTCCCGTAGGTCGGTCCATGCCTTGAGACATCTCTGATTCACTAGTCTCAGAGCTAGGGTAATGCGAGTGGCGGCTTAGCTGCTCGGCCCAAGACCTAGCAGTATGAGTAACACTAGCCTCTGAAGACCTAAGGCTTTGTCTATCCCTTACTAGATGCTGTCCTGATCTAAGGTTCATAAGCCTAATTGAATAGCCCAAATTTGCCCAAGTACAACCTCGTTGCTGAGTTCCTTTGTACCACTTACTTGATTCCTTCTTATGTTGATTATCGTGTTTATACTCTTGTCTGATATCACGTCGTCAGGTATGTTTGATTTAATTTTCCGCACTTAAGTTGATCGTCCTACGTTAAGTTCTTTTCCTTTAAAGTTCTCGACCGTACAAAGATTATGTTGTTAGCTTGAACTTGAGTATTTAGGTAGTCTTCAACTTGATAAATGCCTATAGCCGCCCTGGCCTACTCCTATCACTAGTCGTTCTTAGCCTGAGCTAGGAATTGACAGAGGGAGTTGAGAATATTCCGACCTTTCTTGCTGATCCCTTGTTCTTTAGTGCTCGAGAACCCGATTCTCAAGCTTGCACAAAGCCCTTGCTTTGGATGCTCTCAATTGCTCTCAATAGACCTGTATTAGTCCCAAGATTAGCTCAAGACTTAGATTCAAATGACACAATAGACCACTTTCGTGCATGTGACTCACAAACCACATTATCCTTGGCCTTTATGGAAAACAATCCCAAGGATCCCTCAGTTTTCCTACCTCGGGGTATGGTCCACTTCAAAATACCCTATCTAATAATCCTGATATTAATTTTCACATAACTAGTGGAAGTTTTGGTTGTACTCCCCACGAGCTTTCCAACAAGACAAGAATCACAGTAATTGGATTTCGTATAAAAAAGTTATGCCAGTTCAGGGTTCTGGTGCTAAAACAGGGTTCAAACAGGCTAACAGATCATAGGATTTTTTCTCAAAAACACGTGTCTAGGGACCTCACAAATCACTAATGACTCTATAATTATGCCCAAAATTCCCCCAAAGACTTGGAAATATTAACCCTAATTTTTTGGTCGAAAAGCCTGTCAATCGCGATTGACAGAGGTGTCCATTAGGGCCTGTCGGTCGCGATCGACACGTCAGTCGCGATTGACAGTGTCAATCGCGATCGATAGAGTCGGTCGTGAGTCCTGTCAATCGCGATCGATGGTGTCAATCGCGATCGACACTTTTTCCAGGATTTCCGCCGTGAATTCTGTCGATCGGGGCTGTGTCCGTCGCGATGGACACGTGGCTACGTGTAAAAGTCAATCAATCGTTGAAATTCAGTCGGTTGCAATCGACGATGTCAATCGCGACTGACTGAGGTGTCGGTCGTGGCTGTCGATCGCGATCGACGGTGTCAATCGCGATTGACAGGGTCCTACGTGGCAGTCAGTCGGTCGTGGGGTCTGTCAGTCGCGATCGACAGGTCTATCGGTCGCGATTGACAGGGTCTGTCGATCGTGGCTGTCGATCGCGATCGATGGTGTCGGTCGCGATTGACAGAGAAACACAAAATTTTTTAACTGTTTTTGGTGATTTAGAATGTGCTCATCATGTGGATTATGGTGGTGCACTTTGTTTTACCAAATGGGCGATTTTTTTGTCGATCGCGATCAACAGAAGCCGGCGACACAGAGACAGTTTCGTGACGTTTCGTACCTGCGCAGAGTGCTGGAGATGATGATGCTGCCAGTACCTGCAAGAAATCTCTAGAAACAAGCAAAAACAACGCACACAATATCGCTCTCTCGCTCTCTCTCACAAGTGGAATGAGGGAAATGAGGTGGAGAAGGTGATATAATCCAAAACTAAAAATTTTCGCGATGATGGAGATGGAGGTGGGAGGTGGTGATGATGATGATGGTGATGATGATGGTGAGGTAAGAAAGAGAAAAATAAGAAAAGTAAAGAGATTACCTACGCCAACGTCTCAAATCTACGTCTTACCATCACACGCTCGTCCTCAAAGCTCGATCCCCGGCAACGGTGCCAAAATTTGGTGTAGCTCAGTGATGAGTAGCAATGTCAATCCGGGAAGACGTGAGGATGGTATGAAGACCTCGAGCAAGTGAAGGCACAAGTGTGTGAGTGAGAAGCACACAAACATGCACACACATACACACACACGCGCACACACGACAAGACAAAGAATTAGAAGCAATGGAGTTCTTAGATTACTTTCAAAAAGCTCTTACAAGTTCAAAACTATTACAAGCTAACCTCAAAAATGAGCTCTCTAGCTCTATTTATAGTTTTTTACTAGGTTTTGGCCTTGTCGAGACCTAGTGTCCAACCTAGTTAAAAATTAGGTTCTCTACCCTATTTGGAGGTTCAAACGAAGTCTAAAAAATGTGAAAACTGATAGGTAGATACTTCTAAAGCTCCTCAAGCTCAAGGACTCTTTGGCTTGCACAAAATGGAGCTACAAAAATATGAAATGGTATTTACAATGGTTTTTAGTGATGAAAATCACTGTTTTTGTAGGGGATTCTTCTGAAGATTTGACATACACTTCTTGGAGCTCCCTACTTGCTCCTTCTCCTTGAGTGTCCACCTCTTTTATATGCATTAGTTTCCTGAAAAAATGTTGGCCTACTTGCCAGATTGTCGTTGACTGCTCTGTCTGCTTGTACTTTCTCTTCTCTCTGACTCCCTTCTTAAGCTTCCTTGCCTAGTGAGTCCTTCAGTTCCAACACCTTTTCTTGTAATTGATGAACAGCAAGTCCATGACGTGTACGAGGTATACTAGCATTATCAGTATGAGAATTATCATCATCATCATCATCGAGGAAGTATTCCTATATATCAATAGTATTTTGATTTTGTATATGGTTTTTAAATAAAATAATGACATTAAATTATAGAAAAAAATATACCCAAGCATTATCACGTTGACCAAGTGGTGGTGCATGCTCAAAAGTACCATACTCTCCCTCATGTTCAATACATTCCAATCGTGGTCCTATGAGAGGACACATGTGAAGTCGTTGCATGGATAGGAGGTGGTGGAGTGCCCTCTGATTGATCAAAATCTGATTATAACAAGAAAAAAGCATATATGAGTTATGTATGTATCAAATATATTTAAAAGTAAAAGTTTGATATACTTATAGTACATAGTCCTTGCACAATTAGGAGACAGTGATGGAGTTCCATCTGATTGATCAGAATCTACAAATAATGATATTAGATTTTAATAATATGATTATTTACATACATAAACATTCACATATACACATTTACACATACACACATATTCACATATACACAAATACACATTCTTGTGGGATAAATCCATGTATTTTGTATGAATGTGTGTATATGCATGCATGTGTATGTGTATATGTATATATGTGGATATGTATATGTGTGTTTATGTTATATGTATGTATATGTGTATATGTATGCATGTATGTATGTGTATATGTTTGCATGTAAATGTGTATGTGGGTATGTGTATGTGTATATGTGTGTATATATGTGTATGTATTCTAATTCTTTTTTTTTGTTTGAGATTAAAATAACAGGAGATAGTGTATGGTGGAAAAAAATAAGAGGAGACCTAACATACCACCTGAGACATGGCAGTTTTTTTGTAGAAAACTACGCCTTCAGGAGTCATTTCCTCAACAGAAGGTATACAAATTAATAGTTTATATTTATAATTCTCATAATTAATTTTTTATATTTAATGTATGTGTTTCTTTTCTATTTAAATAAATATGATGTTGCAAAGAAGAGAGATGAGTCGGGTCACACATCTCGCTTAGGCCAAATGGGCCATCATGGTTTTGTAGCTACATTTGTAAGTATATGTGTTATTGTAAGTATATTTTTTTTTTTTAGTTAAAATGCAAGAAACTAATCCTTTTTATTTGTTTCAATGCAGTGAAAGGATTATGGTCGATATCCTACGAAACATGAGATTGAGTATGCTACACATTTTGGATATTCGCGTTTGAGCGAGTATATGCGAGATTATCTGGATGCATTTGTGAGTATTATTAAATTTCATCTTGATGATGAGGATGATCATGATCATGATGATGATGATGATGATGATGATGATGATGATGATTAGGATTAGGATTAGGATTCTTGATTATGACATTGGATATATATATATATATATATAGTTCATTTTAGTAATGTTTTGAATTGTGTGTATGGTATTAAGTAACAAAAATTCTTGTTCTATTGATTTTTATTATTGTTTATATTAAGCATGTGTTTTATTACTTTAATTATATAATTCATTCATATTTATGTGTGCTTGTGTGTATATAAAATGTATATATGCACATATAGGTATATATCTATATTTGTGTAAGTGTGTCTATATGCATGTATATGTATGTATCTATGTATATATATGTGCATGTATGTATGTGCACATGTATATGTGTATATGCATGTATATGCATGTGCATGTGTATGTATGTGCATATGTATGTGTATGTGCATGTGCATGTGTATGTGTGTATACGTATGTATGTATGTGCATGTATATATGTAAGTGTATGTGTATATGTGTGTAGATGTATCTATGTGCATGTGTTTATGTGTATATGTTTATATGTTTATATGTATGTATGTGCATGTGTATGTGTGTGTATGTGCATATGTGTGTGTACGTATATGTGCATGTATATGTGTGTAATATGTGTGTATATGTATGTATGTACATATGTATATGTGTATATGCATGTATGTGCATATGCATGTGTAAGTGTATATGCGTTGTATGTGTATGTGCATATGCATGTGCATGTGTATGTGTGTGTATATGTATGTATGTGCATGTGCATGTGTAAGTGTATATGTGTATGTATGTGTATGTGCATGTGCATGTGCATGTGTATGTTTGTGTATATGTATGTATGTGCATGTGCATGTGTAAGTGTATATGTGTATGTATGTGTATGTACATGTGCATGTGTATGTGTGTGTATATGTATGTATGTGCATGTGCATGTGTAAGTGTATATGTGTATGTATGTGTATGTGCATGTGCATATGTATGTGTGTGTATATGTATGTATGTGCATGTATATGTGTAAGTGTATGTGTATATGTGTGTATGTGCATGTATATGTGTATATGTATGTATGTGCATGTGTGTGTATACATATGTGCATATATATGTGTATATATGTGAATGTGTGTGTATATGTACGTATATGCATGTGTATATGTATGAAACATGCATGTGCATGTGGATGCATTTCCATTTGCATCCATGTGTATATGCGTGCATGTGAATGTGCATGCATGTGGATGTACATAAACATGTATTTAAGTATGTTTTAATGTGGGTATGTTTATGTATATATACAATAATGCATGCATGCAAGTCTTTTTTATGTGGTTGTAGAAATGTTTGTGCATATCCATTTGTATGTGTGTGTATGTGTAAGTGTATGTGCACATGTATGTGTGTGTATGTGTGTGTATGTGCATGTGTATATGTGTATTTGTGAACGTGCATCTTCATGTATAAGTGTATATGTGCATATCAATAAGTGTGAGGATGCTAACTAATGAAAATAACACAATTCAAATGATATACAAAGAATGGAAATTGTACTTACAATAGTTAGCCATATTGTTTGCTTGGTTAACTTCTTGAATAACCCACAATAAAGAGAGAGAGAGAGAGAGAGATAATTCAAAGAGAGAAAGAGGTAGAAAGAGAGAAACAAAGAGAGAGAGAGAGATAATTCAAAGAGAGAAAGAGGTAGAAAGAGATAAAGAGAGAGAGAGACAATAAGATAGAGATTAGACAAAACAACAATTCAGCAAGTGATTATTTGAGCTTGTAAGTGCAGAACAAATGTGAACGTTGGAGAGCTCTTTGATCAGATGTGTGTAGATGTTGATCAAAGAGCCTCCAACATTTTTATTTTTTTCATCAAAAAGCCATCATGTAACCGATACTAAAGTATCGTAAATCCCTCTCCAAGTAGCATCGTATATGCGACTATAATTAGCATTGCTTATGCATTGCAAATTAACATCGTTTATGCGATGCTTTTTTAAATCATCACTTTAGCGATGCTCCACATAACTCTCGCATTTTTTCTCATGTCATACGTCGATAAAAAAGTCAATTTTTTTGTCATTTAATCGACATTCCATGCTCGATGCTTGTTGCGATGTTTTATGCAATTTTATAGCAAAAACATTGCATCATGTTAATCATCGCTATGCGCCCGTATTCCTTATAGTGAAAGGCTTCGTCAGGAAATACTTGAGGCATATAAGCAAGTTCTTCTATGGTTCGCTATCCTTCCTTCCATGGCTTCCAACATTGGAGCCTTTTTTCTTCTCTTTGGGCTACCCCGCAACTCCATAGTTGGGTATCTTTGTTCATCCAAGATTGATCACTAGATCCACTACTATGGATTGATACATCATCTTCATGATTATGGATGGGATTTCATTGAATAGGTGGAGCATCTCTATAAGAGAAGTTATGGAGATTTATTTTGATACTTGTGCCTTGGTGTTGAAGATAAAAAGCATTTCGTCCCCAACCTTGAACTACTTTCAATTGTCTCATGAAAGGTTGTCCTTGGATCATTTCATAGTTGCCTACCTTTCCAAATTGACACATGGATAAGGTGTGTTTGAACTATACTCTGCATGTTTTCAAGATCACATTTTCTAGGAGTTCTAAGGGATGCTCTACATGATTGTTTTCCAACTACAGTTTCATTCTTGTCGGTCTTAAGGCTAGTTTGCTCCATTTTTCCCATATTCCCTTAGTAGTTATTCCGACTCCAACACTAGTGTCTAATATGTTTTTAGTCCTATAACCCCAAAAAGTGATTGGAAGGAAATTATTTCCTTCATCACCTTCACTAAATATCCTACTTTATCCATACATATTCTTATTGTTGGGGTTTTCTTCATTATTTCTCTCCTTATCTGACATACTTTGTTCTTCGGGTTTAGTTGAGTGACTAACTTATTCTGCCATTGGGGCTTTACTTGCAGAAGCTCTTCTAAAGTTAAAGAGCAATGAACTTTAGCCTTTTTTAACTCTTTTGGAGTGGTTGACACTTCCACGGAGGTTATCTTCTCCTTGCATTTCAATGTGGGAGCATGGAAGAAATATGATGTCTATTCATATTCGCCCATGTAATTTGGAAGTGTAGTAAGGTTAATTGCTTCTTTTATCTCAAGGTCTGATAAGACAAGTAAGATGATTCTATTTCTTGTTCCATCATTGTTTGATTTTTAGAACCATCTAGTCCAATGAAGGGCGGGATCTCACCTTTAGTCTTGAGTTCGCTTCTACCTCTAGAATTAAGGAATGTCTCTCCATGGTTTCTAACCTTAATTCCTCTTCAATGGCTTTGGGGGGTTCTTTCTCTGCCTACCTTGTGTTGAAGTTTTCTAGACATTCCTACAATGCTTTTTCATAGAATCTCATTCTAGGAATGGTTGGTATTGATTTCTTTAGAGTATTCTTAGTTATTTCAATTAGATTCTTACATATTACCAATCTTTCCTTTTCCAGATTTTCTCTAGGGTAACATCAGTCATAATCATGTGGACTAGGTCATGCCTCTATCCTAGACTAATAAGCTTTCAAACACATTTGTAAATCTTCAAGCATTCGATCCGCTAGAATTGATCCTGCTTGGTGTTCTCTTCCTTCTTTACCATGTCACTATTTTGTTTGACAGGGCTGATTTGAGTAGAATCTATGTCTTGTGTAGACTTTTCTTTTCCTTCAACCAATTTCTTCATCCATTTACTTTTGATTTTGTCTCTTCTAGTTTTCCATTTTTGAGTTTTTTTCTTTCTCAAGGTTTTTTTTATTGTCCTTCAGAGTCTACCATTAGGGTTATTATTTTGCTTCCTTCTCACTTATTGGAATCTTGGTTCTTTAATCACTAAGGTTTCCTTTAGCTTCAGCTCTTCTAATAGCCTTCAATGGCACCAAATATTCTTTTTCACAACTAGAGCAATCTATGATTTCAATCACATTTACTTGTGTAGTGGAAGATGCTCTTGAGGGCTTCTTGGGGCTGTTCAGATGTTCTTTTCCACAATCACTACAATAACCTTCCCATACTCTCTAACAAGGTGGGTGCTAGAGCATTGTGCACTCCCTAATAAAATTATGTTCTCCAAATTTATAACAAGATCCTTTTGGTGCAGGTGGTCTCACCAATTGTCTTACGAGAGCTTAAGCTCTAGGTATAGTATACATTATGTTGGTGTATTCAGATCCATATGAATCTCCATAGTCATCATACTCATAGTATTTTTGTTCATATTTTGACTCATATTCTATGGGACTATGTTCATAGACATAGTAATCACCATAGCTCTATTTATCGCTTTGGATCATGTTTTCTAAGCTTATCAATGGAGTCACAGGTACTACTGCTCTTTCTAGGTTCTCTTAGTTCTATGAGCTTTATTGACACTACATTTTGAGGATGGGGCAGTTGTTGTCCCAACACTGGTTGATGTTGAGCATACCCTTGACACTCATGAGGTCTTTGAGCCATTGGGGGTCCTTGATATGGAGCATACCTTGGAGCCTCTGTAACTTGTTCTCTTGGTTGATATCCATAAGGCCTAAATTGAGGAGGTTGTGATTGCCTAGGTTGTCATTGTAAGGGCAATTATCATTAGTGTGATTGGTATATTTTTGCTTAATATGGCAGTAGAGATTTGGCTCCTATATAGGTGGTCTTTAATATAGATATAAATGTGGTGCTCCTACATAGGTGGTCTTTAATATAGATATAAATGTGGTGGGGCAGTTCCTCTTGTACAAATGTGAGATGGATGATCCCCTCCACAATACACACATCTACTTAACATTGGCATCTATGTGGGTAATATCTTGAGAGGGATTTGACCCTTGTTAGTTTTGAACTCCTAGCTGTTAGGCAATGAATTCTACCAATTCTTCCACAGTCTTGGATTGGGTGGACACACTACTAGAAGCATCATTAGATTTGGTTGGATTCTGTGGGATCTTGACATTGTCATCTAGGTTATCTTCCAAGTGTATATTTTTGGAACATCAATCTTACACTATGCTTCAGGTGGATTTGATCTACATCAAATTCTATCCCTTGGATTACATTGAAAGTGTTGATATATATTTAGGTAGTGATGTGTGTGAACACACTAGGACCGCCGGGGCACTTTTTTCCCTCTTTAGGAGGTTTTTTTCCCTCGGCTTGTATATACGCCTATTGCCCTAATGGGCTACTTATCTTTGTACATTCTCTAGTAATACATTTCGTATTGTGTGTTGTACTCCAAGCTTCTTCTTCTTCCTTGTGTTGTTCGCATGCTTCCGCAGAAGTCTAACTCCAACAATTGGTATCAGAGCAGGTCGTCGCTTCATCTAGGGTGCCGTCGACACTCCTCCGTTTGCAGTCTCAGAATCGTACGAATTTTGGTGAGCATACTCAGGGTGTTTCCGAGATCAAAACAGCTTCGCTTTGTGGTGCCGAAATCGCGATCTGAGCTGCACTTGTGCAGGCTATTTCGTCTTTTTGTGGCAAAGGTATATACCAGTTTCTGTTAGCCAGTTTA
The DNA here is from genome assembly GCA_020310875.1 of Ceratopteris richardii. Classification (NCBI taxonomy): domain Eukaryota; kingdom Viridiplantae; phylum Streptophyta; class Polypodiopsida; order Polypodiales; family Pteridaceae; genus Ceratopteris; species Ceratopteris richardii. The sequence goes on along the minus strand of CM035424.1, from coordinate 27,784,554 downwards.
AGCGTCTCAAAGTCTGCTACAGGTCTAGCAGAACTCGTCTGGGCAGTTTTGTTCAACTTTTTGAGATACAATCAATTTTCTGCATCAAGGTATTTTAGTCACCGGCCATGGCTGAAAGCAGTGACGTATTCTGTATATTGGCTGTTGAGGATAAGTTGGATGGTACCAACTACCCATTATGGGCTTATATGATGCGACATGTATTGGTTGCAAAAGGATTATGGAACATTTTGCAGGGTCTTGAAAGATGTTGTGTTACACCTGTAACAACACGTACTACGAATACAAGTGCTGGAGCTGATGAAGATGGTGTCGAAGATGATATTGTGCAGATTCCTGTTCGTGTTGTTGTTTCTGCTGCACCTACTGCAGAGCAGATTCGTTGGGATGGCAGAGATGCCCAGGCACATGCATTGATAGCTTTGTCTGTCAAACGTGTCATTATTCCTCACATTCGCTCTTGCAGAACAGCTAGGGATGCTTGGGATACACTTACCACATTGTACCAAGCTAGGAATGAGGCTCGTGTTGCTTACCTCCGAAAACAGTTGGAGAGTGAGCACATGAATGAAGGTGATTCTATGGACAATTTCCTAACGAAGATCAAAGATTTGAAAGAACACTTGATTTCTGCTGATGAGGTTATACCAGATAGCTCACTTGTGCAGACCGTTCTGAATGGTCTTCCTGATTCATACCAGAGTTTTGCTTCTACTCTTCGGTTGATGATGAAAGGCAATCCGAATGCCTTATCATTTGAGGAGTTAGTTTTTGTTCTGTTGCAAGAAGATCAGTCCAGAAAAAACAGGTCCATTATGCGTGTTGCAGATCAAGCTTTCCTGGCTAGTCAGAAGGGCAAAGGAAAATGGTGCTCTTCTACTAGTAAGCAGAAATCTGCAAATGCTGCACATTCGAAGAACTAGGATAAAGATGAGAAGAAATCAGAAAAGCAGAAATTGTTTTGCAAGTACTGTAAAGGGAATGATCATATCATAAAGAACTGTCCAAAACTAGCTGCAAAAGAGGCAAAGAAAAAGGAGGCTGGAATGGTTGTTGCAGAAGCCTCTACACCAAAAATAGAGTCTGCTAATCTTGTGCAGGAAGAAGAATGGGCGTTTACTATTGTTTGGAGTTTTGACCCATCTTCTCATGAGCAATGCATGTCTGCAGTGGGCTCAGATGTTTGGTACTTTGACAGTGGGGCGACCAAACATATTACCTCGCAGCGCAGTTTCTTCTCTTCACTCGAGCCTGCCCCTACAGGGAATACTGTCACATGCGCCAACAACTCCTCTTATCCTATTATGGGAGTTGGTAAGATCATTCTGACTACTGCTGATGGTAGTTCTTTCACCTTGTCAGATGCTTTATTTATGTCAGGGATCAAGAAGAATCTGTTATCAATTTCTGCATTAGCCAAGATTGGCTTGGTTGTGAAATTTGTTGATGACAGATGTACAGTTCATGATCTGTCAAATGGCAATGTTATTATTGCTTCTGGCATTTTATGTTGTGGGCTGTATAAGCTCATAGACTATGAAAGATCTGTGGATGATTCGGCATGTGCAGTTCATGATTCTCAAGCTATGTCAGATGGAAAGCTTTGGCATGCACGCTTTGGTCATTTGAATTTTGCTAGTTTGCTACGCCTGCAGAAATCTCATATGGTGTCTTCTTTGCCCAAGCTTGAGGCATCTGGAAAACATGTATGTGATGGCTTTATTTTGGGCAAAATGCAGTGTTCCTCCTTTCCAAAAGATGATTCAGTTCCGGCTATGCAGAAATTGCAGCTTGTACATAGTGATGTCTGTGGTCCTATGCAGACACCTTCTTTTGGAAACTATCTTTACTTCGTGACTTTCATTGATGATTTTTCCAGGCATGCATGGGTATATCTATTGAAGTCAAAGTCCGAAGTGTTTTTGTGCTTCAAACAATTTTTGGTTTTGGCTGAAAATCTGTCAGCATGTAAAATGGGCACCCTCCGTTCTGATCGAGGGGGGGAATATATGTCTTCTGATTTTAATGCATTTATGGTTGAACGTGGGATAAAACACAAGTGTACAGTGCCGTATACACCTCAACAGAATGGAGTTGCTGAACGGAAGAACAGGTCACTCATGGAGATGGCGAGGTGTATGGTCAAGAGTCAGGCTTTACCACATAGTTTCTGGCTTGAGGCTGTCATGTGTGCAGCATATGTACTTAACAGATGTCCCACTAAAGCGCTGCAGTCTATCACTCCATGTGAGGCTTGGCATGACTGCAAGCCATCTGTTGCTCATCTGCGTGTTTTTGGTTGTTTGGCATATGCATTAGTGCCTGAACAACATCGTAGAAAATTGGATGATAAGGCAGTAAAATGTATTTTTGTTGGGTACAGTTCTGAATATAAAGTCTATCGTTTGTATCATCCAGAGACTAAATGCATTCTGGTTAGCTGTGATGTTGTCTTTGTGGAAGATGCTATTCAGCCATTGCTTTCATGTACTAAGGAGACATCTGTTAGCTCCAAAGACATGTATGATACTTTGATGCCTCTTTTTACAGGTGGACAGTCTAGTGCTGGTCCTAATGAGGCAACTTCTTAGCCTTTGCAAGTTTCATATGATGATGCAGATCATTCCATTTCTGATGCAGATTTACATGATGCACTTGTTGATGACAGAGCTGATATTGAGCAGGCAAAAACTATGCCGAAATGGCTGGTGCAAACTTTACGTGAGAGCAAATTAGATGCACCTTTGTCATATCGTACTCGTTCAGGCTCTCATAGTGCCTCCTTTGCATCAGATTGTTATGTTATGGCTGCGTCTAGTCTCTGTGATGAGAATGAGCCTGTTTCTTTTGATGAAGCACAAAATTCAGAAAATTGGATGGCTGCTATGCAATCTGAATATGATGCTATAATGAAGAATGGTACATGGTCTTTATGTGAGTTGCCTCCTGGCAAGAAGGCCATTGGCACTAAGTGGGTATACAAGCTGAAGCGTAAACCTGATGGTACAGTTGACAGGTATAAGGCTAGGCTTGTTGCAAAGGGTTATGCGCAGGAAAGAGGCATTGATTTTGATGAGACCTTTGCACCTACATGCCGTATGACTACTGTTCGGAGCATTTGTGCACTTGCAGCCCATCATGGTTGGAATGTACATCAGTTGGACATTAAAACAGCATTTTTGAATGGTGACTTGCATGAAGAAGTGTATGTTTTTCAGCCCCGTGGCTTTGTGTAGAAAGGGCATGAAAACCAGGTGTGCGGGTTAAAGAAGGCATTATATGGTTTAAAGCAAGCACCACGTGCTTGGTATGAGAAAATACATGCCTATCTGATTGCACATGGTTTTGAGAACAGTCCAACTGAAAGCACCTTATATGTTAAGCGTGCTAATGATGTGCTTCTGATCATTGTTGTCTATGTTGACGACATGCTGCTCACTGGTCCTATTGAGAAGCATATTGCTGATTTCAAGGCTGATCTGCATGCCTCATTTGAGATGTCTGATTTGGGGCATTCGCATCACTATTTGGGCATTCAGTTTATGCAAGTTGATGGTGGGATGGCTTTGTGTCAAACAAAATATATTGACACATTATTGCAGTGTTTTGGCCTTGAAGACTGTAAGCCTATTGCTACTCCTATGGAGACAGGTTTACGATTGAGTCTTCATGATGCTAGAGATGCATTTGATGTTGTTCTCTATCAGCAAGTTGTTGGATGCTTGATTTATTTATGCATTACTTGACCAGATATTCAGTTTGCTGTCTCACAGATGAGCAGATTTATGCATTGCCCAGGAGTCACGCATTGGAAGGCGGTTAAGCGCATCTTTCGCTACTTGAGTGGTACTCGGCTACTTGGGTTGTTTTATCCCAAGGGGGGATCACTACCGCCAGATTTGCATGCTTTTTCTGACTCAGATTGGGCTGGTTGCTATGACACTCGTGTGTCCACCAGTGGTTTTTGCTTCATGCTTTGTAGCTCATGTATATCTTGGTTGAGCAAGAAGCAGCCTACTATGGCCACTTCCAATTGTGAGGCTGAGTATAGGGCAGCTTTCACAGCGACTGTTGAGTGTGTGTGGCTCAGACACCTTATGGCTGATTTGGGTGTTGGCCAGTCTTCTGCCACTACCATCTTCACTGATAGTCAGAGCGCATTGGTAATTGCGAGGAACCCTGTGTTCCATGCTTGCACTAATCACATTGAGGTGCATTATCACTATGTCAGGAAGAGGTTCTCTGCTGGGGAGATCAGCTTGGCATATGTGCCCACGCAGGAGAACATAGCAGACCTTTTCACGAAGGCTCTGCCTAGGGAGAAGTTTGAAGCTTTCCGCAAAGATTTGGGCTTACTTCCTTTTGTGGAGTGATTTCCACATAGCTTGGCACTTCCTTATACATGAGTGCTAGCTCCTTGTTCACCGCATCACTCCCAGGGGGGATTTGTTGATATATATTTAGGTAGTGATGTGTGTGAACACACTAGGACCGTCGAGCACTTTTTTCCCTCTTTAGGAGATTTTTTTCCCTCGGCTTGTATATAGGCCTATTGCCCTAATGGGCTACTTATATTTTTACATTCTCTAGTAATACATTCAATATTATGTGTTGTGCTCCAAGCTTCTTCTTCTTCCTTGTGCTGTTCGCGTGCTTCCGTAGAAGTCTAACTCCAACAGAAAGAATATCTCTTGGAGAGTTCTTTTACTTATGCTCACTTATTGTATTTGTTTTTAAGATTTTTCATGGATCCTTTACCATTGTAAAACCCTAGAGCTTTACACATGTAAAAGGATAAAGAGACAACCAAAATTCCATGAATTTTTGGTGGTTACATTGCAATCAATCAATCACCTAAAAGTAGATCAAACTAGATCTTCACTTTTCCTAAATTGTAGTTAAGTGAATTGATTCCTCCAACAACCTTTACCACCTTCATTTGAATTCAAAATCCACTTGTAGAAGTCATAGATCACTTGAAAAGTCTATTTAAATACTTCAAATCAATTGTACATTAGATGGAAGCAATATACATACACTTGTGGCCATCATTGTCTTGCTCCTTCATTTTTCTACACCGTCTTCTTCAACAATAGTAAGCTTGTAGAGGCTATTTCTGTCTCTACAGAGATCAAAATTAGATTAAAGAGGACTCCTTTGAAATTTGTATGTATCTAGTTTATGCATGTAAATTTTCAAATCATTTGGTTCAGTTAATTGGGAGAAATCGCAGTTTTTCTCTCTTGGGGTCAATCTCTGCGTATTCTTGAAAAACAGGAGGTACTACTATTGAGTGTCTGGTTCATTCCAAAAGCCAATTTTGCTCATTCCTTATACTCTTGTGTATTCTATACCCTCAACCCTATGTGTAGCACTCCTACAAAAGGATTTTTTCTAATTGTAATCATGTTGGTCGCTATGAGCATTTGAAGTTCATTATCTCATCCAAAGATAGTAAGTTTTTTGAGCTACTCGATGTGCAAACCTATCTATTTTGTATCGACTCTTTCTCTTTGATGCTCCAAAGTACATAGTGCATTTTATTGCACTTATCACATGCCTATAAAGTCTATTTGAGTCTCCATAAGCTCAAGGGTTGGTCTTGTGCCGGTTGGCTAGACCAAACTTCATCGCTTCGCAACTCACTTTTCTACCTCCTACAAGCTTCTCCAAGTTCTTTTAGTGGTATTAGAGCTAGATCAAGATGGGTGATGGCTTTCCCTCAATGATTAAGAAGCTTGATCGACACAACTATGGGGCTTGGCAACTCATAATGGAAGCCTATTTGCAAGGTAGAAATCTTTATGGAATTGTAGTAGGTGATGAAGTTATGCCTATTCCAAGATCCAAAGAAGGACCTATACAAGAGGATACAGATAAGCTCACACTTTGGTGTGCAAGGGATGCTCAAGCAAGGTCGTACATACTACACTCTATCTTTGACTTTCTATTACCACATATTAGAGGATGCAAGACATCTCAAGAGACTTGGGATGCCCTAGAGACTTTCTTTTCTACTAGTTCCAAAGCAAGAAAGAATCATCTTTGAGACGAGTTCAACCAAATGAAGAAGACACATAAACAAACCATCACAGAGTTTATTACTATTGGTACAATTACTCCAAGCCTAAATGCTTGGTCACTTATCCTAAAATTCATATGCTTATGCATGTATTAGCACATGAATAATCTCCTATAAAAGATTGATTTTTCCTCCTTGTAAAAGTGCATTTGTGGAATCACTTCCAATCACGAGTCTTTGGAGAATATTTCCACGAATTATTTTATGGGGATTTATGGAAAATCAAGTCCTAAAACTTTGGAACACTTTTAGGTAAATACTTGAATTCAAATTTGAATCTTGGCTCCAACAAAAGGCTATAAAAAGAGGACTAACTAGTCGTGTGCAATAGGGAAGACATAGCAGAGATTTTAGAGGAGTTTGTGTGGCATATTGAGCTCACATTATAGCTCTTCTATTGTGCTCATATTGTGCAATCATTCATTGCCAATGTCAATGTAAGTTATGTGCATTAATACATTTAATCTTCCCATGTCTCATCTCTTCTACTCTCTCATATACTACTCAAAATAGTGAGCTTCTCTTATCTATTTCTCAGCATGTACTTGATCATTTACAGTTATTTTTAGTTGTTAGATATTCTTTAGATAGTCTTTGTATGTTAAAAAGTTTCACTTTAATCGCCTCAGCCATTCTCAAGTTATGTGCACAACATTGCCCTCTAGTCTGCATACTATTAACTCCCAAAAATATCAAGACAGACACCTGATTTGCTAAGTATCATTCTCTAAGCATAGTTGATCATTTCAAGTGGAAAAACTTGTAAAAGTTAGCTATCATAGTCAATTAGATATTGCCAAAAGGAGTTTGTCCAATTTTTACCAGGGAAGGAGTACTATTCATTTTCTTGAGCAGGTGTAGTGACCAAAATAGCAAATTTTGGTTCATAGTGAAAAGTCCAAGTTATCTGTTCGGATCGGCTGATTTGAGGATCATCTTCCAAAGTACTTGGGTGATCATGTGAGCTTCTTCAAAAGATCAAGCGGTCTTCTTTACACTTCGCAACTCAGTTTTGGCTGATGTGAAGTAGGAATTTGCAGCACCATCTCATCTCTGAAAGGTATCCACCATCTCCTCCAACAATGGTATCAGAGCAACATCAAAGTAAAATGGGAGATGGATTTCCATCATTCATTGACAAATTGGATAGGGGAAATTATCCACTTGGTCCCTAAGGATGAAGGCATACCTCCGAGGAAGAAGCTTGTATGGATACATATCTAGAGATGAAGATATGCCAGACTCTAGAAGCAAAAACCAACCTACAAGAGAGGAGCAAGAGAGACTGGCTGCATGGTGTGTCAATGATGCTCTAGCCAGGTCTTACATAATCAATTCAATATCTGATTTTTTGTTACCTCATACTAGGAATTGTAAGACCTCCTAAGAGACTTGGGAAGTACATCTTCATACTTCTCATCAAATACAAGGGCCAGAAAGAACCAGCTTTGGATGGAGTTCACAACCTTGAAGAAGCAACCAAAGCGAAGTGTAGCTGACTATGTGACCAAGATGAAGGATGTATCTAATCAACTTGGGAGTATTAGAGAAGAAATAGAAGAGGAGCAGATAGTAAGGCAGATCATAAATGGCATCAAGGCGGATGACAAATAGGAGTCCTTAACCATATCTATGGACCTATATATGGACATGCAAATAATTGACCTCAATACATTGATGGGGCAAATCTTCACACATGAGAAAAAGCTCAATAAGAATGGAGATACTTCTAGAGGTAATCAATCTTTTGCCCTTTACATAGATCAAAATAAGGGTAAAACTAAAGGTAAAGGTAAGAAGAATGAAGAAGTGTGCAATGCTTATTCGCACATACCCTCACATATTGGGGGAAAGCTTGATCCAAAAGCTAAAAGATGCATATTTATAGGCTATTATCAGAATCTGAAAGGATATAGGTTATATAATCCCACTAACAAAGGATTTATAGTCAGTAGGGATGTGGTATTTGATGAAAATAACTCTTGGTTTGAGGATGATTGCAGGAAAATAAAGCTAGCCTATGATTTGGAGAATGATTTTTCAAATCTAACCAAAGAAGAACCACATATATCAGAGGATGTCAACTTAGAAGATGAAGAACAAATTGGTTTTGAAGAATTCAGAGCTTGGAAGTCCAAGGGCAAAGTAAAGTTCAAAAAATTGGAAGACATTCTAGAGTTGTCCGATCAAGCACTTAGAAGGTCTCAAAGGGAAAGCAAGAAACCTATAAGGAATGGCTATGACACATCACTAGACACCAAGCATTCTATTTACATATCTAAAGACTTTATGTCAAAGGGACCATCTTCATTTGAGGCAGCCAACAAGGAAGAAGAATGGAGAGAAGCTATGCATGAGGAAATTGAAGCACTTCAAGAGAATAGCACTTGGGATTTGGTTCCCAAAAAACCCTCCATGAAGGTAATAGGATCCAAGTGGATTTACAAAGTGAAAAAGAATTCATATGGTGCAATAAACAGGTATAAATCAACGCTGGTAGGAAAGGGGTTTTTCAAAACCATGGAGTGGATTATGAGGAGACCTTCTCACCTGTAGCCAAGATGCCAACTATCAGAGTTTTAGTATGTATTGCTACTTCAAAGAATTGGAATTTACATATTACTTGGATATCAAGCTATACTCTTATGTAGATTGGGCTAGCTCAAAAGATGATAGGAGGAGCACCTTTGGCTACTTATCTTTTGCAGGGTCTAAGTTGATTTCATGGTCATCAAAGAAACAACCAATTGTGGCATTGTCATCAACTGAAGCTGAATATAGGGGCCTAGCAACAATGTGATTAAAGCTATTCTACTCAGACTTGGGGCTACATACATACACTCCAATGATCTTTGGAGATAATACTAGCTCACTACATTTGGTTGCTAATCTTGTATATCATGCAAGGACTAAGCACATTGAAGTGCATTATCATTGTGTGAGAGAGAAGCTACTTAGCAAGGACATACAATTGTCCTATTGATTTCTTCAAAAGGTATCTAGCACATGTGGAGAATCATACTGCTAGATCACTCAAGAAGCTTAGATATAATGGAGGGGGAGAATACTTCTCCAAAGAGTTTGATGAGTTCTTGCAGGATAAAGGTATCAAAAGGGAAGTCACTACTAGGTACTCTCCTCAACTAAATTGAATTGCGGAGAGGAGAAACAAGATGTTGGTTGGATCAGCCAAAATAATGCTTGAAGAGAAGAGGTTTCCACATTATATATGGGGAGGGGCTATTTCAATTGTTGTGTACCTTGTCAATAGACTACCATCCAAATCACTCCAAGATATGACTCCTTATGAATTATGGCATGCAAGAAAACCTAGTCTTGGACATTGCAAGGTGTTTGGTTGTTTAGCTTCTGTTCATGTACCATCACAAATAAGAGGTAAGCTAGATGAAAGGGCAACAAAGGTAGCGTTTATTGTATATGATTCAACTCAGATGGGTTACAGGTTCTATAATCCTTGAACTAAGCAATTCACTACAAGTAGAGATGTTGTGTTTGAAGAAAAAAGGTATTGGTATGATGAAAACAAACAAAAGGTAACTCTACCATATGATGTTGATTCTGATTCTCATCAACTAACATCAAGCATGATACTCAAGTCCACGATCCAAGAAGTGATACAGATGATGACCAAGATGAAAAGGAAAAGGATTATAGGCTATGGAAGTCAAGAGGCAAAGCAAAGATGCAAGAGTGTGGGGAATGCTCCAAGCAAGCACCTAGAAGATCAACAAGAGAGAAAAACAACTAGAAAGGTATGGATATGATTCCACATTTGTTATAAAGCAATCAATCTACTTGGAAAAAGACTCAATTTCAAAGGAACCCTCAAGCTATGAAGAGGAAAAGGGAAACCCTAATTTGGAAAAGGCCATGAAAGAAGAAATTGATGCATTGAAGGAGATGGACACTTTGGATTTGGTTCCAATGTCACCAAATCAAAAGGTAATTTTTTGTAGATAGGTATATAAAGTTTCAAGAAACTCAAATGGATCAGTTTGCACATACAAGGCAAGATTAGTTGCCAAAGGATGCTCATAAACTCATGTATAGACTATGAGAAAACATTCTCACCAGTCGCAAAGATGACTACAATTAGAACATTGATAAGTGTAGTTGCTGCAAGGAATTGGAAACTCCTCCAACTTGATGTAAAACATGCATTTCTAAATGGTTGGATAACTGAAGAGGTATACATGTCACAACCATCAACTTTTAAAACCCTAATCATGCATCTTATGTTTGTAGACTTAAGAAAGCATTGTATGGATTGAAACAAGCTCCTAGAGCTTGGAATTACAGCTTGGTTACATACCTTCAAGATCAAGGGTTCAAACCTAGCAACTCAAATCCTTGTCTATTCATCAAAAGAGATCACAATAAGGTTATCTATCTATATATATCTAGATGATATTATTGTGATAGGTGATGATCTGAATGGCATTCAAAGGATCAAGAGACACATGCAAGTGGAGTTCAAAATCAGTGACTTATGTGAGCTCACATATTTTGTAGGTATGTAGGTGATATACACAGATGGAGGAATGTATTTGACTCAGAGAAGATACATTCAGGATCTACTTCTTAAGTTCAAAATGGAGAACACTAAACCTGCAGGTACACCTTTAGAGATGAATCATAAACTTAGTGTTATGAAGGTGAGAAAATTGAAGACATGAAAGAATATCAAAGCTTCGAAGGTAGCTTGATATACGCTACTCATATAAGGGCAGACATCTCATATAATGTGGGAGTGCTTAGTCAATTCATGCACTCACTAAAAAGACCACATATGGATGCAGCTAAGAGAGTACTTAAGTATCTCAAAGGTACAATCAATGAAGGTATATTCTATCCTTACTCTTCAGATTTGGATATCAAAATCTATTTAGATGGAGATTGGGCAGGAGCTAAGGATGATAGAAGAAGTACCTCTGGTTACTTAGCATTTGCAGGTTCAAAGCTAGTGTCATGGAGTTCCAAGAAGCAGCCAGTAGTTGCTTTATCCTCAACTAAAGCAGAGAAAATTTTTAAAAGCATTGAATATAGTTCTATGACTTGTGAGTTCCAAACCTCACATTTTTGGAGATAATGTAAGTTCCATGCATCTAGCAGCAAACCCTATTTTCCATGCAAGAACTAAACACATAGAGATTCATTACCGCTTCATCAGGGAGGACCTCATGGCAAAGGAGATTGACATTTCTTTTGTTCCAACTAAAAAGCAAGTAGCAGATATGATCACGAAGGCACTTGATGGAATAAAGCTTTTTAGATTCAAATGCATATTCTACCTACTAGAGAATCGAGACTCAAGCGTACTTTAGCTTTAGGGGGCGCTGTTGGAACATCACGCTTACACTATGCTTGAGGCATCTTTTGGAAATGAGGAATGCTGCATTTTGCCCAAAATACAGCCTTCACAAACATGTTTTCTAGGTGCCTTAAAGTTGGGCAAAGAGGACACCATTTGAGCTTTCTGCAAAGCGTAGCAAACTAGCAAAATTCAGATGACCAAAGTGTGCATGCCAAAGCTTTGCATCTGACATAGCCTAAGAATCATGTAATGCACATGCCCAATCATTCACAGATCTTTCATAGTCTATGAGCTTATACATCCCACGACATAAAATGCTAGAAGCAACAATGACATCGCCATTTGACAGATCATGAACTATACAACTGTCATCAATAAAATTCACAACCAAGCAAATCTTGGCTAATGCAGAAGCTGATAACAGATTTTTCTTGATCCCTGGCACAAACAAAGCATCTGACAAAGTGAAAGAACTACCATCAGTAGTAGTCAAAATGATCTTACCAACTCCCATAATAGGATAAGAGGAGTTTTTGGCATATGTGATAGTATTCCCTGTAGGGGCAGGCTCGAGTGAAGAGAAGAAAATACGCTGCGAGGTAATATGTTTGGTCGCCCCACTATCAAAGTACCAAACATATGAGTCTACTACAGACATGCACTGCTCATGAGAAGATGGTTGAAAACTTCAAACAGTAGTAAACGTCCATTCTTCATCCTGCACAAGGTTAGCAGACTCTGTTTTTGGAGTAGAGGCCTCTACAACAACCATTCCAACCTCTTTTTTCTTTGCCTCTTTTGCAACCAGTTTAGGATAGTTCTTTATGATATGATCATTTCCTTTACAGTACTTACAAAACAATTTTTGCTTTTCTGATTTCTTCTCGTCTTTGTTTTCCTTCTTCAAATGTGCAGAATTAGCAGATTTCTGCTTACTACTTGAAGAGCTCCATTTTCCTTTGCCCTTCTGACTAGCCAGGAAATCTTGATGTGCAACACGCATAATGGATCTATTCTGCCTCGAGTGATCTTCCTGCAACAGACCAGAGACTAACTCCTCAAATGACAAGGCATTTGGATTGCTTCTCATCATCAACCGAAGATTAGAAGCAAAATTTTGATATGAATCTGGAAGACCATTCAGAACGGTTTGCATGTGAGCTATCTGGTATAACTTCATCAACAAAAATCAAATGTTCCTTCAACTCTTTGATCTTTGTTAGAAAATTGTCCATAGAATCACCTTCATTCATGTGCTCACTCTCCAACTATTTTCAAAAGTAAGCAACATGAGCCTCATTCCTAGCTTGGTACAATGTGGTAAGTGTATCCCAAGCATCCTTAGCTATTCTGCAAGAGCGAATGTGGGGAATAATGGCATGTTTGACCGACAAAGCTATCAATGCATGTGCCTGAGCATCTCTCCCATCCCAACAAATCTTCCCTATAGTAGGTGCAGCAGAAACCACAACACAAACAGGAATTTGCAAAATATCATCATCTTCGACACCATCTCCATTAGCTCCAGCACCTGTATTTACAGTACTTGTATTCACAGGTGTAACAGGACGTCTTTCAACACCCTACACAATATTCCACATTCCTTCTGCAACCAATACATTTCGCATCATATAAGCCCATAACAGGTAGTTGGTACCATCCAGCTTATCCTCAACATCCAACATATGGAATACATCAGTGCTTTCAGCCATGGCCAGTGACTGAAATATCTTGATGAAAAAAATTGATTGTATCTCAAAAAGTTGAACAGAACTGCCCAGATAAATTCTGCTAAACCTGTAGTAGACTTCAAGATGCTCATAGTAGCAAACCGAAATTGGTATATACCTTTGGCACAAAAAGATGAAATAGCCTGCACACGCATTGTGATAGTGCATTCGGAGGTCGAAACGAGCTCAGATCACGATTTCGGCACCACATAGCGAAGCTGTTTTGATCTCGGAAACACCTTGAGTATGCTCACCAAAATTCATGCGATTCTGAGACTGCAACCGGAGGAGTGTGGACAACGCCCTAGATGAAGCGGTGGCCTGCTCTCATACCAATTGTTGGAGTTAGGCATCTGCGGAAGCACGCGAACAGCACATGGAAGAAGAAGAAGAAGCTTGAAGCAACACACAATACTGAATGTATTACTAGAGAATTTACAAAGATAAGTAGCCCGTTAGGGCAATAGGCGTATATACAAGCCAGGGGAAAAAACCTCCTAAAGAGGGAAAAAAGTGCCCTAGCGGTCCTAGAGTGTTCACATACATCACTACCTAAATATATCAACATCATCATGCATAAATTCATTACAAAAAAAAAACATTTTGTATTATTGTCTTTGTTTTGTTCTCCACCCAAGTTTTTCTCTAAATGACCATGACTCACCAAATTTTCAAAGCCCATCTATCATTATATTTCATCCCATTCAATGCATGAACAATTTAATGATTTTTCATATTTGCTCCAATTATTTCCAATGCGTCTAAGATTTCCTTTACTTTTAGATTTTAGTCACTAATACTTTCTATGAGGTATTTTGCTAAGGTTATTCAACATTCTTGAGTTAAATCTTCCTACTATGGGTAGATGTTGATATCAATCTCTCCAAGCTTCTCATGCCTTTATTAATGGATCGAAATCTTAAATATGACCTATGGTACTATTTTTTATGCCTTGTGCGGGGATGAAGATAACTCTTTTATCTCTCTTATTCCATTCTTTGAAGTTTTTAAGTTCAAAGTCGTTTGCCCATTAGGAACTTTGAGAATTTGAACTTCTAGGGTTAGTGATTGGATTTATCAAACATCTCTATCTAAGTGCTAAATCTATCGATTGTATTTCCTAGCTTGGGCCTTTTACTCTCCACTTTCTATGGTGTTGAAAGAAAATGATATGTGGTTTTATACATGCATAGTTAATTCTTCAAGGAAAACCTACCGTATGATGTTCCTTGCTCGTTTGAATCTCCTTCTTGGTCTCTCCACTTGTTTCTTGCTCCATTACACTTGAGAATTTATTCAAATCATGGGAATGTGAACACTTTTCCTTGTCAAGGATATTTCTAATTAGGATTTTTTTTTTAAGCTGTCCAAATTAGGGCATGAGAAATCATTTTCGGAATTGAAGTATGGGATACCAATTAATAATTGTGTAAAAATTTAAACATAGTCATGCATATATTAACTTGTAATCAAATAAGTTTTACATAAGCTTATTAGCAAATTCTTGACTTTCACAAGATGCAATGCAAGTAAACATCATAACATTGTTGAAGACTTTAATCACAATTCACTCAAATAAAAATTTGAGACTTTTCACACTTCAAATAGATTAAGAAAGCTTTACAATTTGATTAGAACCGATCCAAATAGATACAAGAATAGGGATGAATGATCTTAACCAATCAAATTAACCATACATACGATGAAAAAAGTTAAAAAGAACATAGAAATATTGAAGAACAATGCACGAGGAAAATAAATACAAAGAAATTAAAAAATAAAATAAGGATAATACAAGTAGTGTGGCAATTATCGAAGAATAATACATAAGGAATAAAAATGCAAAGACAATAGAAACCACCATCACCTTATCAAAAGTCTTAGTACATTCATATATATGAAGAATACAATGGATGTGGATGTGCAGTAAAAGTACACACATCTAAGCCATCTAGATCTTTCCGGATTCCTAACAAAAAGCATGTCAAGATTATCAACATTCTGTAAATGTCTATCACCTTCAATGCATAACCATCACTTTGGAGTTCCTTATTCTACATACCCAATTTTAGAAAAGATCATCCTTTGTCTTCAACCTTGAACCCATCACTTATTTTGGCTTCTCCATTTTCGATCTTCTAATCTTCGTACCAAATAGCTTTGCTTTGTTTGAGTATCTTCACTTTCTTGAGGTGTTCATTTGCATGCTCTTCTCTTTTGATGTTAGATATAGCTTCCTTGGTGTTTCCTCTTCATGGCTCATCCTTATGGATTGATACAGATTCCAACATTATTGCATAGAACCATTAGCATGCTTACCAATTGTTACCAATTCTAATGCCTAATTATGAGGTTCGCATATCAAGATTATCGCATATGTTGGATATAATATAGGTCACCATCACCTTGAGATTTTAGGGGGCAACTAATGTTGGAGTTAGACGTCTACGGAAGCACGCGAACAACACAAGGAAGAAGAAGAAGCTTGGAGCACAACACACAAGACTGAATGTATTACTAGAGAATGTACAAAGATAAGTAGCCCATTAGGGCAATAGGCGTATATACAAGCCGGGGGAAAAAAACCTCCTAAAGAGGGAAAAAAGTGCCCCGGCGGTCCTAGAGTGTTCACACACATCACTACCTAAATATATCAACAAATCCCCCCTGGGAGTGATGCGGTGAACAAGGAGCTGGCACTCATGTATAAGGAAGTGCCGAGCTATGTGGAAATCACTCCACAAAAGGAAGTAAGCCCAAAGCTTTGCGGAAAGCTTCAAACTTCTCCCTAGGCAGAGCCTTCGTGAAAAGGTCTGCAATGTTCTCCTGCGTGGGCACATATGCCAAGCTGATCTCCCCAGCAGAGAACCTCTCCCTGACATAGTGATAATGCACCTCAATGTGCTTAGTGCGAGCATGGAACACAGGGTTCCTCGCAACTGCCAATGCGCTCTGACTGTCAGTGAAGATGGTGGTGGCAGAAGACTGGCCAACACCCAAATCAGCCATAAGGCGTCTGAGCCACACACACTCAACAGTCGCTGTGAAAGCTGCCCTATACTCAGCCTCACAACTGGAAGTGGCCACAGTAGGCTGCTTCTTGCTCAACCAAGATATACATGAGCTACCAAGCATGAAGCAAAAACCACTGGTGGACACACGAGTGTCATAGCAACCAGCCCAATCTGAGTCAGAAAAAGCATGCAAATCTGGCGGTAGTGATCCCCCCTTGGGATAAAACAACCCAAGTAGCCGAGTACCACTCAAGTAGCGAAAGATGCGCTTAACCGCTTTCCAATGCGTGACTCCTGGGCAATGCATAAACCTGCTCATCTGTGAGACAGCAAACTAAATATCTGGCCGAGTAATGCATAAGTAAATCAAGCATCCAACAGCCTGCTGATAGAGAACAGCATCAAATGCATCTCCAGCATCATGAAGACTCAATCGTAAACCTGTCTCCATAGGAGTGGCAATAGGCTTACAGTCTTCAAGGCCAAAACGCTGCAATAATGTGTCAATATATTTCGTTTGACACAAAGCCATTCCACCATCAACTTGCATAAACTGAATGCCCAAATAGTGATGCAAATGCCCCAAATCAGACATCTCAAATGAGGCATGCAAATCAGCCTTGAAATCAGCAATATGCTTCTCAAGAGGACCAGTGAGCAGCATGTCGTCTACATAGACAACAATGATCAAAAGCACATCATTAGCACGCTTAACATATAAGGTGCTTTCAGTTGGACTGTTCTCAAAACCATGTGCAATCAGATAGGCATGTATTTTCTCATACCAAGCACGTGGTGCTTGCTTTAAACCATATAACGCCTTCTTTAACCTGCACACCTGGTTTTCATGCCCTTTCTGCACAAAGCCATGGGGCTGAAAAACATACACTTCTTCATGCAAGTCACCATTCAGAAATGTTGTTTTAATGTCCAACTGATGTACATTCCAACCATGATGGGCTGCAAGTGCACAAATGCTCCGAACAGTAGTCATACGGCATGTAGGTGCAAAGGTCTCATCAAAATCAATGCCTCTTTCCTGCGCATAACCCTTTGCAACAAGCCTAGCCTTATACCTGTCAACTGTACCATCAGGTTTACGCTTCAGCTTATATACCCACTTAGTGCCAATGGCCTTCTTGCCAGGAGGCAAGTCACATAAAGACCATGTACCATTCTTCATTATAGCATCATATTCAGATTGCATAGCAGCCATCCAATTTTCTGAATTTTGTGCTTCATCAAAAGAAACAGGCTCATTCTCATCACAGAGACTAGATGCAGCCATAGCATAGCAATCTGATGCAAAGGAGGTACTATGAGAGCCTGAACGAGTACGATATGACAAAGGTGCATCTAATTTGCTGTCACGCAAAGTCTGCACCAGCCATTTTGGCATAGTTTTTGCCTGTTCAATATCAGCTCTCTCATCAACAAGTGCATCATGTAAATCTGCATCAGAAATGGAATGATCTGCATCATCATATGAAACCTGCAAAGGCTGAGAAGTTGCCTCATTAGGACCAGCGCTAGCATGTCCACCTGTAAAAAGAGGCATCAAAGTATCATACATGTCTTTGGAGCTAACAGATGTCTCCTTAGTACATGAAAGCAATGGCTGAATAGCATCTTCCACAAAGACAACATCACGGCTAACCAGAATGCGTTTAGTCTGTGGATGATACAGACGATAGCCTTTACTTTCAGAACTGTACCCAACAAAAATACATTTTCCTGCCTTATCATCCAATTTTCTGCGATGTTGTTCAGGCACTAATGCATATGCCAAACAACCAAAAACACGCAGATGAGCAACAGATGGCTTGCGGTCATGCCAAGCCTCATATGGAGTGATAGACTACAACGCTTTCGTGGGACACCTGTTCAGTACATATGCTGCACACATGACAGCCTCAAGCCAGAAACTATGTGGTAAAGCCTGACTTTTGACCATGCACCTCGCCATCTCCATGAGTGACCTGTTCTTTCGTTCAGCAACTCCATTCTGTTGAGGTGTATACGGCACTGTACACTGGTGTTTTATCCCACGTTCAGCCAGAAATGCATTAAAATCTGAAGACATATATTCCCCCCCTCGATCAGAACGGAGGGTGCCCATTTTACATGCTGACAGATTTTCAGCCAAAACCAAAAACTGTTTGAAGCACATGAACACTTCGGACTTTGCTTTGAGTGGATATACCCATGCATGCTTGGAAAAATCATCAATGAAAGTCACGAAGTAAAGGTAATTTCCAAAAGAGGGTGTCTGCATAGGACCACAGACATCACTATGTACAAGCTGCAATTTCTGCATAGCCCGAACTGAACCATCTTTTGGAAAGGAAGAACGCTGCATTTTGCCCAAAATACAGCCTTCACAAACATGTTTTCCAGGTGCCTCAAGTTTGGGCAAAGAGGACACCATTTCAGATTTCTGCAGGCGTAACAAACTAGCAAAATTCAGATGACCAAAGCGTGCATGCCAAAGCTTTGCATCTGAGAGAATCATGAACTGCATATGCCGAATCATTCACAGATTTTTCATAGTCTATGAGCTTATACAGCCCACGACATAAAATGCCAGAAGCAATAATCACATCGCCATTTGAGAGATCATGGACTGTACACCTGTCATCAACGAATTCACAACCAAGCCAATCTTGGCTAATGCAGAAACTGATAACAGGTTCTTTTTTATCCCTGGCACAAATAAAGCATCTGACAAAGTGAAAGAACTACCATCAGCAGTAGTCAGAATGATCTTACCAACTCCCACAACAGGATAAGAGGAGTTATTGGCGCATGTGACAGTATTCCCTGTAGGGGCAGGCTCGAGTGAAGAGAAGAAACTGCGCTGCGAGGTAATATGTTTGGTCGCCCCACTGTCAAAGTACCAAACATCTGAGTCTACTGCAGACATGCACTGATCATGAGAAGATGGGTCAAAACTGCAGACAGTAGTAAACGCCCATTCTTCTTCCTGCACAAGATTTGCAGACTCTGTTTTTGGTGTAGAGGCCTCTGCAACAACCATTCCAGCCTCTTTCTTCTTTGCCTCTTTAGCAGCCAGTTTTGGACAGTTCTTTATAATATGATCATTTCCTTTACAGTACTTGCAGAACAATTTCTGCTTTTTTTATTTCTTCTCATCTTTATCCTGGTTCTTCGATTGTGCAGCATTTGCAGATTTTTGCTTACTAGTAGAAGAGCTCCATTTTCCTTTGCCCTTCTGACTAGCCAGGAAAGCTTGATCTGCAACACGCATAATGGACCTGTTCTGCCTGGACTGATCTTCCTGCAACAGAACAGAGACTAATTCCTCAAATGACAAGGCATTCGGATTGCCTTTCATCATCAATCGAAGAGTAGAGGCAAAACTCTGATATGAATCAGGAAGGCCATTCAGAACGGTCTGCACAAGTGAGCTATCTGGTATAACCTCATCAGCAGAAATCAATTGTTCCTTCAGGTCTTTGATCTTTGTAAGAAAACTATCCATCGAATCACCTTCATTCATATGCTCACTCTCCAACTGTTTTCGGAGGTAAGCAACACGAGCCTCATTCCTAGCCTGGTACAAAGTGGTAAGTGTATCCCAAGCATCCTTTGCTGTTCTACAAGAGCGAATGTGAGGAATAATGGCACGTTTGACAGACAAAGCTATCAATGCATGTGCCTGGGCATCTCTGCCATCCCAACGAATCTGCTCTGTAGTAGGTGCAACAGAAACAGCAGCACGAACAGGAATCTACGGAATATCATCTTCGACACCATCTTCATCAGCTCCAACACCTGTATTTGCAGTACCTGTCGTTACAGGTGTAACAGGACGTCTTTCAACACCCTGCACAATGTTCCACAATCCTTTTGCAACCAGTACATGTCGCATCATATAAGCCCATAATGGGTAGTTGGTACCATCCAACTTATCCTCAACAGCCAACATACAGAATACATCAATGCTTTCAGCCATGGCCGGTGACTAAAATACCTTGATGCAGAAAATTGACTGTATCTCAAAAAGTTGAACAGAACTGCCCAGACGAGTTCTGCTAGACCTGTAGCAGACTTCGAGACGCTTAAACTGGCGAACAGAAACTAGTATATACCTTTGGCACAAAAGGACGAAATAGCCTGCACAAGCACTGTGATAGTGCGTTCGGAGGCCGAAACGAGCTCAGATCGCGATTTCGGCACCACAGAGCGAAGCGGTTTTGATCTTGGAAACACCCTGAGAATGCTCACCAAATTTTGTGCGAATCTGAGACTGCAAACGGAGGAGTGTCGACGGCGCCCTAGAAGAAGCAACGACCTGCTCTGATACCAATTGTTGGAGTTAGACGTCTGCGGAAGCACGCGAACAGCACAAGGAAGAAGAAGAAGCTTGGAGCACAACACACAAGACTGAATGTATTACTAGAGAATGTACAAAGATAAGTAGCCCATTAGGGCAATAGGCGTATATACAAGCCGGGGGAAAAAAACCTCCTAAAGAGGGAAAAAAATGCCCCGGCGGTTCTAGAGTGTTCACACACATCACTACCTAAATATATCAACAACTAATGGAAACTGCATGGTTAGATTAGTACTCAGATTCATGACCTTAGGAGAACTTTTCTCCTTCCCAAAGATCATGAAATATCGAACTCCAACACAAAGAATGTAAGTGCAAGTGTGTATAAAATGCGCACGATGGATTTTATAACCCTTCATCAAAAAACATTTTATGTTCTAATGAGTACAAAAATCCTAACTCTCATCCTTCATTTTTATTCTCTCTCTAGCCATTAAGCATTTATTGTAGAGGAAAATTTGTTCCTCGAGTCCTCAACATTCCTACAAATTTTCAGGCCATTGCGTGTTCACCAATATTTGAGCATCATGACACTAAGGTTGAGGCTTGTTCCGCGGAGGCTCTTCGAAAGAGATGAAGGGCAGAAGCTCCATCGCCCAGCTCCAAAGTTCAAACTCTGCACTGAAGAGAACAGACACCAAGCAGCGGAATGGTTTTTCGAGCGTGAAGACTGAGAAACTCGGAGCTTCAGCATTGTGGAGTGAAGAAGAGGTGTGGCTTCACTTTCAAACGGAGTAGAACGGTTTAGGTGAGCACTTCTTCAAGCAAAGCTATGGCGAGGCTCGGGAGGCCGCGGGAGATGCGAACTTGAGAAGCAGATAAACTGCTGATAACCTTGTGGTTGCGGTCGTCTCCTCAGGTATCGCGATACCTCCGCTGGAGGTATCGTTGGTACCTCCTTGGGTTGGGTTGAGGGTTGTACCGTGGTATCGTCACGTCACTCATGGCGCCGCTCTGGGCGATACTCCGCATGTACACCATCGCGATACCAAGGAGTTGGGTGAAGTGCGCGATATGATACCGGCCCCTGTGCTGCTTTCACGATACCCTGGATCTGGTGGAGTGCGCGATACGATACCCATGCGATACGATATTCCTTTTAGTGTAGCCAATCATTTCTGCTCGTTTCATCACTTCACATAAAGCTTTTGAATTGGAAAAAGTGGCTACGTGAAACTTATGTTAGGTGAAGCGATTCATTGTGTTGTACGCGCGACTTTTTAGTCACTTTGCAATTAACTTTGAAGCTTCTTTTGAACAACTGAAAGAAGATCTGAAGGCTTGCCGAACTTCCCTAAGTTCAAGGGTTCTTGTTCTTCCCGGTCTCCTTGTGCTCAGGTTTGGACACGTGAGCATTTCGGATTTTGGAGGACTTAGCTCCTTTCTCCCTTCCTCTTGTGGCCACCTTTATGGATGCATGGGCCCCTTCCCTCGTTACCAGTAATTTACCTCCAGTTATCACTGGTGGGGTGGATGGTGCCCCTAGTTCCTCAAAGACTGTGGTGGCCCCTCGGGTTGCACTCAATTGTGAGGCGATCCTATTGATATATTTAGGTAGTGATGTGTGTGAACACTCTAGGACCGCCGGGGCACTTTTTTCCCTCTTTAGGAGGTTTTTTTCCCCAGATTGTATATATGCCTATTGCCCTAATGGGCTACTTATCTTTGTACATTCTCTAGTAATACATTCAGAATTGTGTGTTGTGCTCCAAGCTTCTTCTTCTTCCTTGTGGTGTTCGTGTGCTTCAGTAGATGTCTATCTCCAACAATTGGTATCAGAGTAGGTCGTCGCTTCATCTAGGGTGCCGTTGACACCCTCCGTTTGCAATCTCAAAATCGCACGAATTTTGGTGAGCATACTCAGCGTGTTTTCGAGGTCAAAATAGCTTTGCTGTGTGGTGCCGAAATCACAATCTGAGCTCATTTCAGCCTCTGAACTCACTATTGTAGTGCTTGTGCAGGCTACTTCGTCTTTTTGTGCCAAAGGTATATACTAGCTTCTGTTCGCCAGTATAAGCATCTTGAAGTCTGCTATAGGTCTAGCGGAATTCGTTTGGGCAGTTCTGTTCAACCTTCTGAGATACAGTCAATTTTTTGCATCAAGGTATTTTAGTCACTGGCCATGGTTGAAAGCAGTGATGTATTCCGTATGTTGGCTGTTGAGGATAAGTTGGATGGTACCAACTACCTGTTATGGGCTTATATGATGCGACATGTGTTGGTTGCAAAAGGACTGTGGAACATTGTGCAGGGTGTCGAAAAACGTCCTATCACACCTGCAACTGTTACAACTGCAGGTACTGAAGCTGATGCAGAAGGATCGAAGATGGTGATATTTTGCATATTCTTGTTCGTACTACGGTTTCTGCTGCACCTACTGGAGAGCATATTTGATGGGATGGCAAAGATGCCCAGGCACATGCATTGATAGCTTTGTTTGTCAAACGTGCCATTATTCCTCATATTCACTCTTGCAGAATAGCTAAGGATGCTTGGGATACACTTACCACATTATATAA
The DNA here is from genome assembly GCA_020310875.1 of Ceratopteris richardii. Lineage (NCBI taxonomy): Eukaryota > Viridiplantae > Streptophyta > Polypodiopsida > Polypodiales > Pteridaceae > Ceratopteris > Ceratopteris richardii. The sequence goes on along the minus strand of CM035424.1, from coordinate 27,761,517 downwards.
GCTAGGAATGAGGCTCGTGTTGCTTACCTCCAAAAACAGTTGGAGAGTGAGCACATGAATGAAGGTGATTCTATGGACAGTTTCCTAACGAAGATCAAAGACTTGAAGGAACAGTTGATTTCTGTTGATGAGGTTATACCAGATAGCTCACTTGTGCAGACCGTTCTGAATGGTCTTCCAGATTCATATCAGATTTTTGCTTCTACTCTTTGGTTGATGATGAAACGCAATCCAAATGCCTTATCATTTGAGGAGTTAGTCTTTGTTCTATTGCAGGAAGATCAGTCCAGGCAGAACAGGTCCATTATGCGAGTTGCAGATCAAGCTTTCCTGGCTAGTCAGAAGGGCAAAGGAAAATGAAGCTAGTAAGCAGAAATCTGCTAATTCTGCACATTTGAAGAAGGAAGATAAAGATGAGAAGAAATCAGAAAAGCAGAAATTGTTTTGTAAGTACTGTAAAGGGAATGATCATGTCATAAAGAACTGTCCAAAACTAGCTGCTAAAGAGACAAAGAAGAAAGAGGCTGGAATGGTTGTTGCAGAGGCCTCTACACCAAAAACAAAGTCTACTAATTTTGTGCAAGAAGAAGAATGGGCATTTACTACTGTCTGCAATTTTGACCCATCTTCTCATGAGCAGTGCATGTCTGCAGTAGACTTAGATGTTTGGTATTTTGACAGTGGGGCGACCAAACATATTACCTCGCAGCGCAGTTTCTTCTCTTCACTCGAGCCTGCCCCTATAGGGAATACTGTTACATGTGCCAACAAATCCTCTTATCCTGTTATGGGAGTTGATAAGATCATTTTGACTACTGCTGATGGTAGTTGTTTCACTTTGTCAGATGCTTTATTTATGTCAGGGATCAAGAAGAACCTGTTATCAGTTTCTGCATTAGCCAAGATTAGCTTGGTTGTGAAATTTGTTGATGACAGGTGTACAGTTCATGATCTATCAAATGGCGATGTGATTATTACTTCTAGCATTTTATGTCGTGGGCTGTATAAGCTCATAGACTATGAAAGATCTGTAAATGATTTGGCATGTGCAATAAATGGTTCTCAGGCTATGTCATATGCAAAGCTTTGGCATGCACGCTTTGGTCATCTGAATTTTGCTAGTTTGCTATGCCTACAGAAATATGAAATGTTGTCCTCTTTGCCCAAACTTGAGGCACCTGGAAAACATGTTTGTGAAGGCTGTATTTTGGGCAAAATGCAGCGTTCGTCCTTTCCAAAAGATGGTTCAGTTCGGGCTACTCAGAAATTGCAGCTTGTACATAGTGATGTCTGTGGTCCTATGCAAACACCTTCTTTTGGAAATTATCTTTACTTCGTGACTTTCATTGATGATTTTTCCAAGCATGCATGGGTATATCCATTGAAGGAAAAGTCCAAAGTGTTCATGTGCTTCAAACAGTTTTTGGTTTTGGCTGAAAATATGTCAGCATGTAAAATGGGCACTCTCCGTTCTGATCGAGGGGGGCAATATATGTCTTCTGATTTTAATACATTTCTGGCTGAACGTGGGATAAAACACCAGTGTAAAGTGCCATATACACCTCAACAGAATGGAGTTGCTGAACTAAAGAACAGGTCACTCATGGAGATGGCGAGGTGTATGGTCAAGAGTCAAGCTTTACCACATAGTTTCTAGCTTGAAGTTGTCATGTGTGCAGCATATATAATGAACAGGTGTCCCACTAAAGCGCTGCAGTATATCACTCCATATGAGGCTTGGCATGATCATAAGCCATCTGTTGCTCATCTGCGTATTTTTGGTTGTTTGGCATATGCATTAGTGTCTGAACAACATCGCAGAAAATTGGATGATAAAGCAGTAAAATGTATTTTTGTTGGGTACAGTTCTGAAAGTAAAGGCTATCGTCTGTATCATCCACAGACTAAACGCATTCTGGTTAGCCGTGATGTTGTTTTTGTGGAAGATGATATTCAGCCATTGCTTTCATGTACTAAGGAGACATCTGTTAGCTCCAAAGACATGTATGATACTTTGCTGCGTCTTTTCACAGGTGGACAGTCTAGTGCTGGTCCTAATGAGGCAACTTCTCAGCCTTTGCACGTTTCATGTGATGATGCAGATCATTCCATTTCTGATGCAGATTTGCATGATGCACTTATTGATGAGAGAGCTGATATTGAGCAGGCAAGAACTATGCCAAAATGGCTGGTGCAAACCTTGCGTGACAGCAAATTAGATGGACCTCTGTCATATCGTACTCGATGAGGCTCTCATAGTGCCTCTTTTGCATCAGATTACTATGTTATGGCTGCATCTAGTCTCTGTGATGAGACTGGGTCTGTTTCGTTTGATCAAGCACAAAATTCAAAAAATTGAATGGTTGCTATGCAATCTGAATATGATGCAATAATGAAGAATGGTACTTCGTCCTTATGTGACTTTCCTCCTGGCAAGAAAGCCATTGGCACTAAGTGGTTATACAAGCTGAAGTGTAAACCTAATGGTACAGTTGACAGGTATAAGGCTAGGCTTGTTGCAAAGGGTTATGCACAGGAAAGAGGCATTGATTTTGATGAGACTTTTGCACCTACATGCCATATGACTACTGTTCGGAGCATCTGTGCACTTGCAGCTCATCATGGTTGGAATGTACATCAGTTGGACATTAAAACAGCATTCCTGAATCGTGACTTGCATGAAGAAGTGTATGTTTTTCAGCCCCGTGGCTTTGTGTAGAAAGGGCATGAAAACCAGGTGTGCAGGTTAAAGAAGGCATTATATGGTTTAAAGCAAGCACCATGTGCTTGGTATGAAAAGATACATGCCTATCTGATTGCACATGGTTTTGAGAATAGTCCAGCTGAAAGCACCTTATATGTTAAGCGTGCTAATGATGTACTTCTGATCATTGTGGTTTATGTTGATGACATGCTACTCACTGGTCCTCATGAGAGGCATATTGCTGATTTTAAGGCTGATTTGCATGCCTCATTTGAGATGTCTGATTTGGGGCATTTGCACCATTATTTAGGCATTCATTTTATGCACGTTGATGGTGGAATGGATTTGTGTCAAACAAAATATATTGATACATTATTGCAGCATTTTGGCCTTGAAGACTATAAGCCTATTGCCACTCCTATGGAGACAGGTTTCGATTGAGTCTTCATGATGCTGGAGATGCATTTGATGATGTTCTCTATCAACACGTTGTTGGATGCTTGATTTACTTATGCATTACTCGGCCAGATATTCAATTTTTTGTCTCACAGATAAGCAGGTTTATGCATTGCCCAGGAGTCAAGCATTGGCAGGCGGTTAAGCATATGTTTCGCTATTTGAGTGGTACTTGACTACTTGGGTTGTTTTATCCCAAGGGGGATCACTACCGCCAGATTTGCATGCTTTTTCTGACTTTGATTGTGCTAGTTGCTATGAGACTTGTGTGTCCACTAGTGGCTTTTGCTTCATGCTTGGTAGCTCATGTATATTTTGGTTGAGCAAGAAGCAGCCTACTGTGGCCACTTCCAATTGTGAGGTTGAGTATAGGGAAGCTTTCACAGCGACTGTTGAGTGTGTGTGGCTCAGACGCCTTATGGCTGATTTGGGTGTTGGTCAGTCTTCTGCCACCACCATCTTCAGTGATAGTCAGAGCGCATTGGTAGTTGCGAGGAACCCTGTGTTCCATGCTTGCACTAAGCACATTGAGGTGCATTATCATTATGTCAGGGAGAGGTTCTCTACTGGGGAGATGAGCTTGGCATATGTGGCCACGGAGGAGAACATTGCAGACCTTTTCACGAAGGCTCTGCCTAGGGAGAATTTTGAAGCTTTTCGCAAAGCTTTGGGCTTACTTCCTTTTGTGGAGTGATTTCCACATAGCTTGGCACTTCCTTATACATGAGTGCCAGCTACTTGTTCACCGCATCACTCCCAGGGGGGATTTGTTGATATATTTAGGTAGTGATGTCTGTGAACACTCTAGGACCGCCGGGTCACTTTTTTCCCTCTTTAGGAAGTTTTTTTCCCCCGGCTTGTATATAAGCCTATTGCCCTAATGGGCTACTTATCTTTGTACATTCTCTAGTAATACATTCATTATTGTGTGTTGTGCTCCAAGCTTCTTCTTCTTCCTTGTGTTGTTCGCGTGCTTCCGTAGACGTCTATCTCCAACAGATCCTTTCAACGCAAGAAGAACTTAAGAGAACTTGCCTCGTTGGCCAGTTGTTCAATCCCAAGCCCCTGCTGGATACTTTGTGCCAGTGGTCTCGCAAAGATTGGTTCCCTCGTGGCATAGTAGTGAGTAAGTGCAATTCCTTCTAGCTAGACACCTCTTGCTTGTTTTCGAGAACGAAGAAATGGCACTCTAGGCCCTCAGTGTCGGGTTTTGGCAAGTCGGGCGCACCACTTTGTGCCTCTTCAAATGGGCCTCCGATTTCGTGCTCGACAACTCTAAACCCCTTTGGTACCCTCTCTAGGTCGAGCTCCCCAATCTCCCTTACTTTCTTTACGGCTTTTTGTGGGATATTTTCTCTCCGATTGGCAAGCCATTGGCCTCGCGCGGAGATGGTGGGGGTTTCATATATGAGGGTACAAAACATGCGTTTAATGCTTGTAAGCATCTTCAAATGTGTGTGGAGGCAAATCTCAACAGGCCTCTCTCCTCGAAAATTATTGTCGACTTTGGTGAAGGGGAATCTTGGGTTCAGGAGCTCACTTTTAAGAACCTACCAAATGCTTGCTTTCAATGTGGTCAACAAGGTCATAGAATTAAAGATTGCCCCCCTGAAGCAGAAGAATAAGCAAGAAACAACCAGCAAAGCCTAGACTCTCAAGGGGAAGCAGATTGGCCCAACCTTTGAAGAGAAAGACAAGGATGATAAAATCCCAAAAACCGAATCTGAAGGGTTTATAGAGGTTAGAAGAAGAAGGAATTCTAGCCCTAGGAGAAGTTCAAGCCCAAGGAGACTCTTAGAGAAGAACCACACTCCAAAAAAGTCACTCAATAACTTATACTGCAACCCCGAGAAGGAGGTTAACGAGCTTGATTATCCAGGAGGGATCGGAGACTTTACAGGCACAAGTAACTTACCTTTGGAGCGCCCCCCCTCTAATGAGGTCAATCAAGAGGACTACATAACTAGCAAAGAAGATGGAGTCACCACAAGTAATGAGGACAATATGGAGAGTGAAAGCTCCATCATTGGAACAACAATACCGGAATCGGCCTCTTCATCTCCCCCACAAGAGGCTTTCCGCAAGGGGAAACAATTGGCAGGTATGCCTTGCAAAAGCCCCCTTAAACCGAAGGCGCATGGTCCGGACCATCCCCCCTCAAGAAAGAAAGAAGACTCCAAGAGGAAAAAAGAGAAGTCCCAACCTCGGAATGAGGGAAGTACAAAAAAATGATCATTGTTTCACTAAATACTAGGGGGATAACTGACCCCACAAGAGCCACCATTATTGGTCAATGGCTCCGTGACATAAACTTAAACTTGGACTTCATTTGTCTTCAGGAGATTAAAATTGAAGGAGAAGACCTTCAAAAAAGACTTAAGGGCGTCTCTCAGTCCCATGTGTGGTTTTCCACAACCCATCAGCGTGGTTCTGGTGGAACTGCCATTGGTATCAATCACTTCTGGGCTAATAAGCTTGACCACACCAGCGAAGATAGAAATCATAGGTGGATGGTGGTCACATTCAGCACCCCCTTTCAATTCTCCCTGATCTCTATGTATGCTCCAAATGAGGATGCTGCGAGGATCGATACTTGGTCCTCCTTGGACTTGTTTTCTCATAATTTCATGATTTGTGGTGACTTCAATATGGTGGAAGACCCCTCTCATAGGTGGAACAACAAGGGCCGCATCATTAATGGCCAGGAGAAAGATACTTGGGACCAAACCAAACTTCTTTTGGATCTGGTTGAAGTCAAGGACTCGAATGGTTTTTTTTTGTCCAATCTTTAATTGGGTGAGGACTTGAGGAAAGCGAGACTCGACAGAAGCTACATTTCACAGAGCCTCGTCCATCAATGGGGTCCTCCCACCCTAATGCAATGTATCGACCTCACCGTCTCAGATCATTACCCAATGGTGCTCGCCTTTCCCCCTCTATCTAAAAGTCGCAAGGCACCTTGGTTTCACACCAGTCCGTTTGTCTTCTCACTTCCCTCTATCCATCAAGAAATCACTAACGCTTGGCTTGAGGCCTTCGTAGTCTACACCTCTCCAGCCAAGTGTTGGAGAAACTCAGTGGAAAGTCTCGTCAGATCTTGATTCGGACCACGAAAGTTCTCAAAATCATCCACAGAAGACGTAGAGAAAACCTATACCGCCGGCTCTAGAGACTCGAAGAAGAAGTTAATAAAGGAAAGATTCAATCTCAGAAGGGACTCCAAAATATCAAAGGAAGATCAAGATACGAGGAGGAGATCAAAAGGAAAATCTTCAAATTTATTTTAAGGAATGGTGGGTTGGCAAGGCAGATAGACCTTCCAAAGAGATGTGCAATATTCTCAGAAGAAAACAAATTAGAGACGAGATCCCGCTACTGCTTGACAAGAATGGGGTGGAATGTAAGACAGAGGAAGAGAACATTGGCATTATAGAAGCTCACTTCACGAGTCTCTTGGGTGGTGCATGTCCCCTCTCCCTCCATAGGCGGGATTGCATGGCCACCATCTCTCAGACTTCCCTGCATAGAATCCCATGCAACTTGAGCGCTCTGCTTGATGCCGCTATTTCCGAACAAGAGATCCTTGAAGTTATTGATTCACTTCCGAATGGAAAGAGCCCGGGACCTAATGGGCTCACAAATGAGTTCTTTAAATCATTCAAACATGTGGTGGCCACCTCCTTGTGCCTTGTTTGGCTTGAGGCACTTGATTTTGGTGCCCTTCCTGCTTGCCTCAACAATGGCATCATCAAACGTATTCATAAAAGAGGGGAGAGGAACATAATTGAGAACTGGAGACCTATCACAATGCTTCAAACTGGATATAAGATTCTTGCTAAAGTCATTGCCAACAGGATATCCTTCCATTTAGACCAGTGGCTTAGCAAAGACCAAAAAGGCTTCATTAAGGGAAGGTCAATATTGGAAGCCATTATTGATATCTGGGAAGGCATGGACTTCGCTGAAGAATCTAATCAGGACATTGTCTTCCTCAAGATTGACTTTGACAAAGCCTACGACAGATTGGAATGGGACTATATTTTACAATCGCTAAAAGACCTTGGGTGTAGTCAGAGATTCCTCAGGATGATCTCCACTCTCCTTGGTAATGCTTCGATCAAAGTCAATGTCAATGGGAAACTTTCAAAAGCAATCAAACTAAAACGATCAATCAAACAAGGCTGCCCGTTGGCCCCATTGCTCTTTGCCATCGCCACAAAAGGACTTAGCCGACTTGTGGAGCAAAAGATGGAGCTTGGTCGCATAAGAGGCATCACTTTGCCACACAAGTCTGGGCAAATGACCATGAGGCTATTTGCGGATGACACAAATGCCTTTGTTCACAATGACGATACCAGCTTGGAAACATTTTGGCGATGCCTCGACACTTTTTGTGAGGCCTTTGGGTCCAGAATTAACCATTTCAAGACTGCGTTCAGGGCTATCAAAGGGAATCAACCCAATCTCCTCACTGGACAGGGATGCCAAAACATTCAATCGGGTCAGATCACTCGCATTCTTGGTATCCCCATGGGATTCGGTGCTACTCTGGAACAAAGGTGGGCTTGGGTCTTCGCCAGACTTAAAAATAAACTTAACTATTGGAGGGGTCTACAAATTAATCTTGCTGGCCGGGCCATGGTGATCAACACATTCCTCATATCCTCAATCATATACTTTATTTCCTGTTGGAGACCGAAGGATCAAGAATTAGCCAAATTGGAAAGTATTTGTAGGAACTTTCTCTGGACTGGGGACCATAACAGGAGGGGGGTGCCTAAAATCAAATGGTCCATTTGCACTAGCCGAAAGGAGGGTGGAGGTATGGGTATTATGGACATTGGCAGCATGGCCAATAAACTTGCAGCAAAGTGGATGATTAAGGCCTGGTGCAACAGAGATTCCTCTTGGGCCACATTAATTTTCAAAAACACGAACGCGATCACTTTGGTGGGCTAACCTAGATGGAAAAACCTCGACATCCTCACCCTCTTATTCTCTCCATTTCCGGTCTCACCCAAAGGATCAATCCTGGTAAGATCTTTGTGGAAGAGTTGGAACAGTTTCAAACCTCACATCAGAATCAGTGAAGATTGGAAGTGGGCTACAAGTATAAGACAAAATGACTCTATTTGGTTCCCGATCCAAGGCATGAGAAACGTGGAGCCTTGGAATGTCCTAAGTGCCAAGAGACTCTGGAATAAGGGATTCAAACAATGGAAGCACCTTTGGAAACAGGATACGAATAGATGGGTGGACTTTGAGGACCTTGACCCTAGTGATGTAGTCACGTACGAGGAATGGAATATTTTATTGAGCAGACGCCATGCTTGGGACCGCTCTAAAATCCGACTACTTATGGGACAGGACGCTCCGGACCTTTTGGGCCTTAAATGGCATAATGGCAATCGCCTCTCCAAGCTTCCATATGTCAAAGCTCACAACGACATTCACATCAGTCTCAACAAGAAATGGTGTCTCAACTAGAGGCAACTTCGATGGGATATGAAATTTATGTCTATCTGGCACCCTCTCATTGAAAACAGAAAGTTGGTCCTCCTATGGCAAATTTTACACCGTGGAATATGGACCAATGCAAAAGCTAACAAGATTTGTGGTGTTCCGCCCTGGTGCAAGCGATGTTGCAGTAGCAAAGAGGATATTGGTCACCTGTTCTTTGCTTGCCCCAAATCCTTTAGGCTATGGAGGGTCCTTGGTCATTCTTTGGGGCTCAGAGAACAAATCAATTGGAAGCAAGTCCTCATTGGTGAAGCAGTCGGTTGCTCTCCGACATTGTGGAATGCGATTAGGGGAGAGATCCTTTGGAAGATTTGGCGGGAACGATGCGCTCACAACTTTGGCAATACCCCCAATGAGTGGTCGATCGAGAAGTCCCTATTCCTTCTCGGCAAAAGAATTACTAACTGTAAGAAAACCTCCCCTTCAGACATCACAAAGAGCTTCAGTATGTCAACAATAAGCTTAAAACCAAGTGGGCTCCGCATGATAGGGATGCGAGGTTTATCAACCTCCTCTATAACTCCATGTAAGCTTTGTAAGGTCTACCTTGAAGATTCGACTTCTTGACATGTTTGTGCTTCCCCCGCGTTGTGGGACTTGGGGGGTCCCGAGGGCACTTGTCCTATTCACTTGTATTGTTCTTTTATTTAATTAAAGTCAGGGAGAGTAGGCATAGCCGAACTCCCTTTTATTAAAAATATTTGAGCATCATTGCATTCCATTTGGTTGCACAAATTATCTTGTGATGAGATATTACTGTATTCACCTCGTATGAAGTTAGACTTGGAGAGCACAATCTAGTGCCTTAATGATAGATATACCGCTAGCAAGCATCCTGAGACATGTAAAATATTCCATGCTTGACCATTTGCTCTCCTGCCACAAAATTTTGACTAGAAGCTCCTATGGAAGTGGAATTCCTTTGTTGGTGTGGCTCACTTGCAATTCCAATCACTTCCAGAGAACTGATAAAAAGCTAAACGTGCTTTTGAGGTGGGATGTCTCCAGAAATACCCACCGCTGCAATAATGCATATCAATTCCAAATTCCAGAACTGTTTCATTGTTTGCGATAGTCTAATTTTTCCTGAAACTCTCAAAAATACGTATGTCCTGTACATGATGGTAAGCTTTCTGCACGTGCATGATATAAACCATGCTACTAACTACTCAATGAATGAAAGCCCATCGTCAGTCCCACATGTCAGAGACATGCAGACATGATGAAGTAGATAGACGTGTGAAGAATCAGTGTCTTTTTCTGCAATCGTATGCAAATATCTGTAAGCCATGGACCTCTCATAATTTCTACCATAGCTATCTGTTGCAACCCTCGTTTTTAAATGTGTGGCACTATTTGGAGCACTTTATTAAGAGTTGAAAGTAATCTTTCTAATGAATGGATACAATTATAAAATGCCTCAAATACTTACAGATATTCTGATAGTTCTCAGCACAATCTGAATCCACATATTATGGTACAAAATTGCACGAAGCTCTTTCCTTGCTCGTCTAATCATCATTGGCAAAGGAAAACGTACAACTTGAATGCTAACACATACTTGAAAATCAATGGCATCTAAACTTCTTTCCAGAATAGATAATCAAACAGTGAAGTGCCAGATATTCCGTCAGAAAGAAAAACAGTTGGGAACAACTTATATTAAGCATATGCATGGCCTCCACAAATCTCCTCACAAAAACCATTCCCAAAGAACATCAAATATATACATGCATATTTTGCTGCATGCTTCATCATACTCGATCCTATCTCCCATAATGACTTGAAGATTCACAATGTCATCCCTATTGTTCATTGATGTGGGATCTCTCGTATCTAGCTGAGTTACTTGTTGTATATACCTATTGATATTGGATTGTGATTACCACTTCTCAATATTTGAGTGTCATTGCATCACATTTCTTTGCATAAATTACCTTGTGATGAGATATTATTGTATTCATCTTGTATGACATTTAGTTTTGGAGAGCCCAATGCTGCCTTATGACAGATACACCCTTTGCATGCATCCTTGAGATATATACAAGATCACATACTTGACTATTTGCTATCCCAACCACAAAATCTTGACTAAAAGCTCCCATGAAAGTCAAATTTCTTTGGTATGGCTCACTTGTAATCCCAATCACTTCAAAAGAATTGATTAAAAGTTAAGCTTGCTTTTGTAGTGGGAGGACGTCTCTAAAAATGCCCCCCACTGCAATGATGTGTGTCAATTCCGACTTCCAAAACTGCTTCATTGTTTGCAATAGTATAATTTTCCCCACGCTCTCAAAAATACATATGTACTGTACATAATTAAGCAACCAAATGAATGAAAGACCGTCGTCAGTCCCACATGCAAAAAGCTCAGAGACATACAGACATGATGAAGTAGATAATTTTATGAAGAATCAGTGTTGCTTCCTGCATCCGTATATAAATATCTGTGAGCCATGGACCTCTCATAATCTCTACCATAGCTGTCTGATGCACCCCTCCTTGTTATTGTATGTATGGAACTATTTGGAGCATCTTATTGAGAGTTGAAAGTAATCTTTCTATTGAATGGAAATGATTATTAAACGCCTCAAAGCTTTATATATTTCTGGTAGTTTTCAGCACAATCTGAATCCATATATTATGGTGCAAATGCAGGGAGCTCTCATCTTGTTAGTCTATCACGATTGGCCAAGGAAAATCCTACAAAGTGAATGGTAACACATACTTGAGAACCAGTGACAGTTAAACTTCTTTCCAGAATAGACAATACAAACAGTGAAGTCCCAGATATTCTACCAGAAGGAAAATCTGTCAGGAACAGCTTATATTAAGCATAATTATGGCCTCCAGATATTCTACCAGAAGGAAAATCTGTCAGGAACAGCTTATATTAAGCATAATTATGGCCTCCAAGCATCTCCTCACAAAATCCATCCCCAAAGAACATCAAACATACATGCATATTTTTCTGCATACTTCATCATACTCGATCTATATTCGACTTGATGAAAAACTACAGAAATGGATTCCTTATCTAGCCTCCAATGCACCATCAGTGTATACTTCCAGCACAGAAGATCCATCCCATTCAAGAGAGACTTCAAGCGCCTTGGCCAATGTATAGGCAACATCCCTCATATCTGGTCTTGCAGATGGGTCATCCCCAACACAAGATTTTGCAATCAAAGCCACTCTGTATGCACAATCCAAGGGATACATGTTCTGCAGATGTGGATCAATCCATGCATTCAACCTCTCCTTTTCACCAGAACTGTTATCAAGGATATGAGCGACCTCACCAGACAAGAACCTGCCTTTACCATGCCCATTCTTCATCACTGCTTGCTCACCAGAAAGGATCTCCAGTAAGACAACTCCAAAAGCAAAGACATCAATTTTAGAAGAAATGAGACCTCCAGACAAGTATTCTGGTGCCATGTAACCTTGAGTGCCCATAATATGCCTGGTCACAGCATCTTCCGTCAACTCTTTTGCAAGTGCAAAGTTTGCAAGTTTTCCCCTGAACTTAGAATCAAGCAGAATGTTACTGCTTTTAACATCTTTATGCACGTAGCTAGGATAGGTATATTTATGGATATACTCCAACGCTGTTGCCACATCCAAAGAAACTTGAAGCCTCTGATTCCAAGTCAAGATGCAACTGTTGGATCCCATGCTATTATCATCATCATCGTGAAGCCAATCGCTCAAAGACCCATTTTCTGCATACTCGTACACGAGATAAGACTGTTCAAATGCAACTATGCAATAACCAACGAGAGTTATCAGATTGCCATGATGCACCTTTTTCAAGATCTGAAGCTCTTCACTCACATCCCTGGTCACGATCTTCACTGCGACAGCCTGCCCATTCATGATACCTCGGTACACAGACCCTTTGATCAATGTCACAGGACTGAAATTCTGTGTTGCTTGCTCTATCTCCTTCAAGGTATACCGAGCGAATTTCTCTGAGCTTGGCAACTCCATAACACCAAAATGCATATCGTCATTGAACCTCATATTCAAGAGTGGGCTAGAGCTAGATGGCTTGGCAGCAACGGGAGGGACTGATGACGGAAGGACCGGCTTTCCACCTGCGACACCCCTCTTCCAGCACACAAACGCAACTACTGCGGCACACAACATGACGAAAAAGGCAACAGGTATGCCAACGTAAATTCCTGTTTTTGAACTTCCAGATGAGGAAGATACTTGCACAGATGGAGGACTTGGTGCAGATGAAATTGATGTCATGTTTGGAGGGATTGAGGGTTTCACGAGGAAAGGTAGCAAAACTGTGGTAGCAGGAAAAAGAAGGGAAGATGTGTTAGGAATACCATTGGCAGCCAAGAACTGTTGTTCGACTATGCCAAATCTGTGAACAACAGATTTGATGTCATCACCAGTTGCTACGGGGTATGTAACCAAACTGACAATACCCATTTGCTTTTGAGTCGCAGATGGGCAAGCACATCGGATGGGTACGATGGTCCTTTGATTAACTACAAGATTGTTGGGAAGCAATGCAGGATTGGCATCCTGTATGGCCTGACATGTTGTCAGACCTTCATAGTTGCCATTTGCCAGATCGAAGAACCTATCCCCTAGTTGAATGTTGTAGGTCACGTTCTGTGAGGAATGGGTTCCATAACAAGTGCATGTTATAGGTATGTAAAGGCCTTGCCCATCTGCGAGGGGAGTATTGCTCGAGTAGGATAAGCCACTTCTAGATGCGATTGCAGAGGCATTTGTATCAAATAAGCTATCAGCGATGGAGTTAAGGGAGCTATACGTGCCTGACTGCGCTCGGAAATATGCCACTGTGTCACAACTCCGTGTATTTGCTTCGCAGACATAGCCCGCATTCTCTGGGTGCCTTACAGTACATTCGGAAGTGATGTCAGATGTGTAATAGCTCTGTTCTGATATTGTGCATGAAAAGAAGACGCCCATAAATAACGTTATGATGAGCAGTACACCACTCATAATGCTGCCTCAACGAAGGAGATTCGGAGTGACCATCTGCAGAAAATGATTGGGAAATCAGAGAAAACAAGATCGTAAAGAACAACGTAGAATAAGGATTAGACGCAAGATAAAGAGATAATTTATCTCTGATGGAAACTATTGCTCCAACTCAAACGTTTTCAGAAGTAAAGGTGTCCCTAGACCTAGGTGAACCGGTTGGGCTTTTCACCTCTTGAAGCAGAGGGATTTGGTGCAACTTTTCCTTTGGGGTGCAGGGCATTGTATGAACCATAGATCAGGTAAATTTCATGTTGTATCGCCTTCCCGCCCTTAAAACAGGGTGTATTCAGGCACTCCTTTCTCAATGTTCCCTTCCGCAGACTTAATATCTGCTTTGTGGGATAGGAGGACTCTGATGGGTACTATGCCCTTCATAAGTACAGTTGCTTTTTCACTCTAATTCAAGCAAGAGAGATTTCACTTTGGTCGAACTTCCTCTTTCAAAGGAAATAATAATTAAAAAAATTAATCATGATAAAAAAAAAAACAGGATGCTTCATACTAGAACCACAATCGTTGCAAGAGATGTGATCAAGCAGAGCAGCTCACTTGCATCTGATTCTGGGAAAGAGGCAATCGGTAGTAAAACTGTACCCGATTGCAGACAAATTTGATAGTCCGATCAAGTAATACCGCGTTGGAACTTTCCTAAATAGAAATACCGCGTTGAAACTTTCCTGGCAGTAAATGATGGATGACAAACGCAAACACCAACGCACTCGTCGCAAAGCCCCCCCCCCTTTTGACGGTTCTGTCACACTCCCAAACCCATTCGTCACACTCCCCTTTGATGCATCGGATGTTTCCCTTCTATTGTGCAAATAAATGTTTTTTTTTTTTTTTAATGGAGGCTTATTTGTTTTTTTTTTTTTTTTAATGGAGGTTCTGCCGAAGTGTATTCCCTCGAACTTCAACTTTGAAATTGCAACTGTACAAGGAAGGGCATAGTACCCATGGGACCCCCCTTATCCCACAAGAACAAGCGTTTACAAGACTGGTTTAAATGGCGATCAACACTACCAGAGGGATAGACAAACAGTGGCACTCAGCCACAATGCAAGATCTTTCCAGATTACATGTCCCTTACATGTTGCTACCAGGGATTGAACCCTCGCCCCCGCCTCAAGAGGTGAGAGGCCCAACCACTGAGCCAGCGCACTGTGCAAATAAATGTTCTTAAAGGTACTTTCTGCTCTCTTGAATGACATTAAGGGCACTTTTCGCGCAACAAAATTTAAAAAAAAAATCTTGCTATCAATGATCATAAAGAGAAAGCACGTACTCCAAGCAATAAACCCTTGGATTGCTTAAGCTGGAGATGGGACTTTAAGTTCCAATCCTTTTGGCACCCTCTCATCGAGATAAAAAAGTTTGTGCTTATGTGACGAATCCTACACCGTGGAATCTGGACCAATGTAAAAGCTAACAAAATTTGCGGGGTCCCCCCATGGTGCAAACAATGCCTTCTGGCATGGAAGACTTGAGACACCTCTTTTATTAGAGCCCCAAATCAATATCGATCTAACATGCCCTTGAGAGAATCATGTTATTATAGGGACAAATCAAATGGAAGAAAGCTTTGCAGGGTGAAGCAATCGGATGCTCCTCACCAATGTGAAATGCTATAATAGGGGAGACTCTATGGAAAATATCGAAAGAGAGGTGTCCGGCCAAAGCCCTCCTAAAGAATGGTTGATCAAAAAATATATTTTCCTTTCAGGCAAAAGAATTTCCAATTGTAAGAAGCCCCCACCTTTTAGACATCATAAAGTGTTCTTCTTAGAAAGCAACAAGATCAAAACCAAATGGGCCCCACATGAGGAGGACGAGAGATATATCAACCTTCTTTGTAAAATTCTCTAGTAATCTATAAGCATCCCTTGCTTTGTGGAATACGGGGGGGTCCCCTGGATGGTAGGCATGTTCACTTGTACAGTTGTAATTTCTATTAATTAAAGTTTGAAAGAATAGGCTCTGTTGAACTTCCTTTAAAAAAACTAAAACCCTTGCATGCTATAGATACCTCTCTACAAGCCATGGTAGGATGATTTAGCCCTATTGGCCAGTTGATTTGGCTTCTGAGAAAATCCGATTTGCGGTCTCCAGGCTTGATGTCCTCATCTCCACTCTTCAAACCCGTCAAAAAAGCCAATTGCTTCATTGGATCTTAGGGTCATCCCTTCCCATGCTCTTCCCTATTGGGTCTTCATGCTCTATAATACTGGTTGTGCCAGGCATCTAACCTCTGCTTTGTGGACTATGGGAAGTCCCATGGATATTAAACCCACCTTTATCTATACTTTCAATTAATTCAAGCATAATTCTGATATTAAGCCTCATAATGGAGTTCCGTTTAAAAAAACAAACACAAATAAAAAAGGTGCTATTTTTTAAGAGAGCAAGAAAGAAAATTGTATTAATAAAGGACGTACATCAACAATACAATATGGTCCTACAAAGATTAAACCTTCATAAATCTTGGAGAAGAATACAACTTCAATAAACTTTGTCTCTAGTGGATGGAAGAAATTTGATTACAAAGAAAAGGAGCTTCCTACATGCAGGCTCGAAGCACCCAGTACTATCCATCTAATGAACAACTTCAAGAAGATTAACCAGAATATAGCACATCAAACTTGATCGATTTGAAGACCTCAATGTAGGGAAGGCATGTGCAACTCCTTCAACAAAGCATTGTGTGGAGACCATTTATGGAAGATAAAACACTTTATCTAGAAAACACAGGACATATATAGAAGGATTATGGATGGTTCTCAAGATGAAAAAAAGCTAGTAGCAAAGACAAGAATGTTCAAGGAAAGCTCAGATACTTGCATTCCAATTCCAATTTGAAATTTCAAAGCTGGTGGATACTAATATCCATTCAAAAAATAGATGGATAGACTAGCCACGCTTGCCTAGGCATGTCCTGCCCGCAGGGATTGAATACACAACCTCTACCTCAAGAGGTGGGTGTCCAACCAACAAGCAAGTATTTTCATACTTGCTTGTTGACTTCCTAGTGTCTTGTATGAGGTAGGTTTGCAAACCTACTCAATTACTACAAAATTGAGATACAATAGGATTGGGCCTCAACCACCTCCTTCTTGCTGTCACCATTGAAAAAGGCTAAATTGACATCAATTTGGTTGCGATTTTATTTCTTGTGAGTTGCAACTACCAAGTGCTATGAAAATAGAGGTCACTCTAGACATTGGAAAAAATGCACTTTGGAAAAAAACAAAACCCTCGACTTGTAAAAAAGATTCATGCTACCAATCAAGCTATGTAAGAAATGCTACAAATCAGGCTTGTAAAAAATCATGCTACCATCCATCATCCTTGTGCTATAGTCTTTGAGACCCTCTTGTGCTTACTTCTTTGACCTTTAGTGGTGGATTCATAAGGTCCCAATTAATATACTTCATTCTGATGTCATATTAGGTATCTAAGGATACCTTCCATGTTGGATGTCCAAGCGCTTCTTCTACATTTATTTGATCTTTACTTCTTCTTTGACCTTTAGTGGTGGATTCATAAGGTCCCAATTAGTATACTTCATTCTGATGTCATATTAGGTATCTACCTTCCATGTTGGATGTCCAAGTGCTTCTTCTACATTTATTTGATCCTTTACTTCTTTTATAATCTTGTTCTCTCCTCTAATCTCTAAGACCTCCTTGGTCCATATGCCTTACATTCAATATATATCGGCATAGGATTATTTTGGTTTATAGATATAATCTACCCATCATGAAATGACTTCATTGGTTCGGTCCTATGAATCTGATAAACTTCTTTCTTATCATCCAATGATGATGTTTCTTCATTTTTTAAGGTAAGATAAACTCTTGAGTAGAGCTCATAGTAGATCACTCCTTTGCTTCATGGTAAAGTGGAAGCTCTTAATCCAAGGAGTGAGTCTCCTACTTGTCAAATCAATCACACTTTGGCAGCTCCTACCCTATCATCAGCTTTGTGGTATGAGATGGAAGGTGATATACCCAATACACTTATTATTCTTCAACTACTTTCAATGATCCCAATAAACCTATCATTAATCAGCTTCATGGTGCGAGATCAAAGGACATTGTCAATGTGCACTAGATCCTTTTCTTCTCCGGAGAAAGTGTCAACTCATTATGAAAAATAAGAACGAGGATTGTTCTTATTCGGAATTGTATACAAAAAAACTAGTCTTACTTTTGAATTCTCAAGGAATTCAATCGTAGTCTCATGCGTTGAATTAAGTTTCCAGATGAATATTTTTCCATCTATGAATTTCCAACCAATTCAATAACAATGTGAGGGGTATTTCCACTAATGATTTTAAAGATTTGTTAGGAATATTGACCTTATAACCACTTCCTATTCCATCTGTCCACCTAATGAACAGTGGGAAGAAGACTAAGGAGACATGAGAGAAGGAAAGGCACCTTCAACTCCCCTAATAGAGCATTGTGGGAAATTAAAATGTGGAACATAGACTAGATGGAAGATATAGAAAGATTATGGCTACTTCAGAGGAGGACATGTGAAAAAAAATTGTATCAATTATGAGAAATGTCCAGTAAAGTTGAGAAGATTTTGTTCCAAGTTGAAATTTAAGGATGATGGATATCATTATAAATTCAACAAATAGTTGATGAGAGAATGAGAATATTTCCTTGCCTCTAGCTCGGATTAAAGCTTAGAT
This sequence comes from Ceratopteris richardii, assembly GCA_020310875.1. Classification (NCBI taxonomy): domain Eukaryota; kingdom Viridiplantae; phylum Streptophyta; class Polypodiopsida; order Polypodiales; family Pteridaceae; genus Ceratopteris; species Ceratopteris richardii. The sequence continues at coordinate 27,743,107 of CM035424.1, read as the reverse complement.
TGGTGATTTAGATTAACTCTAGATGAAGGGCTCATGAACACTGTTTTTGCATATAAACTAAGACCTAGTTTGGAATTTTTATAAGCTTGAATAGTGTATCCCGATCAACTTTCAAGGTGTCAGAAGGCCTTACCATAATTCCATGGCCTCTTATTGAGTGAATTCATCCCCCACCCCCAATTGTTCCATGAAGGAAGATCTTATTAGGGAATCATGCGTCATTACAAGGCCATTTTCTCAGCCTCAAAAGCCTATAGAACAACTCTGAAGTTCATGCCCTACCTAATAATTATTTTAGGCTCACAAAGATCATTTAAACCGTCTATGGTTTCTTGACCGCATCTACCCATTGTCAATAACCTACTAATGTCCAACACTCACATGGATTTTTCCCATGAAGGGGGCCTTCCAAAATAGAGTATTATGGAAGAATTGTGGTGCTTAGTGAGGGTGGTTCATTCAACATAACTAACAACCTTAGCATTCATGTAAAAGCAAGGCATTACAAATCCTTATTTACACTCTGGTGCGTAGGTAGATACAATCAATTATTAAGAATTGTTTGCAAGGTCTGATATGAGTGTTTACGATTTTTCCTTAATTGTCTGTGCTTATTACTAAGATCCTTTGTCTTGTAAGAGCCTTTGTGTAAGGTTTATATTAAATAACCTAAGATTATTTTGAAATGTTAGATAAATATGCAAGCATTTAGATCTTACTTTTAATTTTCTCATATTTTGTTGCAGTTATAAATAAATAGTCCCGAAAAAGAAGTGCCTAAAGATTAAACCATTCATTCCACTTTTGGGTTATTTGGATTACGACCACCACTAAATCGACTTCTTGCCCCATTTTTCGGTGATTTGCATACCAAAATTTGAAAATTCCCCCACAACAGTATTGGATTTTGAGGACTGAGAAAGCTCACAAATAGCTCGATGAAGTAGAAGAAGCTTAGAGCACAACACTCAGTGTATTACTAAGTGAACATAAAAAGATAAGTAGTCCATTAGGGTTATAGATGTCTATACAAGTTGGGAGAATAAAACTTCTCAAAGAGGGAAAAGAATTATCTCCACAATCCTAAGTGTGTTACACACATCACTATTGAAATATATCAAAAAATCCCCCTTGGGAACGATGGAGTGAACATAGACCTTGCACTCATGTGGAATGAAATCAATCCATAAAGAGAAGTAATCCCAAAGCTTTGTGGAAAGCTTCAAACTTCTCCCTAAGCAAAGCCTTTGTGAAAAGGTATGCAATATTATTTTGTGTGGGCACATAAGTCAAATTGATCTCTCCAACAAAGAGTCCCTCCCTAACATAATGATAGTGCACCTCAATGTGCTTTGTGCAAGCATGGAAGATAGGGCCCCTTGCAACTTAACCAAGCTTTTTGCTCACACGGTCAGTAAAATGCTCGCTCTCCACGATATTGCTTCAGTGATACCGGTCGTTGCTGCTCTCCACGATACTTCTTCAAAACAAGTAACTGAGGACTGAATATTTTTTGGTTTTTAAGGCCTTGGCTGACCAAGTGCGTGAATTGAACTGAACTAGAAAATTTTGGTTTTCTTCTCTTTTTTTTTTGAGTTTCCTAGTGGAAATTTACCTATCCTAACACTACCTCTCTCTCTTCCCTAACCCCTAAGTCTTCCTCACTCCCTGACTCCCAGACTTAAACCTAAAAACTCATTACACACACCTAAAGTGTGAAATAACAAGTGTTGAAATGGTTGATGATTTGCCACTAACTCAATTCACCTCTACGAGTACGATTCATTCACTCCATAGCTATAACCATAAGCCATAATTAGCTTAAATGAAACCAAGAATAATTTTTTTATCCTCGAAAGAGTTCTTTTTTAAGTTTTCTCATTTTCATAAGATTGTGCATCATTACTAAAGACATCGGCATGGAACCTAGCATCCATCTATTGAATGTTAGAGCTCACTTGATGCTAAGGTTTTCTTACTTCTTTGAGTTTCATTACTCCTTAGGATGAAATCAAAGTGAAAACTTCAAAGACTCTATGGTTTTTACAAATTTGGAATATCTCAAGCATCTTTTGAACTTTAAAATTTCAATCAATTTAAGTTTCCTTTTATTTGATGGCTATCACCACTTGGGATAGAATCAAATCAAAACATTCCAAATCATCCTACTTGGAGGCATGAAGTTTTTTTACATCCAAGTTTGTATTTACAATTCTCTAAATTTTTCCTAGACTTAGAGTCATCATGGAAATTTGCAATATCCCTATCTTCTTGCCATTCAGATGAGCAAGAAAATTGAACGCTTGACTTTTAGTGGGCCTACTTTTCCTATGCAAGAGCCCTAATACGTGATACCTGAGTATCACTTTTGAAAAAAAGTGAACTAGCTACTTGAGTTGCAAAGAAGCTAAGAGCTTTGCAAATAACTAGTTTCTCATTTTCCTAACTGTCTAACACGAGTTAGAAAAAGTAGATAACGATTAGGAAAGTAGATTTGTTCAACTACTTAGCAAAAATTAGCAAAAAACCATGTTTCATCATATGTCAATGCATATTATTGCATGCAAATGCATGTGAGTGCATTCATGTGTTTGCATGCTTTTTTCCTTTTCATGCACTAAAATTAATTCAAGCAGTTCTTGAGATTGATTTGCATGCATCAAAGCATCCATGCACAAACATTCTACTTGCTACCTTCCAAAAAGATATAAGCATGCACGTGCACAAATTGGAGTGCATCAACTATCTTTTCCAAGCAAGAAGAAAGTGTACGTTGTGCATGAAAATATTCTTTTAGAAAAAGAGAAATCAACCAATCTTTCCTTTTCATGCATGAAACCATATTTCTATGTTATACACCAATATTTGTCATCCCATGCTATGATACATAGGTGCATGCCTATGCGTAATAAATATTTCAATATGTTTATGCTCTCCCATTTCTATATGTTTATTCTCTCCCATTTAGCTTTCATTAATTTGCATCATTTTTAATAAAATGCATCCTACATGAAAGCATGGAAAAAATAAATATTGAAATGAAAACATAACTTGGAAAATACTTATCTCCCAATTAATCTACATCCTTCCATTGCTTCTAAAAATTGGTGAATTCCAATGCCCTTCACTTGACGTAATGGAAAGGTCACTTCTAATCTATCCTGTCCCTAATAAAAATTTTAGCATATATGTCTTCTATAAATCTTTTGCCCTTCTTAAGAACAAGAGAGGATGCACAGTCGACTTCGGTTGGAGATCACAATAAAAAACTCAAAAAACAGAGTTTCTCAACTCGAGAGTAGCAAAGAAGTACATAATAGAGTCTCAAATGTCAAAAAGTTATAAGCATCAAGCCTACTTAACTTAGCGAGTAGATCTCTTTCCTCATGAATTGGAGGTCGGTGGATCCAATTCTAGTGGTAGCTCACATCATTTTTCATTTAGCAATTGCAAACGAGTTGCAGCATAAAAGATAGTATATTATCTGCTCCGATGCAGATGTTAACATGTGTTGTTGGAGGGTTGGCTAGCTAAATGGTCTGCTCGATGAAGGTTTATGGTTCAATCCCTACTCAACAATGTCTCAAGAGGATTGTTTTTGAGGTGGGTAATAAAAGAATATAGCTCTTTTGTAGCCATGACTATTTGTAAACTTTGATATGAATAAAAGAGGCCATCAATGCTTCACAGTGAAGATGCTAGCCCAATGGGTCAAGATAGAGACTTTCATACATAGTTTGGGAGTTTCAATCTTGGTGGTTACATAACTCATGTGAAGTTTCTTCACTTTTTTTAATTACTCTTCAATCTCGACTACTTGCACCTCCTCAGCCTCCGCAATCTCTGCACACCTGTAGCCAAAAATGTGATGCATTGAATTGGAGATAAATGATCAAGACATCATCTCAAAATCATAAAGAAGATGATGAAATATCAAGTTTTCCATAGCAACTCCAACATGGGAAGAAGATGATAATTTTGTGTAGAGAAGAAGAATGTATGGATAGCTAACTTACTCATTGTCCCATAAAGTCTACACTATATTCGGTGCACAAAAGAAAAATCATGAGAGATCCTTGCTCTCTTATTACAATAGATACTTATCTCAGATTGGTTTCATGATCGAATCCTGGCTACGATCATCTGATGAAGTGATAATTGTAATCCACGATTGGAGCTTCAGCGAGGTGGGTGGCTTCTATTAGCATCATGCAAAATTTGATAGCTTTCGGGCATGGTACTACTGGAGGCACATGCTTTTCCATAAGCAAGCACTTAAAAATGTGCATGAAATTACATCATGTAATGAGTGTGGTCTAATGGTTTAATGAGGATCTTCCACAAGATGGCATTAGAGGTTCAAGCCCTAGGATTTCCAGATCAAAAGCTTTTCTTTTCTATGATAGCTCTTCAAGATGTTTTTGCATAAACATGCGAAGTCGAATGCCTCCATCTTTGCACTTGCACCTGCAAGTGGCTAAATCCACAAAGACGATGATGAAACCAAGCTAATTGAATGATTCTAATTCAACAAGAAATGAAGCTCTAATACCAATGCAAGAGAATGACTATTATGACCACCACATGCTAGAGAGATTACTCTCCTCCCAACCAAATGCCTCTATATATATCTCTCTCTCCAAGGGAATACCTTCTTGGGCAAGTGGATACTAACCATCCATGTAACTGCATATGCACCAAGTGTCCTAGTTAACTTGAGTTAAGTCAAGTGGATGCTTCTAGGAGGCTCTAGAGCTCTTTGGGAAAATACTCTCCCCATGTACCCCATGGGGGTTGAACCCAAGACCTCCTTCTTCACATGATTGAGACTTAACCACTAAGCTAAGTGGATCACTTGTTTACAATAGCACATGACCTCCTAGTAAGTATAGAATCAATATCTTTGGTTATACATATGGGTGACCAAACCGTGTCCGATTTCAGATCTGTCTGAATCGGTCAAACCCTTGGACCATGGACTTACATTATTACACTTGAGTACTCTCTTTGCAACATCCATCTATGGCCTTCTAAGTGAGTGCATGAACTAACTAAGCACTCCCACACTAAATGATATGCCTGGTCTTGTGTGAGTAGCATATATCAAGCTACCAACTAAGCTTTGATACTCTTTAGGATCACCAATCTGCTCACCTTCATAAACACTTAGTTTATGGTTCAATTCCAAAGGTGTACTTACAAGCTTTGTGTTCTCCATTCTAAAATTGACAAGTAGGTCTTGAATGTATCTTATTTGAGTTAGATACATCGCTTCATATGTATAAATCACTTGTATACCTAAGAAATATGTGAGCTCACTTAAGTCACTAATTTTGAACTCCTCTTCCATGTGTCTCTTGATACTTTGAATGCCATTCAAATCACAACTTTTCACTAATATCAACTATATATATACATAGATAGGTAAATCTTGAAGGTACATAACCAACCTCTAATTCCAAGCTCTATGAGCTTATTTCAATCCATACAATGTTTTCCTAAGTCTACAAACATAAGATGTATGATTAGGGTTTTCAAAACCTGGTGGTTGTGACATGTATACCTCTTCACTTATCCAACCATTTAAGAATGAATTTATTCACATCAAGCTGGATGGGTCTCCAATTTCCTGCAGCAACTACACTTATCAATGTTTTGATTGTCATCATCTTTGCAACTGGTGAGAATGTTTCCTCATACTTTGTACCATGATTTTGTGAGCATCCTTTGGCAACTAAACTTGCCTTGTAGCTACAAACTAATCCATCTGAGTTTCTTTTAGCTTTATATACTCATCCAACCAAATACCTTTTGATTGGGTGACATCGAGACCAAATCCAAAGTGTCCATCTCCTTCAATGCATCTATTTATTCTTTCATGGCCTTTTACCAATTAGGGTTTCCCTTTGAATCTTCATAGGTTTAGGGTTCCTCTGAAATTGAGTCCTTTTCCAAGTAGAGTGAACGCTTTGTAACAAATGTGGAATCATATCCATACCTTTTTGGTTGTCTCTTCTCCCTTATTGACCTTCTAGGTGCTTGTTTGGAGCATTATCCACACTCTTACATCTTTGCTTTGCCTCTTGGCTTCCATAGCTTGTAATCCTTTTCCTTTTCATCTTGGTCATCATCTATATCACTTCTTGGATCCTAGACCTATGTATCATGCTTGCTTCCTAATTGATGAGAATCAGAATCAACATCATATGGCGGAGTTACCTTGTGTTTGTCTTCATCATACCAAGACCTATGTTCTTCAAACACAACATCTCTGCTTGTAGTGAATTGCTTGGTTGAAGGATTATAGAACCTATAACCCATCTGAGTTGAATCATATCCAATAAACAATACCTTTCTTGCCCCTTCATCTAGCTTACCTCTTATTTGTGATGATGCACGAATAGATGCTAAACAACCAAACACCTTGCAATGTCCAAGACTAGGTTTTCTTCCATAGCATGCTTCATAAGTAGTCATAGCTTGGAGTGATTTGGATGGTAGTCTATTGACAAGGTACACAGCAGTTGAAATAGCCTCTGCCCATAGATAATGTGGCAACCTCTTCTCCTCAAACATTGTTCTGGCTGATCCAACCAATGTCTTGTTTCTCCTCTCCGCGATTCCATTTAGTTGAGGAGAGTACCTAGTAGTCACTTCCCTTTTGATACCTTTATCCTACAAGAACTCATCAAAATCTTCGAAGAAGTATTCTCCCCCTCCATTAGATCTGAGCTTCTTGAGTGATCTACCTATATGATTCTTCACGTGCTAGATACTTTTTGAAGCAATCAAACACTCCATTCTTACTCTTGATAAAGTATAGAATAGTCCATCTACTATGGTCATCAATAAATGAGACATAATACCTTGATCCTGCCAATGAAGCTTCTTAGCTTGGCCCCCATACATCTGTATGTACTAACTCCAATAAGTTGTTGTGGATGTAGTGTTTGTGGTTGAATGATTGTCTTTGTGCCCTCCCAATCTGATATGCATCACATATGTTGATCACGTGTTGCTTTGATATGCTTGGTAATCCAAGAACACTTTGATCCCTGCATATATCCTTTAAGGTTCTTTCATTCACATGAGCTAGCCTCTTATGCCACACTTCAAGCTCACTTAGGGTTTGAGACCCAAAGTTAAATAGAGCGAAAAGAGCACTAGCAGGTGTAAACTAGTTAAATGAAGGAATCACCAAATGCAAGGGTGGGAGGGAAGGAAAATGGGGTAAAAGGGTGAAATCAAAATAAACAAGAGGGTGGGGGTGGGAAAATGGGCAATTTATAACCCAAAGAGAGCTCAAAATGATGGCAAAAAGAGCTCTCCCAATGAGTGGAGAGCCACACCACCAAGCTCTACTAGCACTATCACCAAAATGACCAACAAGCATACCACCAAAACCTCCACCTAGCACTCTGATACCATGTAGAGAGTACACACATGGAAGCAAAATGAAAAAAAGATCATACTCACAAAAGAAAGAGTGTGAGAGACTCACATGGATTAGAAATTATCTTGCTAAGAGCATGGAATAGGCTCCTCAAGCTTCTAACCAAGTACAAATGGGGGGAGAGGCCCTCCTTATATAGATTTGGGAGGGGCTCTCCAAAGTACATCAAATATGGGATAATTCCCCTTGAAGGAGAATGAATACAATGGTAAGAAGCAAATGGCAAGGTACCCAAATACAAAAGATATACAATATAAAATGAAAATAAAATAGAAATGGAGTGCCTCGTGGATACAAAATGGATATGCACTCATGCGGATACAATGGAAATGATGAAGAAGCAATCATGTCATCAACATCAACCATTGGCAAGCAATTAAACTCATCTTTTGCTAATTGAGTGGGTACTTACTACTTGGATTGTTTTATCGCAAGGAGGGATCAATACCACCAAATTTACATGTTTTTTCTAACTCTACCTAAGCTGGTTCTTATGACACTTGTGTGTCCACCGGTGGTTTTTTGCTTCATGCTTGGTAGTTCATGCATATCTTGGTTGAGCAAGAAGAAATCTATTGTGGCCACTTCTAGTTGTGAGGTTGAGTATAAGGAAATTTTCACATTGATTGTTGAGTGTGTGTAGCTCAGATGCCTCTTGGCTGATTTGGGTGTTGGTTAGTCTTTTGCCACCACCATCTTCACTGATAGTCAAAGTGCATTGATAGTTTCAAGGAACCCTATGTTCCATGCTCACATAAAGCACATTTGACGTGCACTATCATTATGTCAGGGAAAGCTTCTCTACTAGAGAGACTAGTTTGGCATATGTGCCCACATAGGATAACAATACAGATCTTTTCACAAAGGCTCTACCTAAGGAGAAGTTTGAATCTTTTCACAAATCTTTGGGATTACTTCTTTTTGTGCATGGATATTTTTCCACATAGCTTGGGACTTCCTTATACATGAGTACTCGCTCCTTGTTCATCACATCACTCCTAGGGGGGATTTGTTGATATATTTTGGTAGTGATATGTGTGAACAAACTTAGGACCATTGGGGCACTTTTTCCCTCTTTAGTAGGTTTTTGCCCCATCTTGTATATATGCCTATAACCCTAATGGGTTACTAATCTTTGTACATTCACTTGGTAATTCATTTTTTCACATGGGGATTATGCTTAATTATTTCTATTAATGAGATTTGGTAAGAAATTTTGCATTGCTCATTCATTTTCAACTCTACCTTCAATGGTATTTCCTTTTGTGAATTCACACCTATATGTTCATTTTCTTCATTGTTTTCATTGTATGGAAGATTATCATCCTTATATGACTCTAGTTTTTTGTCCATTACTTCCTTCCAAAATCTAGGGTTTTTGAGTTAATATCTAAAGGGTTATTTTCTAATAGTTTTTTTGTTGAATCAATGATCTCCCTAGACAATTTAATTTTTTGAGCTTCCAGTTTTGGCCTTGGATATACTTTATCTTGATCCTCTAGTAGAGATCCTTCTTTTATTCTGGTTTTATGAGCTCTAGTCAAAGTGTCTAATTGTCTCGACAAATCTTTTGTTGAACTACGTCACTCTTGCTTTTCTATTGGAATTTTGCTAGCTTCTCCTTTTGATTTATTATGATTATTTTCTTGTAAGGTTTTCTCCAACTCCTCTACCTTCTTTTCCCATTTAGACTTTTGTTTTGCTCTTCTATCTTTCCATGATAAATTATTTCTAGTGGTTCTTTTTTATGTCTCTATTTTTGCTCCCTCTTGTCGATCAGTTTTCATGTTTTGAAGTTTGGCTTTGGCACTAGTTACAACTTGTATAGGTGATATTTCATCTTGATCACTACCAAAAGTTGATACAATATCTACGTTCTTCAAATGTACTTGATTATTTGAATTTCATCTCCTTGGAATCTTTGGAAAATCCTTGATCAGGTGTTCTCTCCCACAATCCTTGCAACTAGCTCCATCCACTCTAAAAGTGAGAGGTTGAGGATGATCTCTTACAAAGTGTTCTCCACCACACCTATAAGAATTCACCTTTTGAACAGCCTTAAATTGGGGTTTTGGGTTCGACATATAATTATTAGCTATATACATGAATGTTGTTGCATCCATTTCCACTCTTTGATCTCCTAAATCTAGGGCTTGTAAATCAGGAGCTTTGTTATACATATAGTCCCAATTTGTATCCTCTAAATGATCATATGAATGGCTACTATAACCATTTTCCTTAAATAAATAAGGATACTCTTTTTGGCATAAATGGTTTTTCATCATTTGACCATCTATCGAGATATTGCTTAAGTGTCCTTGTAGTTATCCGCATGCTCTCTTCCAAATTTTGTTAAAGGTATGGATCATTGTAGTAGTGCTATGTTTGATCTTGATTTTGGAGAATTGCCCTATGAACTCTTCTGAAAATCTATGAATATTTCCAAATGTTTCTTTCCTTAATGGTAAAAACCATGACGAGGCAGGTCCTCTTAGGTTTAATAAAAAATATTTAAATTGTGTAGTATATTCAACTACTTCCTCTTCTCTCAAGATTTGTTTGTACTCAACTACATGATCATGAATCACTAGAACCATCATACTAGTTTTTCATGCATTTTGCTACTTGTGATGGTCCAATTCTCCTCCCTGAGTTATACCAATAATTCATTATTGGAAATTCATTCACCCCTTATCCCTCTTTCAAAAAAGGACTAGGCGAATTTAATAACTTGTTTCCCTTGCTGGCTCTAGTGGATTATGGAGTCTACTACCTCTTTGTTTATCTTGAGGTTATAATGTTTGATCCCAAGTTGCTTTATCAGAACATTGACTAAGGTCATTAGTTTCATCAGGGTTATTTGTAAACACATACACACAACCATGTCTATCCTCATATCTACCATCCTTAAACTGATCCACAAGCATCAAGTTTAAAGCGAATTCTAAGTTCATTAATCTAATGAGCTCCTTATGCAGTCCATCCTAGTATACATAGGATCCAAACCTATTTGTATATAGATATTGGAGGATATTTCTATAATCCCCTTGGTTAGATATTCCTTTTTCCCCATTATGATCCTCCATATTTGATGCAAAAATGTTTGTATTTTCATCTTCCCAAATATTCCTCTGGTGTGTAGGATGCTTGTGCAAGAGCCAAGCCTACACACTTGGCTAGGCATGAGAAGACTTAATGTGAATTATTGAAGACCCATGAGAACTATTGCTTGAGAATAGTTACTTTTTTATCCTTTGCCAAAGGCATCTACATCTAAAAGAATCTTTGTAAATCCACAAAACTCGTGGAGTGAGATGGATTGAAAAGCCACGAGTTTCTTAGAGAGAATATCTCTTAGATTAGTGGATCACCTTTTTAGTGAGAGCCAAAGTTGAATTCAAATTCAAATTTTGAATGAAGCATCTATAAAAGATGAATGTAAAATCTCGCGGGATACATCACTCATTTTCTATACCTTTGGTTGATCACATTGTAAGAGAGTGAGGCTCACTTCATAGCCTCATCATCATTGAACATTTATTATCATGCCAATGATCATGTACAACATTTTCAATAGATCATTGATTACATCTGCTATTCTCTCTCTCATAGTCACTCAGAACAATCACTTTGTATTGCTCATATCTCAGTCATTACTCCACCATTTTCAATGTTATATAGCTCACTGGAATCAGGTCTAAGTCTATTACATGTTCAAAAAGTTTGAAGACATTCCATTAAGTGGATTCTGAGAAAAGGGTGTCGAAGTGGTCAATGTTCAATCTCTACAGATATCCTAAAAAATCGGGGGTAATGCTACACTTGCCAACTTGATTGTTGTGTGTATAGTCAATCATTTCAAGTGATTCCACTTGGAATCATTAGCTCTTTAAGCTAATTTAATATCTCCAAAAGGAATTTTTCTAATTTCTACTTTACTAGAAGCACTGATCTTAACAAGCAGCAGGTGTGTGAACCAAAATAGAAGGTTTTCATTGGATTGTGAATTATGAAGTAGTATGTTTTGAAGTAATCATTACTTGCATCATTTCCAAAGTACATAAGCACTTGTTTAGTGTCATTGGAAAGCTAAGAGGGCCTACAATGCAACTATGAAGTCAAAGAGGGCTGGTACAAAGTAGGGATTAGCAGTACCAACTCATTTTTTGGAGTATCCATCCATCTTTCCAAACAGTGGTATCATAGCAAAGTTAAGGTAAAATGGGAGACTGTTTTCCTTCTTTCATTGATAAATTGGAAAAGAACAACTACCAAGCATGGTCCTTGAGGATCAAGACACTTTCAAGGAAGGAGTCTCTGTGGATACATCTCAGGAGATGAGGAGATGCCCATTTTCAGAAGCAAAGGACAACCTACAAGACAGGAGCATGGAAGACTCAATACATAGTGTGCCAAAGATGCAAAAGCAAGGTCATACTTACTTAATTCGATCTCCGAATTTCTTCTTCCACACATTAGGAACTGTAAGACATTCCAAGAGACTTGGGAAACATTGTCTTCATATTTTTCTTCCAACACAAGGGCTAGGAAGAACCAATTGTGGATTGAGTTTACCACTCAGAGAAAGAAACCCAAGAAAGGCATCTCAGAGTATGTGACCAAAGTCAAGGATGTGGCTGACCAATTGGCAAGCATAGGAGAGGAGATTGAAGAGGAGAAAATTGTGAGACAAGTGATCAATGGCATTAAGGTAGATGACAAATGGGAAAGCTTCACAACTACCATGGACTTGTACATGGACATGCAGATTCCACATCTTACCACACTCATGGGGCAACTCTTTCCCCATGAAGCCAAGCTCAACAAGAATGGAGATTCATCAAGAGGTAATAGCTCTTTTGCCCTAAACATAGATAAAGGCAAGTCTAAAGAGAAAGGGAAAAACAAGAAGATTGAGGATGAAGGAGCCAACTCTCAAGCCAACTATGCAGGGAGAGGTAGAAACTCAAGAGGTAGGGGTAGAGGAGGTAAGCAAGGTAGGGGGAGACCTTTCAACTCTTCCCCATGCAATATTTGTGGTTTGTCAAATCATACTATAGATGGGTGTTACAGGAACTTCAAGAATCAGAGAGGTAGAGGTTTCCAAAGAGGTGGATGCACACAATCAAGAGGAAGATTCAACTATCATCAAGGCTACAATAACAACTAAAAAACAATTACAATAACAACTACAACAACAATTACAATAACAACTACCAAGGAGGTTACAAATTAAGGAAAGATTACAACAATTATACAGAAGAACAAGAGAATTCCCTTCTTATTATGAATATGACTTCAAGGCAAGGTATGAATGATGACCATCTCTTCTACATTGACTTAGGATGTTCAAATCATGTGGCGGGCAATGTAGCTCTTCTCTCTGACCTTGAGGAACCTAAGGGAAAACATCAAGTACAAATAGGTGATGACACCAAGCACTCAGTGGTCAAGGTAGGAAATGTTAAAACCTCTGATGGAAATAGTTTCTATTTCTTAAACAGGGTTCTATATGTACCCACAATTACCAAGAATTTGATGAGTGTTGAACAGATTGTGGAAAAGGGTTTCTAGGTCAGGTTCAATAAATATGGAGCATTTCTGGAGGATCCCCGACATGGATTCAAGAGAATTGCCAAAGGAGAAAAGACAGGTAGATTATTTACTTTTGAACTTGAAGATAGAAGGAATATGGCACTTTATAGCTACAAAGATCAAACATTGATAGAACTTGAAATTTGGCATAAGAGATTAGGACACATTGGTGAGAGAACCTTAAAGTAAATTTGTAGAGATCAATGTGTGCTTGGGATACCTAATGTATCCAAGCAACACATGATCTATAAATATGGTGCTTGTTAGTTTGGAAAATCTCACAGGTTACCCTTCTCAAAGAAAGGCTACATGCATGAGGACTACTTGGAGCTTGTCCATACATATGTATGGGGACCAAGTAAGGATCCCTCAATTTCTGGATCAAGGTATTATGTATCTTTCATTGATGACTTCAGTAGGTGGACTATCTTATATTTTATGAAGCACGAAGATGAAGTATTCAACTTCTTTAAGAAGTATCTTGCGCTTGTTGAAAATCAAACACGAAGAAGCCTAAAGAGGCTAAGGTTGGATGGAGGAGGTGAGTACTTCTCAAATGAGTTTGATGCATTCCTGCAGGATAGAGGAATCAAAAGAGAAATTACAACAAGGTATACCCCTGAGCAAAATGGGGTGGCAGAGAGGAGAAATAGATTGATTGTTGAAATAGCTAGGTCAATGCTAAATGAGAAAAACTACCTAATTATTTGTGGGAAAAAAGTGTATCTACTGCCACTTATCTTGTTAACAGATTGCCATCAAAGTCTCTTGATGGGATGACCCCATATGAAGCATGGCATGGTAGAAGACCTTCAGTTGATCATTGCAGAATCTTTGGATGTGTTGCTTATGTGCATATACCATCTCAAATCAAAGGTAAGCTAGACCCTAAGGCAGAGAAGTGCATCTTCATAGGGTATGACTTGAATCAGAAAGGATACAGATTTTACAATCCTTCCAAACAAAGGATTTATGGTCAGTAGAGATGTTTTCTTTGATGAGAATGATTCTTGGTTTGAAAGTGAATGCACGAAAGTAAAGTTGCCTTATGACTTGGAAGAGGAATTTCCAAGTCTCACCAAGGAGGAGCCAAACCAGATTGAAGACACCAAATCAGATGATGAGGACATCATCAACCTATAAGAATTTAAGGAATGGAAATCCAAAGGCAAAGCCAAGATGAAGAAGTTGGAGGATATACCTGAATCATCAAATCAAGCAATCAGAAGATCACAAAGGGAGAGCAAGAAGCCAATCAGATATGGGTATGACACTTCCTTAGTTACTAAACATTCTATTTATCTTGCCAAAGATTTATCATTTGAAGAGCCATCATCATATGAAGAGGCAAAGACCAAGGCAAAATGGAAGGAAGCTACGGATGAAGAAATTGGAGCACTCAAGGAGAATGATACGTGGGAGCTAGTGCCAAAGAAGGATTCTATGAAGGTAATTGGTTCTAGATGGATCTACAAGATCAAGAGTAATTCTGATGGATCAATAAGCAGATACAAGGCTAGACTTGTGGCTAAGGGTTTTGCACAAACCCAAGGAGTTTATTATGAAGAAACCTTCTCACATGTGGCCAAAATGCCAACCATCAGGATATTTGTAAGTGTGGTTGCATCAAAGAATTGGAACATGTATCAATTGGATGTAAAAAATGCATTTTTAAATGGTTGAATTTCAGAGGAGGTGTACATGTCTCAACCTCCTGGATATGAGGACCCAATCAAGGTAAATCATGTGTGTAAACTGAACAAAACTCTTTATGAATTGAAGCAGGCACCTAGGGCATGGAACCATAGGTTGACTACATACCTTCAAGAACAAGGATTGATCATGAGTAAAGCAGATACTTCTCTATTTGTTAAGAGAAGTAATTCAGAGGTGATATATCTATGGGTGTATGTTGATGATATCATACTTACAGGTAATGATGCTAATGGCATCAAGCATATCAAAAATCAAATGATGCAGGAGTTCAAAATTAGTGATCTAGGGTCACTAAAGTATTTTCTTGGACCTG
Source organism: Ceratopteris richardii (assembly GCA_020310875.1). Lineage (NCBI taxonomy): Eukaryota > Viridiplantae > Streptophyta > Polypodiopsida > Polypodiales > Pteridaceae > Ceratopteris > Ceratopteris richardii. The sequence goes on along the minus strand of CM035424.1, from coordinate 27,728,030 downwards.
AGTTAGTCTATACTAACTCTGGAAATTACATTACTCAAAGAAAGTATGTAGAGGACATGTTGAAGAAATTTCAATTGCAGGATGCCAAGGTAGCAAGTACTCCTATGGAGGTAAACCAAAAATTAAGTGCTCACGAAGGTGATGTGCTTGAAAATATTACAGGATACCAAAGCATAGTGGGAAGCTTAGACTATGCTACATTGACAAGGATTGATATTGCTTATGGAGTAAGTGTCTTAAGCCAATTTATGCACAAACCTAGGGCACCTCACTTGGAAGCTGCCAAGAGGATTTTGAAGTACCTTAAGGGCACTCAAAATCAAGGTTTATATTTTCCTTATACTTCAGATTTGGATATCAAGATATACTCAGATGCAGATTGGGCAGGTTGCAAGGATGATAGAAAGAGTACCTCAGGTTATCTATCTTTTGCAGGTGACAAGCCTATATCATGGTCTTCCAAGAAGCAACCTATTGTTGCTTTGTCTTCAACAGAGGTAGAATATAGAGGATTGGTCAATGCCACTCAAGAGGCCATATGGATCAGATTGCTATATGCAGATTTGGGATTGCACACTATATCTCCAATTATTTTTGCAGATAATACAAGTTCATTACATCTTGCAACAAATCCTATTTATCATGCTAGGACCAAGCATATAGAGGTCCACTATCATTATGTGAGAGAGAAGCTATTGAGCAAGGAAATTCAGTTGGCATATGTATCAACTAATATGCAATGTGCAGACTTATTAACCAAAGCACTTGATGTTACTAAACTTTGAAGGTTTAAATCTATGATTGGATTGGAGGACATTCAAGAAGATTGATAAAGAAGACCAAGCCAAGATGTTTGGCTTGAGGGGGAGCTGTTGGTGCAAGAGCCAAGCCTACACACTTGGCTAGGCATGAGAAGACTTCATGTGAATGATTGAAGACCCATGAGAACTATTTCTTGATAATAGTTACTTTTTTATCCTTTGTAAAAGGCATCTACATCTAAAAGAATCTTTGTAATCCACAAAACTCCTAGAGTTAGATGGATTGAAAAGCTACGAGTTTCTTAGAGAGAATATCTCCTAGATTAGTGGATCACGTTTTTAGTGAGAGCGAAAGTTGAATTTAAATTCAAATTTTGACTGAAGCATCTAAAAAAGATGAATGTAAAATCTCACAGGATACATCACTCATTTTCTGAACCTTTAGTTGATCACATTGTAAGAGAGTGAGGCTCACTTCATAGCCTACACTTCTCATCATCATTGAACATTGATTATCATGCCCATGATCATGTACAACATTGTCATATAATACAATAGATCAGTGATTACATCTGTTGTTCTCTCTGTCATAGTCACTCAGAACAGTCACTTTGTATTGCTCATATCTCAGTCATTACTCATTTTCAATGTTCTATAGCTCATTGGAATCAGCTCAAAGTCTACTACATGCTAAAAAATTTTGAAGACATTCCATTCAATGGATTAGGAGAAAAGGGTGTCGAAGTGGTCAATGGTCAATCTTTGCAGATGTCCTAAAAAATCAGGGGTAATGATACACTTGCTAAATTGATTGCTCTGTGTATAGTCAATCATTTTAAGTGATTCCACTTGGAATCATTAGCTTTTTAAGCTAATTTAATATCTCCAAAAGGAATTTTTCTAATTCCTACTATACTGGAAGTACTGAGCTTAACAAGTAGCAGGTGTGTGAACCAAAATAAAAGGTTTTCATTGGTGTCATTGGAAAGCTAAGAGGGCCTACAACTCAACTCTCAAGTCAAAGAGGGCTGGTACAAAGCATGGATTAGTAGTATCAACTCATTTTCTGGAGTGTCCATCCATCTTTCCCAACATAGGATGTTTCCTTTCTCTCCTCTGTGTATGAGTATGTTTTGTAAGTATTCCATATCTCAATCTCATTAAATTAGGGAATCTTCATATTAAACGCAATTTTTTTTTGCTTTCCTTGAACTAGGTTTTTGGTTTTATTCTCAACTTCCAACAAATTTCACATTTAATGGAACCTCTTAGAATACTACAATAACTTATTTTTGGATTCCACTTGAAACCTTTTGAAATTCATTTCAATTGGAAAAATTGTGATCCTGTCCATAAAATCATGATTTTCACTAAAAGTCACGATTGTCTGTTTTCTATCTTGAATTGTATTTTTCTCAATTTTATGTTTTCAAATTTTATTGTGTTTTTATTTGATGGAAAGTCCAAAGATTTTTTCAAAATTGTGGGTTTATGGTCTATTTTGGAAATCATGATTCTGAGGTGAAAATTGAGTTTTTCATATGAAAATCATGATTCTCTAAAAATCACAATTCTCTGATAAAAATCATGATTTTCAATCTCAAATTCACAATTTTCTCTCAAAACACGATTTCAAAATAGAATCATGCTTTTTCAAGAAATCATGGTTTTGTGCAGGAAATCACACTTGTCTATGAGGAGAAAGTCATGATTCCCACCTTTTCCTCAAAATCATATTCTCTCATAATCGTGTTTTTTTGTATCACACTCGTGTTTTTAATGATTATGTAGGATAGATCATGAAACTCAGTGTCCTCACAATCAGAATTTTGTGTCAAAACCACATTTTCTTGTCACAATCATGATTTCTCACTTATAGAATTGTCTATAAGTGAGAAATCATGTTTTGAGGGTCATGTTTTTTTGCGATTGTCTATAGAAAATCATGTTTTGAGGGTCATGTTTTCTCACTTATAGAATTGTGATTATCTACTGGCATTTTCAATGATTTTCTTCACTCACTAGATGCTCTTTCTCTCCTTCCGACATCTAATAAAGAAACTCTTCAAAAAAATGATTTTTCATGATAGAAAACTATCTTTCCAAAAAATTGAGATTCTCAATTTCTTATCTTTTCTAAGTTGCATGCATTTCAAATGATGAAAACTTCATACAAATGATCTTAAATCATCATTACCTTAGAATATATGCCAATTGTATGCTTTGAAAATCATTATTTTTGCTATTTGCTCAAAATCATGATTCCATGCTCTTTGCTCTCACTCACATTCACTCAAGAAAGAAAATTTTTTCTTCTCCTTTCTTTTTATATCTACTAGAAAATCATGATTATCTATCTTTTTGTTGAAAAATGAATTTACCTTTTGATGAATAACTAGATTCTTTGGTTGTGATTTGTTTGTATTGTAGAGAGTACATGTGCAAAAGAAAAATGAAAAGAAGAGTGTACTCACGAAAGAAAGAGTGTGAGAGACTCAAAGTGAGTAGACCAAGAAGTAGGTAAAATCACATGGATTATAAATGAGTTTGCCAAGAGCATGGAGTAAGCTCCTGAAGCTTCTAACCAAGTACAAATGGGGGTCTATCACTCCACATGAGGTTTGGCATGGTTGCAAGCCATGCATTGTTCATCTATGCATTTTTGGTTGTCTAGCAGGTAGAAGCAGATGGAAAGGTATCCAAATAAAAAGAGATACAATATAAAATGGAAATAAATTGGAAATGGAGTGCCTCCTAAATACAGTGCAACTAAGGCAAGCCAAGACACACGATCGATATTTGAAGACCCCAATCTTTTCAGTAGATCAGCTTGTACTCTTCTATAACGCAAAATCCGATAGAGCAGCAGGAAAGTTCAAATTACGATGGTTCGGCCCTTTTAAGATCTCAGAACAAGTCAGTCCGGCAACTTTTTGGTTGACTACGTTGACTGGAAATCCACTCCCAAAGGTAATTAATGGGTCGAAGTTGCGGCCATATCATCACACCACTAGCCCGCGTTAAGTTTTCAATGATGGACCGCGTTTTGTTTAATCTTTTCTTTTCCTTCTTTCTGCTTTTTATAAATAGCCGTGTTTTGTACAATCTTGATGTAACGAGCCGCTCCCTTAACAGTCACTCGAGTACGCACGCCTGCATGAAAACCAGCATTATTCACCGCACTGCACAATGATATCCAACCCCCTTTTCCTCCCCACCGTATTGTTTCTACTTAAACTCTGTCGACGATGCCGAAATAAGCTATTGTGTTGTATGTTAGTATACTAAGCCCTCGTGCATTCGGCATCCGTGTTCATTGTCTGTCTCAGTAACCGCCATGGAAGCGATAGCCAACTATGCTGCCTTCCGCGATGGTATCCCTACCGAGGTAGGTGAATACCTGCGTTGTAGAGGATTGGCCAACTTCGCTGAGTTGCCTTGGCACTCGGTGGAAGCCCATCCTTTCTTCACGCAAATCATCACCGCCATTGCTCAATCCCCCGCCACCGAACGCCAATGGGTCTTCCTCTCGCTCCCTTCGCGAACAGTCATCACCTTCCAAGCCTTCGCTGAAGCCTATCGCCTCCCGCAAGGCCGTGAAAATGGCCCGAGTATTCCCATCGACCGCATGAATGAACTATTCCCCCGCTCCTCGTCCAACGAATACGCCATTCTCTGCCGCCCCAAACCCGAACGATCCGCCCTGCAATTCTTAGTCGCCATACTCAACCTGCAGAAGCGCACCTACAACATCTCTCGACCATTTTATTCCGCTTTAGAATTAGCTGCCCAAGAACCCGTGAACTTCACATCATACTTTTTCCTTAGAATCCATAAAGAATGTGTAATTATCGTGAAGCAACTCCAAAAGGGTACCACCCCGCGCTCTTGCCTTCCCCATATCATCTCATTCCTTTTCCCAGCCATCCTTGCCGCACAACCACCACCCCAAGGTCCCATACTTAGGCACGAAGAATCAGTTCAACCACTCGACGAAGAAGAAGAAGAAGATGAGGAGATCAACCAACTTTTCTGCAATAAGAGAATTCGGATCAGCTCCTCAGAAAGCGAAGCACAAGGATCCGCCGGAAAGAATCAGGACACCCGAAACGCCGACCAAGAAGAGACCTTCCACGACACAGCCACTTCCATACACAACGAATCATCGGCCGACCACCACGACCAGCAGAATCACACAGAAACAGAACCAGTCTCAACCGAAGAAGCAGTAGCACGACGAGAAGATGAACAGCAAGTGATCGACAGCGCACTCAACAACTTACTGAAGGTCGTAGAATCCACCATCGCCCACATTACAGGTGAACACCAACCCATCCATCAGGTAACCCACCCTACATCCCCTGGTCCTCAATCCCCACCAGTCAACCCCTTCCCGCCGCCAATTTCCGAATCTTCTTCATCCTCCCCCAATTATTCACCCCCGACATCCCCCCAAATCCATACCCAAACCTCTACACCACCACAACACCCACTCCTCCTTCCCTCTGTTCCGATCTTTTCTGAACTGGCTGACATGGGCCAACTGCTCATTACCCTCTCACAACAACTTCCGATACAGATGAGTGAGGTCGCGATACCATTCGGCACGACCTACAGCATAAAGTCGACCTCCTAGAAGCCGACATCACCCCACTCCAAGAAGAAGTCGACGCCGTAAAAGCAGAAAATCATCAATTATAGACACAATTAGCAGACCTCCAAGCACAGTTTTCGGATCAACAGGCCTTGATACAGCAAAGGGATGCAGCACTAGAGCAGCTTGCCGCCAAAGACCAGCTATTACATGCAGCACACGAAGAAATCCGGGAATTAAAGACCACACTCCAAGAAAAAGAAGACATCAGCTCATCCCTCGAAGAATTGGTCGAAGAAACGAAGGCCCAGTTGCAGGAAACCATCCAGAAGAATCAAGACCAACAGCGAGAAGCAGCACAAGTCCAAGACGAGCTACGAAGAGCCCAGGAATGTTTGGATGAGGTAAACAGAATGCTGAGACGCCAATTAACCAGGGAAGCAAAATATCAAAAAGATCTGGCAGATGCTCGAAAAGAACGAGATGCATATTCCAGAATGATTGAATTTCAGAACCAGCAATACGAGCGACTGGATAACCAACTGCGAAATCAGAAGGATCGAGTCACGGAGATGCAGCAGAAAGTCACCGAAATGAAGACATCCCGGGACGCTGCATTATCCAATGATTTTTATTTACAGGAGGCCTTTTTGCAAACCCAGGCCGAAATCTTGCTTACTGAAGCAATCGCACTAAGTTCCGTCAGAATAGATGCGCAGATTTTAGAACCCGACACTCTGAAGCAATTATTAGAAACCCTTAAGAAAAAAATAGCTCGTACATTTAGATTAGCCAGGAATATGTACCTCGAAGGCCTCATAGAAGAATAGTAAAATTCGACCATGCAAATTCATAATGTAACGATGAGTTCGAAATGAGTATGATACCAAGGTTTTGTTTCATGATATTTTTTGCACATGTAAAGACTTGCTAAGTCCATCATCGATCTACGGAATAACACGCAGAATGATGATTTTTACTCATGCTACAATTTTGATAAGGGGAATGAAGTGTCATGTCCGAATGAAATATAATCATTCCAGCGAATGGCAGTTCAAGCTCTGGTGCTTATAAAATGTGTATGTCTAGCATAGTATTCTTCAGTATAGTATTCTTCGAGCTTCGGCGCTAGTTAACAAACTTTCAGCATATTATTTTCGGCGACTCTTACAATCATGTCTGAATCCGATATACTAAGATGGCGACTCAGGAAGCGCGCAAATGCACAGAACCGTGTTGTGACTACAACAGACACTACATTACAGGATGATGAAGATGACTCTATAACTTCTGCAACATTAAAAGTTCAGCATAACAACATATTATTTTCCACAGAATTTAAAATAGAGCTCGACATCCATTCTAGGAGGAATGAGAACTGGCTACGGAGGATCGGGCTCCTCCAGTTTGCTCAGTTACCATGGGAGCAGTGGACAGGTAATGAAGATGCAGAAAATCAGTTACACAGCATACGACAAACAAAAGGCCTCATTTTAAACCAGGTACAATTTTCACCACAGTTAGTTTCAGCCATATTTAAACTTCCGCTGTATGATGATACACGTTTTCCTAAATGTTCGAATGATGATATGAGAAAAGAATTTGGAAACTGCGAAGGCCGCAGAAGATATTACATGATGAAAAATGCCACATATCAGCGCCGTGAACAATTCAAGTGGTATTTAGAGAAACTCTGTTTCTTAGTTAAATTTGATTTGATGTCTAGAGAAAATTTCTCACCATTAGTACATGCCGAAGGAGGTGGTAGAGTTAGCTGGACACACTGGCTATATAACCATCTCTATACACAAATATTTGTCGGGGATAAGCGAAGATCCCAAACCAATAGCAGACTAGCAGTATATTTAGCTGCTATATTCGAATTTGTGCAATCAGTGAAAGAGCAGAAGCTGAACTGGTCCCAACATATTAATTCCTGTGATCATAACATGATAGACACAGGACACCCACACAGTGCAGAGCAAGAGGAAGCAGACCAAATCTCCACATCGTCTGCAAATTTATTGCACACAGGTAATAGCGAACAGAACCAGACAGTAGGAACGCCGTTTAGGCTATCGATTAAACGAAGGATGGAAGGCCACTTACCCACTATCAGTCCAACGCAATTACCGGATGACATCTCCAACCAGATTACGTGACAAGGATGCAAAATAAATTACAGGAAGTTTCTCAATATTTGCGCCAACAAGAACAATTGCTTCAACTGAAAAAAGAATTATTATTCGCTAATATGAATAATTCCAATTCATTATTAGCAAAACTGACACAGATGCAAAAGGAACTGGACGACAAAGAAGGCTTACTGAAGGAGTTACAGAGTAACCAACGGCAATTAATGACGGAATTGATTAACGCTAAAAAGTTTTTTCAAGAATTTCACCAGTGGCAGCAAAATATACAAAAACAGATCCAAGACGAAATGATGAGCTTTTCTACCATGAATGACAACCTGCAAGCAGAAAATGAAATTTTGCATTCAAGAATACAGGTTTTGCAGGAATTAGAAAGGCAGATATTCAAAGATGAAGGAGTAGAATTGAATGCCACATTAATGACGAATGTGGATATGGATTTATTAAAACAACAATTGGATAGTCGTGTTCAAAGTATTTGGACACTTTTTCGTAGAAGATGGCTTGCTATACTTGTTCCTCCACTTGAACAAGCGCGGTCATGTTCTGTGTCGGACCATGAAAGTCATCTGATTACTGTAATTCAGAAGCAAGAAAAGCAGCTTGAAGAATACAAGCAGAATATTAAAGGATTGCAAGAGGAGCTATTACAAAAGAATATACAAGAAAAGCCAGAAATGATTCGGGCGCAGAACTCTGGAATAGGCCTTCAGCCAAAGCAAAAGAATGTCGAAGACGATAATGCACTTGCGGGTTCGAGTCCACCGTGCGTGCCAGTGTTAGAGGGCCGCCGAACAAGGACAAATGAACTAGGACAGGTGTCTTAAATGTAAAAGTGTTAGACGGCCGCCGAACAAGGACAAAAGTACTAGGACAGGTATCTTAAATGAAAAAGAATCTTTCAGGAAACGCGCAGGTAACTGAAGAATTGCGCACTCTTGTAAAAAAATCCTCTATATAAGGCAAGAAGAAAAGAGTGGCAGCAGTGCCCCATTTGTGGGAATTGCAGTGTATCGTTTGAGTGAGCCTCGTTTTGGAGAGTGTAGTAAACGTATTGTGTGAGTGTGTATGTTGTTGAGAGATAAGCCCTGCTTTGTTCTGTTCTGTTCTGTACTCCGGCTAGTCGATTATTCTCACCTTATTACAGAGTTACGAATCAGTTGTATTGTGTTACGAATCTGTTCGATAATGATTGAGTGTGTCTCTGAGTGTTATCAAGTGCAGTATGTTGTTTGTCAGTTCTTCGGCGGAGCAGGGAATTCGATACCGTAGCCTACATTTGCTGTTGATTCCGATCACAGGAAGACTAGTAGCTGTAATGGTCTGGATGTGAGTAGGACATCGTTAGTTTATGGTTAGCCGTTTGTTATTAGGAGATTGGTTGTTCGAGTTTAGCATACGATGAGTCCTCATAACCTTAAGGTATAATGTCTGGTTGGTATACCTATCTGCTCTGAAGAAGTACGTATTAGGTGACCTTGTTACGGAAGTATATTTTGCTCATAAAATAAGTAACCGGATTGCTGCCTTCAGGCCTGAAGTTCTAATTTAAGTACACTGAACAGTCTTCCATTGTTCAAAGATGGACACTGAGCTAAGAACGGGATAACATTTAGGATTGTGTGATGATTTGGGAAAATAGTACAGGGCCTCTGTCTAACAGACCCCTACCACTCCCAAGGACCCACGTGGCTAAGAGAAAATTTACGGTTAGGAAGGACTCGAAACCGGCTGAACTTGAAGTCGGAAGTAGCGGTTAACGTTAACAGTACCTAGCCTCAGGGTGGCACTAGAACATAAGCTCTTACCAGAGGAATCTTTTCCTTTTCGGTTGGATGTGTTGTGGTCCTTGGACGAACAATGCTGGGAAAGTTTTCTAATGCTGCACAAAGTCCAATTGCGACAAGCCAAGACACATGATCGGTTTCTCCGCACTCTTGTTTTTACTAACGGACAATTAGTTCTGTTCTATAATGCTAAATCTAATCATTCAGCAGGCAAGTTCAAACTCCGGTGGTTTGGTCCTTATCGTATTGAATTAAAGGTTGGAGCTGCTACGTTCCGGTTATCCACGCTAACTGGTACCCTTCTCCCTAAGGCGATCAATGGATTGAAGCTTCCTCTCTATTATCCCACACCTTTTTCATCATGATGCTTGATCTGTATTTTTATTCTCCGTCCGATTTCTCCCACTATTCTGACTCGATGTTCCTCTCCTGTCCACGTGTTCCAGTTGACCGACTCACCGTAATATTTCCGTTTTCTTACCTAACCATGCTTAGTAGCCACCTTATGTGTCTAAGATTTTGTTAGTGCGTGCATGTCACCATTATGTCTGTATATTTCCAACATTGTGTGATGATTATGTTTCTTCTCGCATGTTCATTCAGTGTCTTTACTTAATCCCATTTTTCCCTCTTGGTGTTCTGTGTTTGTGCGCTCGCGTGTTCTGTGTTATCTAGTGTCTTCATGCTTTCGTCTTCGCCATGGAAGCTCTGGCTAACATTGCAACCTTTCGTGCTGGCCTTGCTCTGGAATTGAGTGAGTTTCTGTGCATTCATGGTCTTCTGGCATTCGCTGAAGTGCCTTAGCATTCAGTGGAATGACATCCTTTCTTTGTGCAGATCATATCTTCCATTGCTGCTACGCCCGCTACTGAAGGATATCGAAGCCGGAAAGATTTTTATAAAACTATGCAGTTCCGGTCTCAAGAGCTCGAGCGTAGAGAAAAACAATTGGGTATCCAAGCTGAGCGCTTATCTCGCATTGATGCCGAAATTGTGGATATGAAGCTAAGACGAGCTGCGGTGCTTGCCAACGAGTTCTATCTCCAAGAAGCTTTTTTGCAGAGTCAAGCCGACGCCCTCCTTTCCCAAGTCATCGCTGCCAGCTCTATGCGGACTGGTGCACATCTAGTTGAACCACAAATTTTGAAGGAAATGTTGGACTCCCTGAAGCAGAAAATCACACGAACCTTTAAATTAGTGAGATCTATGTATATCCAAGGAATCATTGATGATTCCTAAACCTTTTGATTTTCCCTGCTAAGTTCGAGTCCACCGTGCGTGCCAACATAAGCCGCCGGAATATTATTTAGTATTATTTAGCCGAATCCTTGTAATTATAACAGTCGTGCACCGAAAAGGTGTAGCGCAAACGTTGTATCTTTTCTTTCTAAGCAATAGAGTATGCGCAGAAGAGACGACGGGGAATCGCGGACCTGTTCGGTCCAGGTGATGATCTGGAGTTGATTATGTTTTGAAGTAATTGCAGAATCGTCTGTAAGAGTTGTATTTGAAGTTGAAGTAAATCAGGTACTGTATTAATCTTTATTGTGATGAAGTGAAGTGTATTAGTAATATCAAAGCGAAAGTGGAAGTGTCTGTACATAATCGCGGCGATCGTTAAGAACGCTATGCGCTGAAGTGCACTAGAATCTTCGATAATTGATGGAATTAATTAATGAAGTTGATTGTCGGAAGTTAAGCAATGAATTGGGAAAATATATATAGGGCCTCTGAATTATCAGACCCCTGACCATCCCAAGAACCCTTGAGTAGGAACAGAGTAACTGTAACAATTTAACAGGTACATCATACAACATGTGAATCATAAAGTACCCATTAGCGTGTCTAATAGGTGCATTGTCTTTCTTTTATATTTTTTGAATGTATAATGGTGAAGTATCCTTGCAAGAGGCAACGAAATATTCTCCTTCTTTCTTCAAATATTTTTTGAATGTATAATGGTATCATTAGCTTTGAGCTTTCAACTTGGAATGCAAGATTATGAGCTTTCCTTGAGCATTTCTCATCTTTGATACTATATTTTTGTTATCTTTAGAACTATCCATAATCCTTCTATATGCGCCATGTGTTTGCTAGATAATGTGTTTTATCTTCCATACATTGTCTCCCATAATGCTTTGTCAAAGGGGTTGTTGATTCCTTCCCTCCAATGAGGTCTTCAAAGAGCAAGTTTGATGTGCTAGATGCTCCTTAATCTTCAAAAGGACGTTCAGTAGATGGATTGGACTAGGGTGTTTGGTGCCATGATTAATGATAACAACACCATTTTTATTTATATTTTATTTTTTGTTAAAGGAAGTTTGATCTTGTGATCTACTCTTCTTGATATTTTTGATAGCTTGAATTAATTGAAAATACAATTTGAAGGGCATAGTACCCATGGGAACCCTCGAATCCCACAAGAGGAGGGGTAGAATGTCTAGCACCTACTAAGAATGAACAGAGCCAAAAGGCTCACTAAGGTTAGGAATTGGGTAGGGATGACCCTAAATCTAGATAGAGGACCAGTTTGAGCTGAAATTGACCTTGCCACAATAAGCATGATGCTTACCACCATCGAAGTAATCTAACATGAGTGCCTGAAGGCCAATGATTCCTTTAAGAGAGCTTGTTTTTAACATCTCACCATAGCATGTGTTTAAGAGTGTCCGACTTTATTTATGTTTATTGCATGGAGTAGGTGCTTTCTCTTCATGACCATTGACAACAACACCATTTTTAAAATTTTTATTGCATTAAAAATGTCTCTAAGGTCAACCTTTAAAGCAATTTTTAAATCATTTATGAAAATACCCTCATTGTATTGTTTAATTCGGTTGGAAATTTCCATAGGAAATCATTCGGCTTTTGAAGATTCCTTTGGAGACTTATGATGTATTAAGGTAAAAAACTTCAATCGAAGCATTTAGAAATTAGAAAGTAAATAAAATTTTGAAATACACAATTGAAATTTGAGACTAAACCACAAAGAAGAGAGTATTTGCACTAGGGAGGTAAACATCCGGATTCAGAAGCAGCAAAGGGGGGATGTATAGAACTACAGGTACGGCTGCCCAGTGCCAGCCTTCTTCTGCATCATTTACTCCCAGGAAAGTTTCAACGCGGTGAACCTTGGCATTCATGTCGGATTGTCAAATTTGTCTGTAATCAAATAGAGGCCACTACAGTATGCTGGTTGCCTCTTTCTCAGAGCCAGATGCAACGCAGACGCTCTGCTTGATTACTTCTCCTGCAGCCATTGTCATTCTGGTATGGAGCATCGTGCCTTTATCATGTGTATCAGGATTTGAATTGGGGAGATAATGTGCATGAGAGATAGATTTTTGCGTCTAATCCTTGTTCTATGTTGTTTTTTTACGATCATGCTTTTCTCTCTCTGATTCCCCTAATCCTTTTCTGCAGATGGTCAGTCCGAATCCCCTTCATTGAGGCAGCAGTATGACTGGAGTACTGCTCATCGTAACATTGTATCTAGGCGTCTTCTTTTCATGCACCTTATCAGAACAGAGCTACTACACATCTGACATCGCTTCCGAATGCCTTGAAAGGCATCCAGAGAATGCAGGTTATGTCTGCGAAGCAGATACACAGAGTTGCGAAACAGTGGCGTATTTCCGAGCGCAGTCAGGCACGTATAGCTCCCTTGACTCCATCGCCAACGACTTATTCGATATGAATGCCTCTGCAATCGCATCTAGAAGTGGCTTATCCTACCCGAACAATACTCAGCTCGCAGATGGGCAAGGCCTTTACATACCCATCACATGCACTTGTTACGGAAAGCACTCCTCACAGAACGTGACCTACAACATCCAACTTAGGGATACGTTCTCCGCTGTGGCAAATCAAACCTATGAGGGCCTGACAACATGTCAGGCCATACAAGCTGCCAATCCTGCATTGATTCCCACAAATCTTGTTGTAAATCAAAGGACCATTGTGCCCATCCGATGTGCTTGCCCATCCGCGACTCAAAAGCAAATGGGTGTTGTCAGTTTGGTTACATACCCCGTAGCAGATGGTGATGACATCAAATCTGTTGTTCAGAGATTTGGCATAGTCGAACAACAGTTCTTGGCTGCCAATAGCATTCCCAACACATCTTCTCTTCTTTTTGCTGCTACTACGGTTTTGCTACCTTTCCTCGTGAAACCCTCAATCCCACCAAATGCGACATCAATTTCATCTGCACCAAGTCCATCTGTGCAAGTGTCTTCTTCATCTGCAAGTTCAAAAACGGGAATCTACGTGGGTGTAGCTGTTGCCTTTGTCATCGTGCTGTGTGCCGCAGTAATTGTGTTTGTATGGTGGAAGAGGGGTGTTGCAGGTGGTAAGCCAGTCCTTCCGTCATCAATCCCTCCTGTTCCTGCCAAGCCATCTAGCCCACTCTTGAATATGAAATTCAATGACGATATGCATGGTGGTGTTATTGAGTTCCCATGCTTAGGAAAATTCACTCGATATAGCTTGAAGGATATAGAGCAAGCAACACAGAATTTCAGTCCTGTGACATTAATCAAGGGGTCTGTGTACCGAGGTGTCGTGAATGGGCAGGCTGTTGCAGTGAAGATCGTGACCAGGGATGTGAGTGAAGAACTTCAGATCTTGAAAAAGGTGCATCATGGCAATCTGATAACTCTCGTTGGTTATTGCATAGTTCCATTTGAACAGTCTTATCTCGTGTACGAGTATGCAGAAAATGGGTCTTTGAGCGATTGGCTTCACGATGATGATGATAATAGCATGGGATCCAACAGTTGCATCTTGACTTGGAATCAGAGGCTTCAAGTTTCTTTGGATGTGGCAACAGCTTTGGAGTACATCCATAAATATACCTATCCTAGCTACGTGCATAAAGATGTCAAAAGCAGTAACATTCTGCTTGATTCTAAGTTCAGGGGAAAACTTGCAAACTTTGCACTTGCAAAAGAGTTGACAGAAGATGCTGTAACCAGGCATATTATGGGCACACAAGGTTATATGGCACCTGAATATTTGTCTGGAGGTCTCATTTCTTCTAAAATTGATGTCTTTGCTTTTGGAGTTGTCTTACTGGAGATCCTTTCTGGTGAGCAAGCTGTGATAAAGGATGGGCATGGTAAAGGCAGGCTCTTGTCTGGTGAGGTTGCTCACATCCTTGACAACAGTTCTGGTGAAAAGGAGAGGTTGAATGCATGGATGGATCCACATCTGCAGAACATGTATCCCTTGGATTGTGCATACAGAGTGGCTTTGCTTGCGAAGTCTTGTGTTGGGGATGACCCATCTGCAAGACCAGATATGAGGGATGTTGCTTATACATTGGCCAAGGCGCTGGAAATCTCTCTTGAATGGGATGGATCTTCTGTGCTGGAAGTGTACACTGATAATTCATTGGAGGCTAGATGAGGAATTCATTTCTGTAATTGTTCGTCAATTCAAATATCAGATCGATGTCGACGTGCGTTAGCTGGGCTGGCTGGGCCTTCCGCCTCTTGAGGCGGGGGTGAAGGTTCAATGCCCACTTACGGCAGGACAGTGTGAGCCTAAGGCCAATGTAAAACCATGTTATTCCTGTTGAAACCAGTCCTCTCTCGTGTCGCCTTCGGTCTATCTAACCCCTGCGTTGTGGGATACGGGAGGTCCCATGGGTACCATGCCCGTTCACTTGTATAGTTGCAATTTCAAAGTTAAAGCTCGGGGAGTAGGCTTCGGATGAATCTCCATTAAAAAAAATAAAAAAATCAGATCGATGGATCTTCTGTGCTGGATGTGTACACTGAAGTATGGAAATAAATATGCATGTATGTTTGATGTTCTTTGGGAATAGGTTTTGTGAGGAGATGCTCGGAGGCCATAGTTATGCTTAATATAAGCTGGTCCTGGCTCTCTTTCCTTCTGGTAGAATATTTGGCACGTCACTGCGTGATTATCTATTTTGGAAAGAAGTTTAAATATCATTGATTCTTTATGTTGTGAGCTCCATTGACCATTATCACTCACTCTTTTTTTTTCAAACAAGAGATGCTTAAAGGTGATGGATTTGTGGACATTTATACACATCAAGAACTTATTCAGGAAATGCTTTTTTTCCATGTGACTGCACTCTCTTATTATTTCTCCTTATCGTTCACCTCATCATCTATGTGGCTATTCACACGTGTTCCATTGGCACTCATGTGAGTGCGCTTCTAAATGGAAAGGTAAGGGGAGGTTCCCACCTTCCCCTCTTATTTTATGACGTTATGCCTAATTAATTCTACATTACTTAAAAAAATCCCATAAACAAAGAAAAACTCACGCATAGCCATTCTAAATGTTACACTTGCAAGAATCTCAAAAATAGAGGAGTAAGCATAGTATTTAAAGAAGTAATAAGCATGCGAAAGCATGAATAATCTGTGTTAGCTCAGTTGGTTTGGCCTTTGGCCTCTCAAGGATGGGAGCGGGGTTTAACTTTTGGGGGCTGTGGTTAGACACCCCTCACCACTTGGGTGGTAAGATGTTAATTCAAACCCGTCAATGGAACATTGGGATTTTGGGGTATTCAAATCAAACTAGGTATTTCGTCTTGCCTTTAAGGTCATGCCTTCCCAGTGTCTACCCTAGCAGGTCTTCGGGATTTGTATTTTAGTAGTTGTTAGGCATCCAACCATACTTTGTGGGATTTAGGAGGTCCATGGATGCTATGTCTTCTTTTCATTGTACTTCAAATCACTTCAAGCTAATCCGGAGGAGTAGATATCAATGATCGAACTTCCTTAAAAAAAATATTGATAAAATGTTAATGAATTCTCAAGTTGAAGTACGCAACATTATCTCCTTATGAACTTGCTTGATAATATGGTACTATGATAGAGTCTCCTCATGGTCTAATGCTGCTTCAAGCATTGCTCTTTATAATAAGATGTCTATGTAATATGCATTAAAATTAATATGCATTAAAATTTAAGCTGGAGTAATTTATCTGGTTCAGATGAAGTTACAGTGAGTTATAAGTAGTAAACATGGTTGACATGAGTGTGTGGAATTTATGTGCAATAAAAGGGTTACGATTAATACATGAGAAACTTTTTGGTTGAAGTACTAAATTGTCAGGTTTGGAAAAAAAATCACTCTTGTTTGTTGATATATTTTGATAGTGATATATGTGAGCACACTTAGGACCATCAAGACACTTCTTTTTCTCTTTAGGGGGGTTTTTCTCATAGCTTGTATATAGGCTTATAACCCTAATGTACTATTTATCTTTTTACATTCACTTAGTAATATACTCAATGTTATGCTCTAAGTTTCTTCTACTTCCTCTTGCTGTTTGCATGCTTTCACGATCCTCGAACTTCAATATTTGGTATTAGAGCAAGTTGTTGCTTTCTTTAGGGCATTGTCGATATCCTTTTAGTCACACTCTCATAATCACATGAAAATTGGTGAGCTTACTCGGCATCAAAATTTTGATTTGAGCTCATTTCGGCCTCACAATGCATTATTGCAAATGACTATACAGACAATCTCATCGTTTTGTGCCAAATATATATGCAATTTTTGGTTTGTCACTACAAGCGCCTTGAAGTGTTCTACAAGTCTACAAAGCTTAATTGGGTATTTTTGTTCAAGTCTTTTAAGATGCAATCAATCTTCTATTCAAGGTATAGTCACTAGCCATGACTGAAAGCAATGATGTCTTTCGTACATTCGCTCGAGATTAAGTTGGATGGTTATAACTACTCATTATTATTGAGATATCAAGCTCGACATGTGATGACTCAGGATGACATGTATCACTTTTTCATTTTTTTGACATGTATAGTGGTCACATCAGTATTTGTCAGGGATACTTCATTGAGCTTCGAGGCACAGAGAGCCAAAGAGGCCGCACAAATTTCCAGAGAAATGATTTAGGTAATGATAGTAAAGGACGCTGGAATTGTGGTAAACTTGGATACTTCGAACGTGATTGTAGGTTGAAGAATCAAAATAACAGAAGGCAACAAAAGAACTATGCATCCACAAGTGCAGATGATTATGAGAAGTTGTTCATGGTCCAACATCACATGATGAATACAATGTGTGTTGATGTTTCAACATTGAATGGTAATGTCTAAGATGTTAATTCAGGTGCTTTAAATCACATGACCAATCATGCAAACTGGTTTAGTAGTTTACAAAAATTGCCAGTTCCTGGATATGTTGAAATAGGTGATGACACATCACACCCTATCAAACATACAAGAAATATAGCACTGTCTATGGAGGACGGGAAGGTAAAACACCTTGCTGATGTGCTGCATGTTCCAAATATAACAAAGAATCACTTGATATGCTTTCTTCTCGCAGAAAAATAGGATTCCATGCTAATTGTATGCTATTAAGATTATCATAGTAAATGATGATAGGTTTTTGCACTTCCATACCTAAATATGAAAGTAGCATCTCTAGCCATGATGGTTCACATTGCAACACCTCTATACTCAAACTCTGTACTCAACAAAGCAATAGTGGGTTGCTTCTTACTGCTCCATGTAATAGCTACACTCCCAAGTGAGAATAGAAAGCCACTAGTAGATCTTCTATTTGGAATACTACCAGCCCAATCTCCGTCGATGTATCCCTGAACTTGCAATTCTGCACCAACTTTATGAAACAATGCATAATCCAAAGTAGCACTCACATATCATAGAGTGCATCTTGAAGAATCTAAATGTGGCTTCTTGAGAACCTACATAAATTGACTTTCAAGTCCAACATTGTAGCTTAGATAAGGCCTTGTAATTGTGAGATATATCAAACTTCCCATAATTTTCCAGTACATAGTAGCATTTTCCAATGCTTCATCTGATGTAGTATCCAACTTTAGATTCTAATCTTATGGCATAGAAATTGTCTTACAATCAGCCATATCGTACTTTAGAAATTGGCATAGAAATTGGCTTACTCAAGGCATATTGCATTTGCGACATCCATATACCTGTTTCTGTATGTATAAACTCAATGCCCAAAAGTAGCACAAGACCAAGATCTTTCATGTCAAATTCTTTCATAAGGAGTTGCTTTACCTCTTTAATGCTTTCTTCATACACCTAAAATCAAGACACCAACATAAATAACCACAATCATGATGCCATCATCACCCTTCTTTGCATGTAATGAGTGATGTGCATCACACATAGAAAATCCAATGGTGGTTAAATAATCAGCAATCCTTGCATGCCAAGCATAATGAGTGATTCGTTGGAAATTTTTGTGGTCTCTTTGGCTCCTCCTTCCTCAAAACTCTTCTCTACCTCATGCATGATTATGCTGTTGACCTTGGTCTTTGTTACTATTTCCTCTTCCACTTTCGAAACATCTATCTCTTCCTCTTCCTCTGCCAGAGTAGAATACCTGCTCAAAACTACCTTTTCCTTGGGCGTTTGAGTCCTCACCAAGATTCTTTTCTTCAATTATCAACATGGATACTGGAACATCAAAATCTGGGATATTTTTCGTGATTTGTATGCTTTTAATTTTCAAGGTGTAGTCAATTATCGACATGTTCTTTTTCTCTACTGTATACCAAAAATGATCCATGGTGCTCTAAGTTGTAAGGTCTCCATTATGAGGAGAAGCCATTGTGAGAGCCCGAACATTTCTGAAACCCTAACTTCTAAGTTAGATGAGGTCTACGTGTGACCGTTGATGGTTATAGATGATCTTTGTGAGCCTAGCCATTGGGTTAGGTGGGGCATAAACTTCCACGCCATTGGGTTGCCATTCAAGGAAAAAATAAAGGCCCTATGGCATTGCAGGGTTTCCCCATAGAACCTTAATGGGGGGAGTGTAGAGGGGGGATCGCCCCCTTCGCGCATGGTTAAAAAGCTGAGCCATCGGTGCTCATCAAGTTCCCTGAGTGCGTCCATTCGTGCTGTCAGCGACTCTTCCGGTAGCATTTTCTGGGTGATTGCTACACGCAGACTTGGGATAACTATTTCCATGGGTGCTATTGCTTCTAAACCATAAGCTAGTTTGAAATGTGTCAAACCTGTTGTTACCTTATATGTAGTTCGGTATGCCCATAATACTGCAGGTAGTAGTTGATCCCATCTTTCCGGTGCTTCCATGATCAGTTTCCGGAGGATATTCAATAGTGATTTGTTTGTACTTTCGGCCAAACCATTGGCACGAGGGTAATATGGAGAGCTAAGTTTATGTGTCACCTGGAATGATTGGGTGAGTACCTTCATTAATTGATTTACGAAGTGAGTACCTTGATCTGTCACCAATTCGAGTGGTAAGCCAAATCGTGGGAAGACATCATTTAACAGACATTTCGCTACTACAACTGCTGTAGCAGACCGTAAAGCCCAAGCTTCTGCCCATCTCGTTGCATAGTCTGTACAGGTTAGTATGTATCTGTTGTTACTGAAGACTGCTGGAGGTGTGATTGGACCGATAAAATCTAATCCCCATTTCTGAAATGGTTCGAGTGGCATAATAGGCTGCAAGGGAAAGAAGTGTCGTTGCAGTGGTTGTCCAGATCTTTGACAGTTATCGCAGTTTTTGACAAATTGGGCCACATCTCGGTACATAGTAGGCCACCAGAGACCTCCTTGCAGAATTTTCCGGTGAGTTAGATCTGTGGCAAAGTGACCACCAGTAGGGGTTGAATGAGCCATTGTGATGACCGAGTTAATTTCGTGCGGAGGAACACATCAAAGTAAGATTCCAGTGTGATCTACATAATATAGTTCTCCTGCAACTAAACGGAATCGGCGGCTAAAGACTGCCATTTTCCTTCGAACTGCCCTGGCAGTCTCAGATGGAAAGCATCCTTTGGTGAGAAAAGTTAGAATCTGATCATAATATGTAGGTGTTGCTTGTAATTCGGCAGCCTCATCGATCAGTGGTTCAGAACAATAAATTGCTGGAGTCGTGTCATCTATGCCTATCGGAGCTTCACCACAATCTAGGCGAGATAAGAAATCTGCTAAGGCATGTGCATTTCCGGGTCGGTGAATGACTTCATAATCAAATTCCTGCAAGAGTAGCACCCATCATGCTAATCGTCCGCCTAAATGTTGTTGTCTTACTAGATAGACAAGGGCGGCATGATCCACATGAAAGGTAAATTTCCGGCCTAATAGATAATGTCTGAACTTTTTGATGGAGTAAATTAATCCTAGACATTCTCTTTCGGTGGTAGAATAGTTCTTTTCTGCCGGTGCAAGCCTTCTGCTGGCGTAATAGACAGGGCGAAACCACTTATGTGTTTGCTGCATCAGAATACTGCCGATCGCAACATCTGAAGCGTCGACAAAAACATGGAACGGATTGTCCTAGTCCGGTGGTTGTAAGATTGGGGCCTGCGTCAATAGATAATTGAGTCGATCAAATGTAGTTTGGCATTCTTGAGTCCATTCGAACTGTCGGGGAGTTTTGGTGATTAGTCTGTTCAGTGGTACAGCCAGATGAGCAAGCCACCGTAAGTGTCTGCCGTGCCACCGCACTTGACCCATAAAACGCATTACTTCTTTCGGAGTGGCGGGTACTGGGGCTTCTAAAATTGCCGAAATCTTATCTGGGTCTACTCTTACTCCTAGCACCAAGGCTAGTAGTGGCCCAATGGTATTGTAATGGGGGCTTGCGAGAGTATATTCCACACAGAGTCAAATTTCGACGTATTCCTTACCTCATTCGGTGTACTCTTCGGTGGTGCTTTCACCGGGTTCGGTACTTCCGGTGGTGGATTCGGTATTGTTTGCTGACCCACTGGTACTGGATCGAGGAAAATTTTTGGTTCTTGATTGGCCCACGTGCTAGCTTTGGTAAAAACTCTCTGTTGTTCTTGAATGCCCGGCTCAAAAAAATCTCAGCAGCCGGTTGTAATTGTTTGCCGGAACGGGTTTGGATTACTGCCGCTTGAGTATCTACTGCTGAAATATATACCATATTGGCCATTGGATTCTGTCGCTCTTTTCTTCGTTTATCATACTAGGCAGCTTCTTTACAATATCTTCGGATATGTCCAATCTCCCCGCAAAAATGGCATCTCGGTGGCAGGAGGGATGTTCCTTCACCTGATTGACCGGAATTCCATCGAGTCTGGCTGAAATTGTTTGCTCGTGTTCCCCGATAGGTTTTATAACTTTGGTAGGAAGTATTCCTCAACTGCGGTGGTACATAATGAGCAGCCGGTTGTCCTTGCTCTTGTATTATAGCGTTTATGGTTGGCTTGTCCTGTACTTTGGCATTATAAGGACATGTTTTGGTGGAGTGACTTGTTGTATTACAAATAGCACAGTACATTTGGTTCAATGCACATGCAGAAGCAGTGTGTCCTGGGTTCTTACATTTTGTGCAATACACTTGTTTCAATGAATCTTCACTCGTACCCTTGGTTGCCTTCAACCAGTCCAAATCTTCAGCGAATCCACCCACCTTATGTTCCAACTGTAATGCCATAGCTATGACCGCATCCAGAGTCATACCACCCACACATCGTATGATCATGACTTGTTTAAGTTGAAGGTTTAACCCATTAATAAACCATTGGGTGATCACATCATCCGGTAGGTTGGCATGTGCCGGCGAGAGTTGCCATAGATGAATACAAAATAGCGTGGCATACTCCTGCATATTCTGGTGCGGTTTTTGTCTATTATTTTGCAGATAATCAAAGATCTCCATCGCGTTTTTCTTCAATCGGAATTGTTGTAAGAAGGCATCCTTAACATCATCCTATTGGTCGAAATGGTTAATGTCATATTCAGTTAGCCGCTGAGCAGCCTCATTAACCAGTGTGGACTGGAACACTATAGCTTTATATGCCGGATCTGCTGGGTAGTTTAATATTGCATAATTAATTTCAAAAGTTCTTACATGTGCATCCGAGTCATCACCGGGAAATCTGCCAAATTTTGTATATGTAACTCCAGCGGGTACTAGTCGTGGTGGTATGGCTTGCTGCTACTGCTACTGTTGTTGATGTTGCTGTTGGTGTTGTTGCTATCGCGAACCACTCATGGTGTCTAAATCAAGTAGAAATGTTACTGCCAAATAATTTGAACCAGTTAACCCTAATTGCTGTTGTGTTGTCCGGTCATCTTGTACGCTTTCTGGTACTTGGAAATGTTCAGTCGTTCCCTCATGCCTTCAGCCAATTGCCCTCCATCTTAATGGACTTGTGTAGTGAGCTTTTCACCAAACTTTCATCCAACAATACACTAGTTCAGCAAAATTCACCAAAATTCAGCAACCCGGCCCCGAAATTATCTGAGGTTCCACTGGAATTCCACAAACTACTACCAAAATTTTTCACACTGTCATCGAAACCAATGCTTACTTCTCCAACCTTACTTTCCGCAGATGGGGTCGGTTGCACCTCTGGTATTCCATGTAATCCTTGCACAAGGAAATGCTGAGGTGGTACTCCACTGGCTAGATTTCTCACTTCCCTTCCAACGTTTGTCCATCACCACTACTACTCGGAGGTGTGCCCAAAGCGCTAGGAATTTTCTAGGGATGCTGATCCCTTCTGTACTTCGGGTACGATTCTCCAGAACGTGTTACATGCATATATCATCGGATTCTTCTCAACTCTTAGTCTATGCACTAACTGACTACTCCATGCCCCATGGCCAGCGCCAGTGTTAAATTGTTACAGTTACTCTGTTCCTACTCATGGGTTCTTGGGATGGTCAGGGGTCTGATAATTCAGAGGCCCTATATATATTTTCCCAATTCACTGCTTAACTTTTGACAATCAACTTCATTAATTAATTCCAGCAATTATCAAAGATTCCAGTGCACTTCAGCGCATAGCGTTCTTAATGATCGCCGTGATTATGTACACGACACTTCCACTTTCGCTTTAATATTACTACTATACTTCACTTCATCACAATAAAGATTAATACAGTACCTGATTTACTTCAACTTCAAATACAACTGTTACAGACAATTCTGCAATTAATATGAATTCAAAACAGAATCAACTCCAGATCATCACCAGGATGGAACAGGCCGGTGATTCCCCGTCGTCTCTTCCGCGCATACTCTATTGCTTAGAAAGAAAAGATACAACATTTGCACTACACCTTTTCGGTGTGCGACTGTTCTAATTACAAGGATTCGACTAAATAATACTAAATAGTATTTCGGCGGCTTACATACCCCTAATCCTAACTCGGGAGTCTTCATGTTTAGTCAATGTATATTGGGCAAGAATGAACTTTAAACCTTTGATATAAGTATTCATGATCTTTTTGTGAAATATATTGCATATTGTCCATTTTTTATCTCTCTAAATAGCTTTGAGAAGAGGCCTAACTACATTGGGGGCATAAAAATGTTCCTATTTCAAGAATGATGCATATTCCCCATACGCCCTTGGATAAAAAGCAACTAACTAGGACTTTCTTATCATCATCACAACATGGGAGATTATATTAGAGTGTGAGCATCAAGCAAAAGCATAGGAAAATGTTTTAGCTGCATGGTCTGAATGGAAGCAATTCTACTTCTACAACCCAATCACTTACATTTTATCAATATTTGATAATATTTCTATTCCATGCTTGACTTCATTGAAATCACACCGATTAGTACTAGTGAAAGTTGGAGAGCATCGATTGAGCAATGAATTTCCACATCCTTTCCAAGATTTTGGAGTAGTCGAAAGGTACCATTGTCAAGTGAACCAGAATCTATGCAGTAGTAAGGTGGTTAAGAGAATTTGATTTAAATCATTTCCAGCAATATGATGCAGTGAGAGATGCTTTCTTGCAAAGATCTAGGTTAAAGAAAAACCCATCACAAATTTTCCAATATGACGCAGTGAGAGATGCTTTCTTGCAAAGATTTAGGTTAAAGAAAAACCCATCACAAATTTTCCACTTCTTATAGAATAACAAGAAAAACCAAACCAAGGGGTGCAAGAATATGCAATAATATTCCGGACCCACCTCAGACAATTACCTACAACAAATGCAAATTTACCTACACATGTTATTATGCAGTGGTTTATCAATGGACTAAACCCGCAATTATGCCAGATCATGATAATCAGATGCATTTGTGGCAAGGATTTGGATGTAGTTTGTCGAGAATCAAGATCACCAGCCCAATCTCAATCTCAATATCCTGCGAGTTTGATGCCCCCTCTGTACCAAAGACCATGATGTTGGGTGAGGGCAAGGTATCAAAGTAGTCTATGAGAAGCATCCCAATGGGTCTGACGAGGCTGATGTGCAAACTGACTAAGTATACCAATTGCATATGCAATATCTCGTCTAGTGTTGGCTAGGTAAAGTAGAGAGCCAACAAGCTATCTATAGGTATGCACATCTACAAGTGATGATGTATCCTCCGGTGTGAGCTTGATGTTAGGATCAAGTGGTGTAGAAACTGAGCGACAATGGTCCATGTTAAATTTAAAAAGTAGATCAATGTAGTACTTCTTCTGTGATAAAAATATGCCTTCTTTGGTTTGCCAAACTTCCATACCTAAGAAGTAGTGAAGTAGTCCAAGATCTATCATAGAATACTCAAGCTGAAGCTATGTGATGATGAATTGGATGCGTTTGTCATCTGAACCTATCAATATCAAGTCATCTACATAGAGGATGATGATGGCAACTAAGGACTCCTTTTGATAGATGTAGAGGTTAGCATTAGCATTGCGTCTATGAAATCCTTTAGCTTTAAAGAACTTGTGAATCTTTTCGTACTAGGCCTCGGAGCTTGCTTGAGTCCATAAAGTGCTTTGTGAAGTTTGTATACTTGGTCTTCCTTTCCTTGAATCTTGAATCCTTTTGGTTATTCAACATATACTTCTTCTTGAATATCTCCATTAAGGAATGCACTTTTGACATCCACTTGGTAAATGGGCCACTTAAAGTGAGCACTTAGTGCTAAGATGATTCTTATGGTTGTGAATCTTGCAGTAGGAGCAAAGGTTTCTTCATAGTCAATGCCATGTTGTTGCTTGTATCCCTTAGCTAGCAACCTTGCTTTGTACTTATCTAATGTTCCATCTGATTTGTATTTGACCTTGTAGGGCCACTTAAATCCTATAACTTGATGATTTGTGGGTTTAGGAACAAGATTCCAAGTCTTGTTCTTCTCTATTGCATCCATTTCCACTTGCATAGCTTCTTCCCACTCAGGTTGTCATTGAGATTCATTGTAGTTAGAAGGTTCTGGGATTTGTTGAATCTGATGCATCAAGGCATAATTGACATAATGGCTTTGTTCTCTCTATCTCTTTTCAACAAGTCTTTGAGATCTTCACGGTTGACTTGAAGTACTTGCTTTTGAGTTGGGTTTGGAAAAGACTGACTCCCCCTCTGTAATAAAGTGATAGGTAGGAGATGGTTGAACTGCACCCTTGACAGATAAGAGGTGGTTGAACTATGCCCTAAGAGGGAGGATTAGGAAGTAATCCTTAACCATGGCTTTTGGGGCAAGTGGTTAGCCCATCACATTCCT
Source organism: Ceratopteris richardii (assembly GCA_020310875.1). Taxonomy (NCBI): domain Eukaryota; kingdom Viridiplantae; phylum Streptophyta; class Polypodiopsida; order Polypodiales; family Pteridaceae; genus Ceratopteris; species Ceratopteris richardii. Next base: position 27,702,265 of record CM035424.1, on the reverse strand, counting down.
AACCAAGAGGTTGTGAGTTCAATTCCTTACATTAACCGCAAGAGGGAGAGCTTGAAGAGAGCTCCACCATCTCCTCTTCTCGCTTGGGTAGTGCTTATGGGCTCTTAGGCAACTCTATATGAGCATGGTAAAGTCTGAGGCTAGATTCACACAAGCCCGATGGAATTGAGAGTGTTTTTCGACCAAGAGGTTGTGAGTTCAATTCCTTACATTGGTATTAGAGCCTAGGAAGTAGGCTTGGGAAAGGTGGATTGACCTAATGACCTCTAAAAAATGCATTTGGGCATCCTCTATATGAAAGGTTACAAAGTAGCGCACGTCGCTTTCACAAGTTAGCCTAACAAAGATTGATGTGTATCTCTCAATCCATAGGTCAGATTGAGGCATGTAAGATACCATTGGGAAGCTCTCTAAAGAAACTTTCCAAATCTGATGAGGTAGCTAGCACGTGGTGGTCATAATCCTTGCTCCCTTGCATTGGTATCAGAGCCTAAGAAGTAGGCTTCGGCAAGGTGCAATGATCCAATGGCCTCTAAAAAAGGCGCTTGGGCACTCTATCATGTGAAAGGGTAGGAATTGTCGAGGCGGCACTTTAAGAATTGGACCCAACAAAGAATCAAGTGTATCTTTCAATCTGTAGGTCGGATTGAGGCATATAATATACCGTTGGAAAGCTCTCGAAACAAGCTTTCCAAATCTATTGAGCTAACTTTGGAAGTGTGAAGTTATGGGAAACCTTGGGTGGCACTTGGTTGAGTAATGTAAGGAATTGAACTCACAACCTCTTGGTTAGGAATGTGATGGGCTAACCACTTGCCCCAAAAGCCATGGTTAAGGATTACTTCCTAATCCTCCCTCTTAGGGCATAGTTCAAGCATCTCTTAGTTGTCAAGGATGTGGTTCAACAATCTCCTACCTATCACTTTATTACATTCTTCCCCCCTTGGTTGATCATTGTCCTCAATGATCTACTCATTATCCCTCTAGCATCGATGATCCATTCCTCAACTCCCTTAGTATCCTTGAATTGATGTCATCAACCTCACATAGTTTCTTTTACCTTTTTCGCAACCTTGGTGTTTTAAACCCTGTTCTCAACCTTAGTATGTTGAACCTTGTTCTCACCCATGTCATTATCTTGAACACTCAATAAAGTGCCACCCAAGGTTTCCCAAGGACTTCACACTTTCAAGCTAGCTTAATATATTTGGAAATTTCATTTTGAGAGCTTTCCAATGGCATCTTACATGTCTCAATCCGATCTACAGATTGAGAGATACACCTCAATATTTGTTAGGCTAGCTTGTGAAAGCGACGTGCGCTTCTTTGTACGCTTTCATATAGAGGATGCCCAATCGCCTTTTTTAGAGGCCGTTAGGTCAATCTACCTTTCCCAAGATTACTTCCTAGGCTCTAATACCAATGTAAAAAATTGAACTCATAGCCTCTTCGTTAGGAATGTGATGGGCTAATCACTTGCCCCAAAATCCATGGTTGAGGATTAATTCCTAATCCTCTCTCTTAGGGTGTATTTCAACCATCTCCTGCCTATCAAGTGTGTGGTTCAACCATCTCCAACCTATCACTTTATTACACCCTCTATAGTGTAGATGGATGGACTAAGATTTGTTGTTGGATCCTTGCTATAGTATGTGGAAGCTTCATTGAATATTACATCCTTAGATATTGTGATGGAGTGGTTTTCAAGATCATATAAGTGATGCAGTTTTGATTGCTCACTATACCCTATGAGGGTGTGCTTCTTAGACTTGGATTGCAACTTTTTGCAATCTTCTTTTGGCATGTGGACAAATGCTTCACTTTTAAATACTTGAAAGTAATGCATATTAGGCTTTCTTCCATAGTATGCTTCAAATGGTTTCTTGTTGTGCAATGCACTGGTGAAGCCTCAATTAAGTATGTGAATAGCAGCATGCACTGCTTGTGCCCAAAACTTGTAGGGTAAGTGTTAGACTCAAGAAATGATGGGCATGAGATGGTTGAACCACACCCTAAGAGGGAGGATTAGGAAATAATCCTCAACCATGGCTTTTGGGGCAAGTGGTTAGCCCCTCATAATCCTAGCCGGTAGGTCATGAGTTCAAATCCCACATTTGGTATCAGAGCTAAGGAAGTAGACTTGGGCAAGACGGATGGAAGGCGCGCGTGTCGCTTTCAAAGGTGAGCTCAACATAGATTAGAGTGTATCTCCCAATCCGTAGGTCGGATTTTGACGTGTAAGATACCGTTGGAAAGCTCTCAGAATGAGCTATCCAATGGAGGCACTAGATTGAGGATCCAAGATACCTATGGCATGGGTGAGAACCAGGTTCAAGATACTAAGGTTGAGAACAAGGTGCTCAAGGGACCAAGGTTGCAAACAAGGCAAGTCCATAGGCAAGTGGCCAAGAAGCAGAAAGGCAAGGTTCTAGAGACCAAGGTTGAGAGCAAGGGTTCACCAGACCAAGGTTGAGGACAAGATGGTTCAAGAGATTGTGCAAGGTTGAGGATATCAATTCAAGGGGAGATCAAGGATTGATCATTGAGGACAATGATCTCTAGAAGGGGAAGAGAGTGTTAGACTCAAGAAATGATGGGCATAAGATGGTTGAACCACACCCTAAGAGGGAGGATTAGGAAGTAATCCTCAACCATGGATTTTGGGGCAAGTGGTTAGCCCATGATACTCCTAGCTGGTAGGTCATGAGCTCAATTCCCATAGTAAGTCTTTGTTATGAAGCATAATTCTCCCCATTTCCATCACACTTCGATTCTTTCTCTCAACTACTCCATTCTGGGATGGACTATGAGGTTGAGTAACTTGTCTTTTTATCCATTTTTGTTTGAGGAATTTGTCAAAGTCGTGATTTATGAATTCACCACCTCCATTTGATTGAATGGTCTTAACAGACTTGGAAGCTTCATTCTCCACTTGGGTGATGCATTCACAAAACTTGGTAAAAGTGCATGCCTTTGATTTCAAGCAATACACCCAAATGTATCGAGAGTGGTCATCTACCAAAAGAAAGGAGTAGAGTGATCCATTGAGAGACAGGGTGTTCACGGTGTTGAGATATCAAGCTCAACATATGATGATCCAGGATAACAAGTATCATTTTTTAATTTCTCTGACATGTATAGTGGTCACGCTCGTATATGTTAGGGACACTTCATTGAGCTTTATTAGATTTATCTACCAAGAGTGATGGCACATTTGTTTCTTGCCAACTCACCCATTTGCGGACATTAGGTTTTTCCTTATGTATTGGTCTTTATATATTACACTTGTATTCTTGTTTTTAGGTCATTCTTGTACATTCCGTTTATGTAATAGAAGAAGAAAAAGAAGAAGATAATTCTTCCTTGCTGCAATCTCTATGTGTGCTTGATTGTGAGATTATGTGTGTGAGCTCTCTTCCTTATCTCCTTCCTTGTGACATGGCATCAAAGGAAGTGTGCTTGTAGAGAGCTCGTGGAGAAGGTCAACTGTGAAGAGTACACGAGAAGGCATGGAGAAAGCGCGATTCACAAACGACCTCAAATTGCTATGAAAATTGGTGTGAAGCTAAAATATTTTTGCAAGATATCCATTTAGGGTCACTTGTTTTTGTTAGATCGAAGTTTTGGAGCCATCTCGACCTCCATTTTGAGCCCGCAAGCTAGGGCCCGCAACATAGGTTGGTCTGCAAAACTGTGACTTGTGTCGTGTTTGGCAAAACCGATGTATTCTAGATCCAGCATTTCAAGTGATTCTGTGTACTGTTGATACACAAAAACTGTGTTTTTTTTTTGATCGAATTGTCACATCATAGTGCAACAGTGTTCAAGCAGAAGTGTTGCTTGTAGTGTTTTGCAGTGTTGTGAATAACTGCATAAATGGAAAACACAGATGGAATGATTCAATTTATGAGCGATAAACTTGATAAGAACAACTTCCATGCTTGGAGATTCAGGATGTCGAATTTCTTGATGGGAAAAGGCTACTTGAAGTACATCGAAGGAGAGATAAAAAACATTCTGCGATTACCAGAGAGGAATCGGACTGTAGACCAGTTAAGACCGTATGAAGAATGGAATCAAGGAGCAAGAAAGGTAATGTATTTGCTATCTGTTAGCATACATGATAGCATGATTGGGCACATATAGGATGCCATGACTCCAAAAGAGGTTTGGAATAGTTTGGTCACATTGTATGAGACCAATACAAAGGCACAGAAATTGCAACCCAAGAACAAGCTGCATACACTAGAGAAAAAGGACATGCCGATAAGTGACTACACTCTGAAAATCAAAAGCACATGTGAGTCACTTGCATTTATTGGCATGAATGTAGATGATGATAATAAGGTGGAAGTGTGCCTTTGTGGTTTAGGAGCTGCATATAAGTAGTTTTGAACTTCTATACAAACCAGGGAAAATATTCCAAATTTTGCTTATCTGGTATCTATGCTGATTATTGAAGAAAAGAATCTTGGTGAGGATTCAAACTCCCAAGGAAAACCCAATTTTGAGCAGGTATTCTACTTTGGAAGAGGAAGAGGCAGAGACAGAGGCTTCGGAAGCGGAAGAGGACACAATAACCAAGAACAAGGTCAACAATAGAGTCATGCAAGAGGAAGAGGATAGTTTCGAGGTAGGGGGAGACAAAGAGGTCGTAGAAATTTCCATAGAAATGATTTAGGTAATGACGGTAAAAGATGTTGAAATTGTAGTAAACATTGGACAATTTGAATGTGATTGCAGGTTGAAGAATCAAAATAACAGAAGGCAACAAAACAACTATGCATCCACAAGTGCAAATGATTCTGAGAAGCTATTCATGGTTCAACATCACATGATGAATAGGATATCTGCTGGTGTTTCAAAATCGAATGATAATGTCTGGTACGTTGATTCAAGTGCTTCAAATCACATGACCTGTCATGCAGAATGGTTCAGTACTTTGTAAAAATTGCCAGTTCTTGGATATGTTGAAACAAGTGATGACACATCAGACCTTATCGAGCATACAAGAAACATAACACTATCTATGGAGGATGGAAAGGTAAAACATCTTGTTGATGTGCTGCATGTTCCAAATATAACAAAGAATCTGGTTTTTGTTGGACAAATGGTTGACCAAGGATTACAAGTCACGTTCAATGCCGATGGGTTATATGTAGAAGAGTACAAATAGGATGGAAGATTGATTGCCAAAGGAAACAAAGTGGGTAGGATGTTCACCTTAAATGTGAAAATTCCTGAAGTGAATGTAGCCATGTTTGCAAAAGGTGCAGGAGTTATTGCTGATATAGAGATCTGGCACAAACGAATTGGACATGCAAATCGGCAAAGGCTGAAATTGATGCAATCAAAGGAGATTGTCAATTGACTACCAAATTTCAAGGTTGCAAAAATGCAAAAGGTATGTGTAGCATGTCAATTTGGTAAACATTCAAGAGCATCATTTGCACATGACAAGCATGTTAGTGGGAATGTGCTAGATATAGTACATAGAGATGTTTGGGGTCCTACAAAGACCACATCTATGGGTGGTTACAGATTTTATGTTACTTTCATTGATGAACATACACAGAAAGTATGGGTATATTTCATGAAGGAGAAGAGTGAGGTGTCCGCTCACTTCCAAAATTTTAAAGCTATGGTGGAAAATCAGATAGGGAAGTATATTCAAACATTAAGATCTGATGGAGGAGGTGAATACATGTCAAATGAGTTTATGGTAATGGAGATTGGGAAAAAACTATGGATGAGGAGATGGCTGCACTTTATGGAAATGATACATGGAAGTTGGTTCCATTGCCACAAGGAAAGAAACCCATAGGGTGCAAGTGGGTTTACAAGGTAAAGCACAATGCTGATGGTAGCATAAGCACGTACAAAGCACGATTGGTAGCAACAGGATATGCATAGACATATGGTATTGATTATGAGGAAACATTCAGCCTTGTAGCTAAAATGTCTACTATCAGAACACTTGTTACATTAGCTACAGCAAAAGGATGGACTTTGCATCAGATGGATGTGAAGAATGCTTTCTTACATGGTGAGTTATAGTAAGAAGTATACATGGACAAGCCACAAGGATATGAAGACTCAAAGCATCCAGAATATGTTTGCAGGTTGCAAACGACTTTGTATGGTCTGAGTCAAGCTCCTCGTGCATGGCATGCAAGGATTGCTGATTACTTAACCACCATTGGGTTTTCTATGTGTGATGCAGATCATTCACTATATGCAAGGAAGGGTGATGATGGCATCACAATTGTTGCTATTTATGTTCATGACTTGATTGTAGGTGGTGATAATGAAGAAAGCATTAAAGAGCTAAAGCAGCTTTGTATGGAGGGATTTGACATGAAAGATCTTGGTGTGTTGCGCTATTTCTTGGGCATTGAGTTTATACATACAGAAATAGGTATATGGATGTCACAAAGGCAATATGCATTGAATATGTTGCAAAAGTATGGTATGGCTGATTGTAAGTCAATTTCTATGCCATTAGATCAGAATTTGAAGTTCAATGCTGCATCAAGTGAAGCATTGGAAAATGCTACTATGTACAGGAAAATTGTGGGAAGTCTTATATATCTCACAATTACAAGGCCTGATTTAAGCTATACTGTTGGACTTGAAACTTAGTTTATGCACGTTCCTAGGAAGCCACATTTGGATGCTCTCAGACGCACTCTACGTTATGTGAGTGCTACTTTGGATTATGCATTGTTTTATGAAGCTCGTGTAGATTTGCAGGTACATGGATACACCGATGCAGATTGGGCTAGTGTTACTCCAGATAGAAGATCTACTAGTGGCTTTCTATTCTCACTTGGAGGTGCAGCTATTACATGGAGCAGCAAGAAGCAACCCACTATCGCTTTGTCGAGTATAGAGGCTGAGTATAGAGGTGCTGCAATGGCAACATGTGGGGCATCATGGTTGGAGATGCTACTTGTAGATTTAGGTGTGGAAGTGCAGAAGCCTATCACTATCTATTGTGATAATCTTAGCAGCATACAATTAGCACGGAACCCTATTTTTCATGCCAGAATGAAGCATATCGAGGTACATGATCACTTCATCAGAGAGAAGGTATTAGCAGGTTATATTGATCTTGTTTATGTGAGAACAGATGAGCAAGTTGCTGATATTTTCACCAAAGCACTTGGAGCTGAGAATTTTGAAGGAGTTTCGGGAGATGTTTGGATTATAGGATATGGCATTGAGCTTGAGGGGGAGTGTTGAGATATCAAGCTCAATATGTGATGATCCAGGATGACACGTATCAATTTTTCATTTCTCTGACATGTATAGTGGTCACGCAGATATATGTTAGGGATACTTCATTGAGCTTTATTAGATTTATCTACCGAGAGTGATGGCACATTTGTTTCTTGCGAGCTCACTCATTCACGAACATTAGGTTTTTCCTTATATACTGGTCTTTATATATTGCACTTGTTGCATTCTTGTTTTAGGTCATTCTTGTACATTCTTTTTTATGTAATAGAAGAAGAAGAAGAAGATCATTCTTCCTTGCCTCAATCTGAGTGTGTGCTTCTCTTTGATTGTGAGAGTGTGTGTGTGAGCTCTCTTCCTTATCTCCTTCCTCGTTGTAGTAGGTGTTGGGCAATGTCAGGACTCAACAGAGGGGAACTCTCTTTCTCTCTCATAGAGATTTGGAGTATTGGTGACAATAGATGCATCAGAGCTGGCTACATGGCTGAGCAGATACACCACAGAGAATGGTTTCTCTCTCTCTCTCTCTTCGATCGAGCATAGGAGAGTTTGGCTATACCTACTTCTTTAGAATAGTGCTATCACTTTTTTCATATGTTCTCTCTTGAGGCATGCACAATACCTTCTATAGCAACAATGGTAGAACCACGTCTTCTTGTGCTTTATCTCCTAGTCTTTCCTTGTTCCTACGCAATATGCTGCTTGGTGCTCCCTATGGCCTTTTGATCTTTGTTTTCCTCTTGCCCTTTTTAACACGTCAAGTTTTCATGTGCTGTTTGACTGTGGACTCTATCGAACGATGAACACAGAGAGGGATTGGCAAACAACTCATCTACGCACACAGAGACTAGAATGCGATCATGGCAAGGAGCAAATTTTGTTCTTCAGCCAGAGAGCTTGCTTTTCATCCCTCTCCTTCTCCCTTTTTTGCTCTTTTCTCTTTGTCTTGCTCTAGAGAATGCTTGCTGTGGTTCTCGCTTTCTCTATCTATCTGATGCAATGACATAGATGATTGTGCTGCTTTAGGGAGCATTGCTTTGTCTGCTTGGAAGAGCTAGAAGATCTCCACATATGAGGCTGAAGCAAAGGCTACTGAATGAGCAGATGGTGGATGTCACCTGCACAGAGCGGTCCTACAACAAGGTTTTGACACTATATAATAAAAAAAAATGATCGAAAATTGATTGAGCAAAGGTCAGCACATGCATTCATGATATGTTCCTTATACAAAACATCTGTGTGCTACTCAAAAGAAGTCCCCTAAACTAGAAGATGGAGACCATTAAGTCGTGAATTCTGAAGTGTGTTGAATCTTTACTATGTGAGATGCCTGTCGAACACTCAATCTGCTACAATGTGACAGAGTGCTACCAAAAGGATAGTAAAACAATGTTTATAAACACTATTAATCATGAGATTTAAGATTCACAATAGGAAAGTGTTTGTAAACACTTCAACAACTTGAGATTAACCACCAATTAACCACCAACTCCATGTAGGTTATCATAACAGTGACACAAATTAATGCTAGTGTTGATAAATAGTGCAAAGGATTAGTGCTACTAATATGATCACAATGAGGGTGGGCAAAATGGGGGTAAATTGGATACAAGAGGATAAAGAAAATGTGTGGGAGGGTGGGCAAATGAGCAAAATAATGTCCCAAAGGGTAAAATGATGGCAAAATGCTTCTCCAAATGAGTGGAGAGAAACTCCACCAACCTCAAGCACCACCACCACCAAAATCATTGCCAAATGCACCACCAAGACCTCCACATAACGCTCTGATACCATGTAGAGAGTACACGTGCAGAAGCAAAATGAAAGGAAGAGTGTACTCACAAAAGAAAGAGTGTGTGAGACCCAAAATGAGTAAACCATGAAATGGGTAAACTCATGTGGCTTAGAAATGAGGTTGCCAAGAGCATGGAGTAGGCTCCTCAAGCTTCTAACCAAGTACAAATGGGGGGAGAGGCCCTCCTTATATACATTTGGGAGGGGCTCTCCAAAGTACATCTCATGTGGGATAATTCCCCTAAAAGGAGAATGAATACAATGGTAGAAGCAAATGGCAAGGTACCCAAATACAAAGGAAATACAATAAAAAATGGAATTTAACTAGAAATGGAGTGCCTCCTAGATAAAAAATGGAGACACACTCATGCGGACACAAAATGTAGATGATGTAGGAGCAATCATGTTGTCAACCAAAGCCTGCTACAGATCTAGTAGAGCTCGACAGGGTATTTTTTATTCAACTTTTTGAGATATAGTCATTTTTAGTCAATGGCCATGACTGAAAGAAGTGATGCATTCTATATGTTGGCTATTGAGGATAGATAGGATGGTACTAATTACCCATTATGGGCATATGTGATGCATCAAGTATTGGTTGCAAAAGGACTATGGAATATTGTGCAGGGTGTTGAAAAACATCTTATTACACTTGCAAATACAGTTATCGAAGGTGATGCAGATGGCATTGAAGATGATGATCTTCAAATTCATGTTCATGCTTTGGTTCTTGGTGCACCTACTGCAAAGCAACTTTGTTGGGATGGCAAAGATGCACAGACACATGCATTGATAGCTTTTTCTATCAAACATTTCATTATTCCTCACATTTGCTCTTGCGAAATAGCAAAGGATGCTTGGGATATACTTACCACTATATACCATGCAAGAAATGAGGCTCCTGTTGCTTACCTCCAAAAATAGTTCGAGAGTGATCACATGAATGAAGGAGAATCCATGGATAATTTTTTGACAAAGATCAAAGATTTGAAGGAGCAGTTAATTTTGTGTCGATGGTCTTACTTGATAGTTCACTTGTGCAGATTGTTCTTAATGGTCTTCCATATTCACATGAGACTTTTGTTTCTACTCTTCAATTGATGATGAAAGACAATCCAAATGCCTTAACATTTGAGGAGTTAATCTCTATTTTGTTGTAAGAAGATCAATCTAGACAAAACATGTCGATCATGCGTGTTGTAGATCAAGCTTTCTCCGCTAGTCAGAAGGGCAAGGGAAAATGAAGCTCATCTTCTAGCAAGCAAAAATATGCTAATGCCGCACAATCAAAGAAGGAAGACAAAGATGAGAGGAAATAAAAAAAGCAAAAATTCTTGTGGAAGTACTGTAAAGGAAATGATCATGTCATAAAGAGTTTTGCGAAACTGGCTGCAAAAGAGGCAAAGAAGAAAGAGGCTTGAATGGTGGTTGCATAGACTACACCTAAAACATAGTCTGTTAATCTTGTGCAAAATGAAAAATGGGCATTTACTACTGTTTCCAGTTTTGACATATCTTCTCATGAGTAGTGTATGTATATAGTAGACTCATGTTGATATATTTAGGTAGTGATGTGCGTGAACACACTAAGACCGTCGGGGCACTTTTTTCCCTCTTTAGGAGGTTTTTTCCCTCGGCTTTATATACGCCTTTAATTCGTGACTCTCATTGATGATTTTTCCAAGCATGCATGGGTATATCCACTCAACGCAAAGTCCAAAGTGTTTATGTACTTCAAACAGTTTTTGGTTTTGGCTGAAAATATGTCAGCATGTAAAATGGGCACCCTTCATTCTGATTGAGGGGGGAATATATATCTTCTGACTTTAATGCATTTCTGGATGAACGTGGGTTAAAACATCAGTGTATACTGTCATATACACCTCAATAGAATTGAGCTGCTAAACAGAAGAACAGGTCACTCATGGAGATGGTGAGGTGTATGGTCAAGAGTTAGGCTTTACCACATAGTTTCTGACTTGAGGCTGTTGTGTGTGCAACATATGTACTTAACAGGTGTCCCACTGAAGCACTATAGTCTATCACTCCATATGAGGCTTGGCATGGTTGCAAGCCATCTATTGCTCATCTGCATGTTTTTGGTTGTCTTGCATATGCATGAGTGCCTAAAAACCATCACAGAAAATTGGATGATAAAGTAGTAAAATGTATTTTTGTTGGGTACAGTTCTGAAAGCAAAGGGTATTGTTTGTATCATCCATAGAATAAACACATTTTGGTTAGCTGTGATGTTGTTTTAGTAGAAGATGCTATTCAACCTTTACTTTCATGTATGAAAGAGACATTTGTTAGCTCCAAAGACATGTATGATACTTTGCTGCCTCTTTGTATAGGTGGATAGTCTAGTGCTAGTCCTAATGAGGCAACTTCTCAGCCTTTACATGTTTCATGTGATGATGCAGATCATTCTATTTGTGATGTAGATTTACATGATGCACTTTTTGATGAGAGAGCTGATATTGAGGAGGCAAAAACTATGCCAAAATGATTGGTGCAAACTTTGCATGATAGCATATTAGATGCACCTCTGTCATACTGTACTCGTGCAGGCTCTCATAGTGCCTCTTTTGTATCAAATTGCTATGGTATGGTTGCCTCTAGTCTCTGTGATGAGGGGGTGACTTGCATGAAGAAGTGTATGTTTTTTAGTCCCATGGCTTTGTGCAAAAAGGGCATGAAAACCACACGTGCAGGTTAAAGAAGGCATTATATGGTTTAAAGCAAGCACCACGTGCTTGTTACACTTATGTGTTCCTTGAGTAGCTTTGATGTGAACCTTTTCCCTATACATGGGCACTTTTTACTCTAGTGCTGGCTAGAGGTTTTTTCCCCATGTTACCACATACTTGATACTCTCATATGTGGTGGTACTTTGTACTTAGGGATATTATTCAACTCTTACTTTTGTTCAATTCATCGATCAATAGAGAGAGCTATTTCAGCCATCGTCTTCTCCGTGTGTCTTGCTGCATTTGTCCTCTTTGTGTGTGCTTCTCGTGTGTCTCTCGCACTTCTACACACTCCCAACAGTGGTATCAGAGTAGGTTCAGCTCCTTCTCAAGTTTTGGTTTTCGCGTCGCGGCGCGAGTGCACTTTAACAGTGCAAATCGACTTCGGAGCATAGAAGTGTGAATTTCAGCAGCCCGAAAACATTTCCAGCAGGTGCGCTGGGGTTTTACCCCCATTTTGAAGCCATTCATGCAGTCAAAATTTCCATCAGAGTGACGGTTTGTGAGCTGAAATTTCAGTACTCATTTCAGCTTTCATCGAAGTGAAGATTTTGTTCCTTAGTGAAATGGCGGGCAACAATGACTTGTTTGGCATGCTTCAAGCTGAAGATAAGCTTGATGGGACCAACTATCCGATGTGGTCTTACATGATGAAGCATGTTCTTGTTGCAAAACAACTTTGGAACATAGTGGCATATGTAGATCGAAGACCGGCAGGTGCTTCTACTTCACAATCTACTGTCACAGATGGAGCTTCTTCTTTGAGTACAATGGTTTCTCCTTCTCCACCTACACAAGAGAAGCTTAGATGGGATGGAAAAGATGCTCAAGCTCATGCTTTGATTGCACTTTTAGTGAAGCGTCATATAGTTCCACACATTCGGTCATGTTCTACATCGAGACAGGCATGGGACACTCTTGCTTCTTTGTATGCTGTGCGTAATGAAGCACGTGCTGCATACTTGAGGAAGCAACTTGAGGAAGCAACTTGAGGAAGCAACTTGAGGAAGCAACTTGAGGAAGCAACTTGAGGAAGCAACTTGAGGATGTATGTATGGCTGAAAATGAGTTGGTGGATGTGTATGTGACACGCATCAAGGATTTGAAAGAGCAATTGGCAAACATAGATGAGATCATTCCGGATGCATCACTCATTTCTACATTGTTGAAAGGATTACCAGAATCTTTTCAAAGCTTTGCTCCTACACTCCATTTGGTTGCAAAAGGAAATCCCATATGTATGCATTTGATGAGGTTGTGTCTCTTCTTTTGCAAGAAGAGCAATCTAGAGTGAATAGGAGTGGTTTGATTGAGGAAACGCAATCACTTGCTATCTTACAAAAGGGGAAACACAAGTATGGTTCAGCTTTGGGTTCATCAAAACCAAAGCCTCAAGCTTCCTCTTCCACTCATTCCTCTAATGATGGTGATTTGCAAAAGAAGAAGAGATGCAAATATTGCCGGAAGGCTGGTCATACTATTGATGAGTGTAGAAAGCTTGCTAAACGCAATGAAAAGAAGAAGGAATCCGGCGTGTCTATTGCTGAAAATTCAGCAAATGCAAAGAATGATGAAGCTAACATGGCTCAAGATTTTTGGGCATGTGTTGTTACATGTCATTATGATGCTTCTTTACATTCTAAATGTATGGTTGTGAGTGAGGCTGATTCAGATTGGTTTTTTGATAGTGGTGCTTCAAAGCACATAACATCATGCAAAAGATTTTTTGCCTCTTTGAAAGATGCACCTAAAGGAGGACATGTGGTGTGTGCAAACAATGCCTCTTATCCTATCATTGGAGTAGGAGAAATTGAGCTTACGGCTGCAAATGGAGGTGTGATTCTCTTGAAAAATGCATTGTATGTGCCCGATATAAAGAAGAACTTAATTTCAGTTCCGTTGATTGGCAAAGCCGGACTTCATGTACACTTTGTTGATGATAAGTGTATGGTTCATGATTTCAGCAATGGCGATGTTATCGTGATGTTCGGTACATTATGTAATGGTTTGTATCTTATGGATACATACAAGAGGGTTGCCTCGAATGCCTTGGTCGCTCATACTTCTTCCATGGCTGAAATGGAGCTTTGGCATGCTCGTTTTGGTCACTTGAACTTCAATAGTTTTCTCTACTTGCAAAAGAAGGACATGGTTATTGGTTGGCCTACACTTGAGTCCATTGAAAAGCATGCATGTGAAGGTTGCATTCTTGGAAAAATGCATCGTGCTTCTTTTCCAAAAGATAGTCATACACACACTACAAGAAAATTGCAGCTTGTTCATAGTGATGTATGTGGTCCCGTCAAGACTCCATCTTTTGGGAAGCATGTATATTTTGCTACCTTCATTGATGATGCTACTCGCCATACATGGGTGTATCCTATGAAAGCAAAGAATGAGGTATTTTCTTGCTTCAAAGCATTTTTAGCTATGGCTGAAAATTTTTCTTCACAAAAGCTTTTGACTCTACACACGGATCATGGTGCTGAGTACATGTCACATGAGTTTAATGCTTTTCTTCATGAAAGAGGTATTCCACACCAATGTACGGTGCCATATACACCTCAACAAAATGGTGTTGCCGAGTGTAAAAATAGAACTCTACTTGAAATGGCACGATGTATGGTTAAAGGAAAGCATCTTCCTGATAAGTTTTGGATGGAAGCTGTCATGTGTGCAAATTATGTGTTGAATCGCTGCCTTACAAAAGCATTGAGATTCATCACTCCTTATGAGGCTTGGAATGGTCATAAGCCTATGGTTAGTCATATGTGGGTGTTTGGTTGTTTGGCATATGCTCTTGTGCCATCACAACAACATCACAAACTTGATGACAAGGCAAAGAAATGTATATTTGTTGGTTATAGTGCTGAAAGTAAGGGATATCGGTTGTACCATCCATTGACGAACACGATTATTATGAGTCGAGATATGGTATTTGCTGAAAATTCAATTTTCCCTCTACTTGAATGCAAAAAACTGTCAACAGTTAGCTCACAAGATGTGTTCGATACACTCATGCCTTTGTTCCAAAATGGTGCGTTGACTATGGCCATGTAGACCAACCAACAGAGGTTCAAAGGGCTGAAAAATTCCAGCCAAATAGGGCTGAAAATGCAGAGAATTTCCAGCCAAACATGGCTGAAAGATTTCAGTAAAAAAATGTCCAAACTACTGGAAATTTCCAGCCACATATGGCTGAACATTTGCGTCAAAATATGGCTGAAACTGAGCATGAAATTCAGCCCACGCATGATGAACATATTGAAGATGTTTTACATAATGAATGCATGTCTATCAAGAGTGCACAATCTATGCCAAAGTGGTTGAAACAAACTTTGCAGGATAGCAAATTGAGTGCACCTTTACTTGGTAGAACAAGATCAAGCTCTCACCATGCATCAAGTAATTTTGTGGATTATTCTCTTATTGCTACAACATGTAATGAAGAGCCACTTTCTTTTGAAGATGCATGTGACGATCCACAATGGATGAGTGCTATGCAATGAGAAATGGATTCCATACATAGGAATGGTACTTGGGAGTTATGTGAATTGCCAAAAGGAAAGAATGCCATTGGTACAAAGTGGGTTTACAAGATTAAGAGAAAATCTCATGGTAGCATTGATCGCTTCAAAGCTAGATTGGTTACCAAAGGATATGCGCAACAATATGGCATTAACTATGAGGAAACTTTTGCACCTACTTCACGCATGACTACCATTCGTACCGTGGTTGCATTGGCTACCCATTGAGGTTGGAAAGTGCATCAGTTGGACATAAAAACAGCCTTCTTAAATGGTGATTTGCAAGAAGAGGTCTATGTGAAGCAACCTCCTAGATTTTCTATGAAAGGGAAGGAGCATATGGTTTGTCGCTTGCATAAAGCCTTGTATGGTCTCAAACAAGCTCCACGTGCATGGTATGACAAAATACATAAGCACTTGATTGCTCTTGGCTTCACATGTAGTCCGTGTAGCTTAGTGATGAGTAACATCTCCTTTAATGTCAATCCGGGAAGACGTGAGGATGGTATGATGACCTCGAGCAAGTGAAGGCACAAGTGCGTGAGTGAGAAGCACACAAACATGCACACACATACACACACATGCGCACACACGTCAAGAACAAAGAGGAAGACAATGGAGTTCTTTTAGATTACTTTCAAAATGCTCATACAAGTTCAATTCTATTACAAGCTAACCTCAAAAATGAGCTTTTTAGCTCTATTTATAGTTTTTTACTAGCTTTTGGCCTTGTCCAGACCTAGTGTCCGGCCTAGTTAAAAATTAGGTTCTAGGGCCTATTTGGAGGCTCAAACGGAGTCTAAAAATCATGAAAATTGGTACGATGATACTTCTAATACTCCTCAAGCTCAAGGACTCCTCGGCTTGCACAAAATGGAGTTTCAAAAATGTGAAATGGTATTTACAATGATTTGTAGTGATGAGAATCATTGTTATGAAGATGTTGTTTTGGAAAAATTTGAATGGCCTACTTGCCATATCTTCGTTGACTACTTAGTCTGCTTGTGCCTTCTCTCCGCTCTGGCTCCCTTCTTTGGCTTCCTTGTCTTGTGAGTCCTTCGGTGCCTTGACTGCTACCAACACCCCCCTCTCTCGCGTCTGTCGTCTCTGACAGACCCTTGTCTAGCTGAGCGTTGGACATAGTATTGAACCACATCTGAAGCAAGGTGGTGTTCTTCTAATCGCAACCCCCGTGCTAGATCTGTTAACAATGCATCCCAATCCACTGGACCTGGGATGTCTGGATGTGGCACCCGCAATTGATCTGAGTGGATGGTTCTCTCCACAACGAATAGTTGGAGGAGATGTGAGGGCTTGGGTATGAATATTTCTGAGTGATATTCCCAGAACCATGTGACGAACATCTCCTCGAAGGTCTGCTTGAAGCAAGCTGGGAGGTATTTTATTCTTGCGTGCCAGGCATATATTACTTTTATTAAGGGGGTGGTGCTAATGTCATATACCAGATCTAGGTTGCTGGCAGTGAATCCAACTCCTGAGAAGTGGGGGTCTTTGATGTTCTTGAATGTTTTGAATGTGATCAGCATTAATTCGAAGATCTTCATGCACATCTGTGCCATCACATCAGGGGTGTTTTGTAGTCGAATGCTCCAGTGACGGATTGTAGAAATCATGTAAGCCACAGTGGGAGGTCCTTGAGGAGGTGCTAGATAGATATAATTTAACCACTTTGCACAGCCTTTGATGTTCTTTACAGCAATAGTAAACTCGGGCCACGTGCGTCTTCGGAGGACTGGAACATAACAAGGGTTGTTTTTGATAAATAGCGGCATGTTGTTCCAGGTACGAACTATTTCAGGGTAAGTTTCTAAGAGTCGTATCCTCCAGGTGGGTTGATGAATGGATCCTTTTTTAGCACTCTCCGGGATATCATCAGGGCCGAATTGTGTGGCAAAGGTTGGAGCCTTGCCACATCGTTGTTTAATCTCTGCGTTGTAATCTACCAAGAGTACACAATATGGCACATACTGATCATCGTTGGTGCCTATCCATCTGTGGTGAGACATACTTCAGAAATATCCTGACTTTATGATAGTGTCTTCCAATTTAGCCATTGATTGGATTTGGACTGCCACTCGATCTTCATGGGTTTTAGCTGTCTTTTGGAGTGTCTGAAGCCATTCGGGTGCTTCGACTTCCAGGGTGTCCATTCCTTCCGAGGTTTGCTGACCTCCTGGCATCGGCATAGGAACATATGGTTCCTCATATGACTCATCCACCTCAATGGGTACCAATTCATCTGGCTCTAGTTCTATAACTCGAGAGGGTTGTCTTTCATATTCCAGTAACTTCTTCTGCAATTCTGCTACTTGCTCCGTTAATGCCTTTACCTCTTCTGAAGTCGAGGTTGATTGTATGACCTTCGATTGTTCCTCTTGTTCCCTGATCTGGCGGCGTAGTGCGTCTCGTTCCTTTTCTATATCATCATGGGCTTCTAGTAGATCAGCATAGCTTTCCAGGATTGTCTTCATTGTAGCAGAGGGGACTGCTTTAAACTGTTCTGGGTCGATCTCGTGGGGGGAGCCTTCCATTGCAGCTTCTAGGTTTTCTTCGTTTTTCTTCTGTAGATGCTTGTTCTCTTCAAGGGTGGTAGCCATGTGTTTTCTGAGTAGGGTCAAATTACGTCGGACTCTTAGATTATCTGCTTGGTAGACTTCAAGTAAAGCTTCGAGTTGTTTGACGCCTGGCAATTGTGATGGTTGGGGTGTCTCCAGGAGGGTTTGATGGGCCCGCTCGAGTGTGGTATAGCGTTGATTGAGGTCAGCGTTTTCATCACATTGATGTAACATTGAGAACATATTATTTACATTAAAGAATGCAGGGAAAGGAGAGGATGCAGGGGGAATGGGGAGGGGAAAGGGAGTCGTGAATGATGTGGCGTCAAGTGGTGAGGTGGGTGGAGGGGGTATGGGAGATTGAGGCTGCGTGGGGGGAGGGAGTGGTGCTGTGGCTCGTGATGTTTCCATGGTGTCAAACGTGTGTGTGACTGTGTAGATGGGGACAGTTGGTGGGGTGGATGTGATGTTCGTGAATAGTGTTGTGAAACTGGGCATGGTAACTCCTCCGAATTGGATGCCGGGAGAGAGAGGAATTCCCATGACATATGTGGTAATGGTGGAAGTGGGGGTGGTAGTGCCATGTGGTGAGGTGAGTTGTGTAGTGAGAGGTGAGGTGTGTGGTGAGAGTTGTTCCGCCTGATGTTCTTCTGTTTGTGTGTTATCTCTTGGTTTTGATACATTGATGTGAATTTGCTTGCCGGATCACATGGGGCGGGTAGGCACTCGTTTCTCAAAGCGATGAATATAAGACATAGCTGCATGAATGGCTTCATCTAAGCCTACCGCATCTGCGTGCAGGTTCATTGATTCAATAAACATGTCATCCACGCCTTCCTCGGCTAACATTTGGCTCATGAGCACCTTTCCTGTCACGAGTGACAGTTTGTGTTGTTCTTGGACTCACTTCATGGTTTCATACAATCTTTTTATTTGGGCTGAGTAGGCTGGGGCACTTGCTAGTTCTGAAAGTTCCTCATATTCTTGATCATGTTCCTCGTTTGCTTCTTCTTCTTCTGTCTCTTCTTCATCCTCTTCTACTTCTACTACTACCGGTTGGGTCGGGGCTGAAGTTGTAGTAGTAGGTTGTGGTCCTTGGGTCTGCTCTGCTTCTGTCTCTAGGTTAGACTCATTAATCATACGGGCGATTTCTTCATCTGTCAAATCGGCTAGAGTGTAGCCTTGTGGGAACTCCAAGTCCGATGGAATCGGAGGGAACACTAGATTGGGTCCTTCTGCACTTGGTCTGGGTAGGCGAATAGTAAATGGTCGGACATGTCATGTTTGTGGAGGGGTCACCTCTGGTGTGGTGGTGGCTCCCCTCGCTTGGGCACACGGTAATTGCACTCCCCCTCTCATTTTCTTTGATGGAGGACCCACCGTTGATAGCCGTCTTTGGAATTCTTGGGCCCTAGACCATACTAGTGCTCTTTGAATGGGCACGTCGTAAGCTAAGCACCTGTAAATTATTTTTGTCAGAGCACAACATCCATGAAGCACATTCTTCTGTTTCTTATTCCATCATTGATGGGCTAGGTGGATTTGATCGATGACCCAGTGTGGCAGATTGATGGTGAGATTCTCTATCTCTGCCAAGTACAAGCTGAACCAGATCTTTTTTGGTGGCATTGTGAAGCGTCCTTGGGCAGGGAAAGCAAAGTGTTGCATGATCGTTCGTAGGTGGAGAGCGATGGTTGGTGTCATTGCTACCATGTCCTTCAATTTGTTGAGATCTTTGTGCTTCATCCTACCTGGAATCATTGTTTCTTTCTCAGTGGGAATATGCATACCTTGCATGTTCAATGCTTCTCGTACTAGGTTGAGGGTCAGTTTGAATCTTTTGAGCTCGTGGCCTGGTGTCAATGAGGGTAGCATGAAGGTACTATCGCCTCCTTTAACCCTGCTAGGGGTGATGGTACTGATAAAGTAGGAACAACACAAGAAATCTGGCTTAGGTAAATGTGCCCGGAAATAGCCATCCAAGCCCGCTTTGGTCCATATTGATCGCATTACTTTTGCATTCTGATACTTCTCAAATTTGCGGGTAAAGAAGTGATATCGTCCCCATTTGCCATTAAACTCAAGTTCTGCCTCCCAAAAGTAGATGCCATCCCCCAATGGCCCTGCGACATCACTGAACCAATGTGCGTGTTTCCCCACTTGAGAAGTGTGCCCCTGAGGCGGGTCCTGAATAGGAAGCACATGCACAGCTCTAAGTTCTTGAGGTCTCTTAGTGAGTTGTGGTTCCAGAAGGAGGGTTTCAATGTCCACTATCTGGGCACTAGACCCTGCCTGGGAACTGGTGCCTCCAATTTCTGCCATGTTATAGCTTGCTTGCTAGTTCTGTGAGAATATAGAAGCATGCGTTAACATTGTAAAGGACAAGGTAGAACAATTTTTGTCCCTATTACAACATTAACATGAGGTGAATGATGAGTTAGTTGATCAGTGAGTGCTCGATGATTGTGTGTCGTTAGTCCTATGAGCTAAGTGAAAAGATGCAGTGTGAGAATGATGCAGTTAATAGGTGGAGATGAATGTACAAATGGGATCGGGGGGTTTATTACAAGCTTTGGGTTGCCAGACACAGTGGATGGGTTTTGTTTTTGATTTTGTGGAAACTCTGGAGGGCTTTATAAGAGTGTCCACTTGGGAATGAGGCTTTTTAGGAACCCATTTACAGGTGATTTTGCTTGTGTTCATGGGCAAATATGTATTTGTGTGTATTAAATAAAAGGGGGCTTCGGCGGTTTGAGTGAGTGAACCATGTCGTGCATGGTGTGATCTGTGTGTAGCTACTTGAGCTCGCAAGCAAGCCTTAGGCACCCAAATTTGTTTGGATTGTGGGTCAACCTTCATTGACTTCTTGGGTACCCAGATAGATTTTACTTTTACAGAAGAATTCTTGGAGGACTTCTTATTAGTGTCTGGGCATTGACCACTAATAGGAAGTTGAGCTAGTTGTTGTGGCTTGACCGTAATAGGATGCTCGCCTCTCCGCACCCACACTTGCTTCGATGGCTGAGACACCTTGCTTCGCACGTTCTTTTGGCTTCCATTATAGGTCATCTGCTTCTTCTGTTTTTGAGCCACCTTTGGTTGCTGCCTCCCAATGGCCTTTGGAAAAGAAGGGAGTTTCGTCGTACCCTTGCCGCCTTTGTTGAGATATTCATCCTTCTGCATCACATAGTTTTGGACAAGAATAGCATGGTCATCTTCATGTGTACTCCTGGAAGGACCAGGAGCTTGTGCCTTTCCTAGTTCCTTGAGTGCTCCATTGTCTAATTCAACTGTAATTCGACTCTGATTCACCCAAACCTAAAGAAGTCCACTTCTTAGGTTTAGGTTGACTGCATGATCATAGATCCAGTCTTGACCCAAGACAAGAGGCTTAGTGAGATCCTCATCTTGACACACTAGTACGTTAACTGTCAGTAAAACGTCTTGAATATAGAGGGGAAGTTTCACCTCGCCCATGCAAGGGGTTTCCATGCCTCCCAACCCTATGAGGTATGCTTCCACAGGATTGACATTTAAGTTCAATTCTCGACAGTACGAAAGTTTAACAGCACTAGTGGCTGCACCTGAGTCAATCAAGGCTCTTACAGTCCTTGCACTCGTTCCTTGTCCTATCTCTAAAGTCACAAAAGGACGTCGATCAACTATTCTATGAGTAATACCTGAAACTTCACACATAGCCATAGGATATACTGGATCTGCATACGCGTCGGTCCTAGGTTGATCTCTGCCCTGTCTTCTCAATTTCATTCTTCGGATGCGTTCCAATGCTTCTGCCTGTGCCTCTTCTCGAATTCGTTTTTCTTCTTCTTTACGTTTCCTTGCAGTATTGAGTCGACTTAACATTTCCTCAGTAAGGGGTTCCTTATATAACTTGACTCTGCATCTGCTAATGTAACGAGGGAGAACATCACCTTCTAGAGTAGCTAATTGAACTGCTCCACTAGTTGAGATCCTATTAATGACCATAGGTCCATAACCACGCTTTTCTAGTTTCCTTGCATGTTGTTTCAACGTGTAGACTAAAAATAGATCTCCTACTTTCAAGCCCTTATCCTTCACATGGGCATCAAAGTATGCCTTCTGTCTTTTCTTAGCTACATATATTCCTGCTGCAGCTCTTAGTCTTGTTTCACCTAATCGTTCAAGGTAAAAAATTCTCGAAGAGAGTTCATGACCCGTCCACTCATGCTCCTGTGCTACTTTCAATGTAGGTATCAAGAAGTCCAATGGTAGCACTGCATTTTGGCCAAACACCATCTGAAAGGGTGTGGCTTGGAGTACCATTTTATAGGCAACTTTGTATGCCCAAACAACATGGTGTAACTATTTGTCCCAATCAGAGTGTTTATTATTCACTAATTTGGTAAGCACATTGCATAGAATCTTGTTTGTGCTTTTGGCTTGCCCATTAGCTTGTGGGTGATAGGGAGCAGACTTCTTGTGTACTACCAAGAATTCTTGGAGAAGATTTTCAATAACTTCATTCAAGAAGTGGGTGCCTCTATCACTTACTAGCTCTATAGGTAGCCCGTATCTTGTGAATACATTCTCAAATAAGAACTTAGCTGTCGTTTGAGCATCGTTCTTCGTGGTAGCTTTCACTTCTACCCACTTGGTTAGATAGTCTGTGGCCACAATGACATATTCAGCATGTGAACCCTTAGCTAGGGGATTAATAGGACCAACAAAGTCTATTCCCCACTTAGAGAATGCACGTCCACCCATCATAGGTTTTAGAGGCATCTCATCTTTGCGTATAAGATACTGAGTTCGCTGACAAACGTCACACCGTTTCACATAGGTATGTGCATCCATGTGAAGGGTTGGCCACCACAAACCTGCAAATAGGATTGCTTTAATCACCCGATCTGGTCCAAAATGTCCTCCTGCTACACCCTGGTGAGCAGATTCCAAGATCTTTAAATATTCACTCTCATGGACACAGAGTCTGAGGTAACCATCTTTACCATGCTTGTATAGATTATCACCGATGAGTGAGTAATCTAGGGCTTCTTGTTCTAGACTTCTTTGTCTGGCCAATGTCATATCTTGTGGGAATGTTTTCGTCCTCAAGAAGGCTACTAGTGGTTCACTCCAATCTGGCACTATGGTCACTCGATAAAGAGTGGCATGCTCCACGGGTGGTTTAGTGCAACAGATTGGGCATTCTTTACACATCTTATGTACATCAGCTTCCATAGTAGGCCAATGCACTCCAAATCTCCTTAGTGTTTGTAAAGTTCTTTGCCTCGAAAGGTGTTGCTCTAATGCACCTACATGTGCTGATTGCAACCATTTTGCGTACTCGTCCTCTTCCACACAACAAGCCAATATCCCTTGATCTGTCTGTTTGTACATGCTTCCTGCCATGATATGGTACTTCTGGGCTTTTACTACCTCTCTATCTTGAGTGTTTATGATTGGGTGGTTAGGCCCGTATGTCAATATTGGCACTAATGGCTTAGCCCACTGAGGTACAACTTCCAAATTAAACAAGTAAGCATCAGGAAGGTCATCTGATACTCCTTGTGTGGCTTCTCCAGATGTGAGCCTAGAGAGATGGTCTGCTCTCAAGTGAGTCTTCCCTTTCCTCACCACAACCTCAAAGTCGTATTCCATTAGTAAGAGAAACCATCTTACTAATCTACTTGTATTGCATGGCTTGTTTACCAAGTACAATAGTGCTTGATGATTAGTAAAAAATTTAAACTTATTTGCAAGAAAATAGTGTCTAAACTTTTTAACTGCATATACCATGCCTAATCCTTCTCATTCAGTGGTGGTATAATTTCGTTCAGCTGCATTCAATTGTCTACTAGCATAGGCAATTGGAAGATCCATATTACCTTTGCCCGTAGGTTGTGCAAGCACACATCCAATAGCATAATTGGATGCATCCACATGAACATGGAAGGGCTTATTCTAATCTGGTGTGGTCAAGATTGGTGCTGAACACAATCTTCTTTTGAGCTCATTGAAGGAGTCCTCACATTCATTAGTGCACTCAAAGTTGGTCAAAAGTCCGTATAGTGGCTTGGCAATGATGGCGTACATGTGTATAAAGCGTCTGTAATAGCCACAATGCCCCATGAAAGCTTGTACTTCCTTGACATTCTTTGGCCTAGTAACTCTGCTATGGCTCTTACTTTCTCTTCATCACTGGATATGCCATTCTTTGACACTATGTGTCCTAGAATCTTGCCTTGCCTGACCATGAAAACACACTTTTCAGGGTTCAAGCAGACTTGATATTCTCTGCATTTGTCAAAGATTTTCCTGAGTTCAGGTATATGTGTCTGTCTAATGTTGGAATGAGCACAAAGATCATCAACATAGACCTCTAAATTCTTCCTCAAGAATTCCTTAAATACATGGCACATCAATCTCTGAAAGGTCATAGGAGCATTCGTAAGCCCAAATGGCATTACTCGAAAAGAAAATATACCCCACTTTGTGGCAAAAGCTGTCTTATGATGGTCTTCCGGAGCAATGGCTACCTGATTGTGGCCAGAAAATCCGTCAAGGAAATTGTATACTTCCTTGCCTGCTACTCTTTCTAAGAGATGTTCCGTGATAGGAAGCGGATAGTTATCTCGAATAGTGGCTGCATTAACCTTCTTCAAGTTAATGCACACACATAACTTTCCATTCTTCTTGGGCACCACTACAATGGGGGATACCCACTCAGTGTGCTCAATTTCATAGATGAATCCAGCTTCTACCAGTCTATCTATCTCCTCTTTGATCTTAGCAGCATAATTATCGTTATATGTATATGGCTTCTGTTTAGAGGGTTTCGTGTCTGAGGTCATGGGAATTGTGTGGGAGCATATGTCTGGGTCAACACCCTTCAAGTCCTTGTAACTCCAAGCGAATACATCTCTGTATTCTCTTAGCAAAGCAATCAACTCTTGCTCTTCTTCTTCCGTCAGGTCATGTCCTATGTAAGTGCATCTCTCTTCTCCTTCTTCTATGGCTACCACTATCTTCTTGGTGGTTTCTTTGTTATCATAGGCCTCTCCTGCTTGTGCTTCGCGTTTTGGCATTCTTACCATGACTCTCCTATCATCTATCTCATACTTTTTGAAATTCTCGGGGACCTCAAACAAGGATTCTTCCTCTTCTCGTGTGACTTCCCTCTTCTTTCTTTCTTTCCTTCATCCTTAGGGGTCACTTGTGTGGTTAACCTTACGTTATTTGTGAGCTCTCCATGTCTCTGAGGGTGAGCTTCAACTTCATAGAAGTATTCCTCATCTGATGCAAATGGTGGGTCCATAATGATTGACTCTAGATCGGAGTCACTTGCATCCTCAAATGCATAAGGGCTAGGTTTGCATTCTTCCAGAACCGAATCTCCCATGATTGGCTCTATGGAAAAGACTGAAATGTCATAGCCATCCTCATCACAGTGGGGTGTCCATTGTTCCTCATTGATGGCTACATCCATTGTTGCTAAAATTTCTGCCCAGCCATGAGGTTCAAATTCTTCATCAAGAAATACTACAGGTGCATAGGCTGGGTCTTGAATTGATCTATGGGTTTCCTTCGCACCTACCTCTCTGGCTTTTTCTCTCTTCTCTTCTTCTACTGCCACTTTGCACATCCATAAGTGGGTGCCTTCATGCATCCATGAGGATCCTGATCCTATGGAGTGCACAGACTCCGTGTCATCCTTAGCTCTATGGATGGGATTCCATTGGATAGGGGTACATCTCTATGGGAGTAATCTTTGAGATTCACTTTGGTCGTAACACCTAAGTGTTGCAAATACAAGGAATTGGTTCCCCAATCCTGTACCACTTGCAACTGTCGCATAAATGGTCTTCTCAAAATCATCTCATAGGCATGGTTCTTGCTAAAGTCACAGATAGCAAATGTATGCTCAAACTCTACACCACAAGTGGTGAGAGTTATTCCTTCTAGCAAGCCTAAGGGTCTCTCTATGTGACCGTCAGCCATTTGCAATTTCATTCTCGTTGACCTAAGTGCTGGCTTGCCCCAACGCTTCCATAAGGAAGTGGTAGCAATAGAAACTCCTGCACCTGAGTCTAGAATTGCCTTGGTTGTGTACCCTTGATGGGTAATGGGAAGATAGGTGTTTCCTTCTTCTCCTTCACTCATGTCTCCTATCTTATCTAAGGGTATTTCTGGCACTGTTCTATGGGAACCTACCTGGGAACGTGGTTTAGCTACCTCTGACATTTGTTCGGCTACATGTTTCCACAGTTCTGGTCTAACCTTGAGTAGCTCTTCTAAAGTGAGGTTGCACTGCACTTTAGTGTTCTTTACTACCTCCGTATTCCTAGGTATGACTGAATCTTCATTCCTTACCATGACAGTGGGTGCTCTCATACAAGTAGACTTGGCTTCCCATGGGCCTGTGAAGTGGGGTAATTCCTGTAAAGAATTAGACTCAAAGTCTAATCTCTCTTGACTTTGTGCACTCTCCTGCTCTCCATAAATGGAGGGAATATCTTGCGGGAATTGATCCTACGCGTCATCCACAAGTTCAAAGGGAGGAGGGACTTCACTCTCTTTTGCCCATTTTTCTTCTTGAATCTCTTGCAAGAATTCTGGTGAATACCTATTCATGGAAGATAAGGTATCTGATTCAGAGGACTTGGGCACATAAGCTTCCTGTGGGGGAATACTTATTATTTTACTTGCCTCATCTCTTCCTTGGTTTTTTTCTTCCTTGGCAGATCTGGCAGTTATGCTCTCTAACTTCTCTAATAGTCCATCCAAGTGCAATTGTGCCTTAGCTGAGCCATAGTAGTTGAATAGGCCACTGGCTTCAAACATGGTCTGAGCCAATGCGACCATTTTTGCGCAAAGCTTAGTTCTTTCTATCTCTAAGTCAGCTCTAGGGTAGCACTTGTCATGATTCGTCACATTTGGCCCTTCTTGGATTCTGGCCTGATATGCCTTAAGCATCATGTCTATGTCTTCAGGAGTGGGGTCAGCTAACACTGATCCTACTCTAGGGGGTGGTGAGATGTTCTAAGGTGGGTTGAAAGATGGTGGATTAGATGATGATGGAGATGAAGGTGGTGGTGGTATGTGAGAGCTTGTTTGAGAGGTGAGTTCAACAATTTTGGCTTTTGTCTCTCTTATGCTTTCTTCTAAGTCACTCATCTTTTTAGACCATTGTCTTTTCATTCTCTCTCGGCTATCCTTCCAGGCTCTCGACCGTTTCTTGTCTATGCTCTCAGTTTCACTAACCTCTGCACTCTTTTCCTGGCCTAAACCTTGGTTTTGCTACAAAGCCTGAGCTCTAGTGACCACCTGTACCGGTGCAGTGGAAGTTACACTTCCTGTAGCGTCTACTACTAACCCAATAACATTAATTGGAGTGATTTTTGGTATATTATTGGGATTCTTTGGGCAATCTCATAAGAGATGCTCCTTTCCGCAATCTTGACAAAAGCCCTGTATTGTTACTGACTTGGGTTGTGTAGGTGCAGACATTGGGCAATCACGAATGAGGTGATCTCCTTGACATCTATAGCATGGTCCTCTAGGGAATGGGGGTCTTACTTGCCTAGGTTGAGGTCTAGTGTTGGGATTTGTGTACATGATGTTTGCACACTCTGGATCCCAACTAGGTTCACTCGGTTCTTCACTATAGTAGGATTCACCATGTTCTGGAGACTGCATATAGTAAGCTTGGGGGCTATCAATATGTGTAGAATCAAAGCTATGCTCACTAGGGTCACTTTTTGAAAGCAATGGTGTTACTCGCACTATGGCTCTATTCAAGTTCTCTTCTGCCGCTGCATACTTTACTGGGATCACATTGACTAGAGCAGGAGGTTGTTGGGCTAGCACTGGTTGAGGTCTCTGCTGGGCCTGATATTGTGGTTGGTAGGTTTGTTGAGGCCTAGCATACTGTTGTGGTGGGTACTGGTACTGGTATCTACCCTGTTGTGGATATGGTTGAGGGTAGGTTTGTTTGACCGCTTGTTTGTTATAAGGGCAGTCCTGTGCAGTGTGGTTTGTGTATCTTCGCTCTATCGTGCAGTACTGGCTACTAGGATTCACTTGGGATTGTGCCATAATAGGACACACGCTCGCAAAATGGTCTCCTCCACAAGTATAGAACCGTTTAACTAGGGCAAATCTTGGAATTTGTTTGCTAAAGACACCTAGTTTTTGAGCTACTTTCTCAGCGAGTTCCTCAATAGATATGGATTGCATGGAAGAGAGGCTAGTAGAACTATCTGAATCTCTGTAGATTTTTGAAAGCTCCAACTCCTCCCCTAGGTTATCCTCGATATCAATGCACATGCGTACACACTCCTCTATGGTCCTAGGGTCTTTTAAGTACACATATGATCTCAACTTTGTACTTAGCAGTCCATCTAGGAATAAAGCCACTTGTTTGGCTGGTGTGGGTAACTCCGAAACAGGACATCTCTCTAAATATTGCCTAAACCTTCTTCTTGCAAGTCTAATCGTCTCTTGAGGGGTTTGCTTGAAGCTATGAATCAGTGAGGAAGTATTATGCCTTATGCCACTCTTAGAGAATTCAAGAATGAATGCATCTAGAAGTTGGTCTATGTTTCTAAAGTGCCTCTCATTTAGTGGTTGAAACCACATAAGAGCGGTGTTCCTAAGGGTTAGACCAAAGGCATTGTACTACGTGAATAAATCCTCCACTTGTTCAGCTCTCAAGACTTGTCTAAATTCGGCCACATGATCATAAGGGTCTCCAGTGCCATCGAAGTAGTTCTTCATGGACTTAACTAGCTGTGTAGGTCTCAAAATCCTTGTGTGCTCTCTAGGCCTCGGCAAGGGAAAATCCTCAACATTTCTTAAGTTCCTTGGAACTCTAGTTCTCTTTGTTTCTTCTCTATTCGTCTCTTTTCACATTCGTTCTCTTTCTATTGGGTTGGCGAAGCTCACTTCTGGCCTATCTTTACTTCTATCCCTTTGAGTGCCATGAGCTTGGGATCTTCCAGCCC
Organism: Ceratopteris richardii; assembly: GCA_020310875.1. Lineage (NCBI taxonomy): Eukaryota > Viridiplantae > Streptophyta > Polypodiopsida > Polypodiales > Pteridaceae > Ceratopteris > Ceratopteris richardii. The sequence goes on along the minus strand of CM035424.1, from coordinate 27,673,394 downwards.
CTTGGTGGCCAAAAGAGACATTAGATCTTGGTTGGGAAAAAATAATTTCCCCCTTCCAAGTGTAGGCATGTCTACCATGCTCGGTGACCACAAAGATCCTCTCTGAAGTATTGTCTAGATAGGTCACTTTGCCTGGGCTATCCGGATCTTTGAACTCATAAATAGTGATCATTCCTATCTCATTAGGTTGTTCAGACTTATACCTCCAAAAGGCTTCGTCAGTTTCTCGGTTCAAGAGTAGATCTATGCTCTTGTTGTCTATCTTGGGGGATCCATTCTGGTCTGAGAATTCTAGTGAGAACTGACTTGCCTCGAGGAGTTTAAGGTTCTACACCCAAGTTCCCTTGCTCTAGATCACCTATATCCGTTTCTGGGATCAGATTAACAAATTCATCTGTCCTATCTGGGTGGCTGGTGACCACGTATATGGTTCCTTCTTTGTCTAGGTATGCTCCATTTTCAAACTTGACAGCAGGATGTTCAATTCCAATGGGTTGGTCAGGGTTTTTAATCTGGACCACAGATCTTCCTAAGCCGTCCTCATAGATGCTAGCACCTAATCGGTTGGTCCTAAGGTATTCCAACTGCATCTTGTAGGGGCCTTCTACCCTATGTAAGTATGGCACACCTGAACTTCCTGTGGGTCTCTCCATACCTTGAGATATCTCTGACTCACTAGTCTCAGAGCTAGGGTAGTATGAATGATGGCTCAACTGCTGGGCCCAAGACCTAGCAGTATGATTGACACTAGCCTCTGAAGACTTAAGATTTTGTCTATCTCTCCCTAAGTGTTGTCCTGATCTAAGGTTCATAAGCCCAATTGAAGAATTTCCCTAATTTCCCAAGTACAATTTTTGTTGCTGAGTTCTTTTGTATTAGTCACTTGTTCTTTTTAATTTTCCTTAGGCTGTCACTTCTTGTCCAATTAATCTTCATCACAAGGAACACTTAAGTCTTATCGTACTCTGAGTGTGGTCGCTCGACTTAAATTATTTTCCCTTAGGTTGTTTTGCAAATGTAATCTCCTAGCACTTGCACTTGAGTGATTAGAGTTCTTGAACTTGGTCGTTCTTAACGTATCCTTAACTAATCGAAACCTCTATCCGTACTTAGCCTAAGCTAGGGATTGATAGAGGGTGTTGAGAATTCCCAACCTCTGTTTCTCTCCTTGGTAGCCCTTGTGTGCCCAGGAAGCGGGTTCCCAAGCTTGCTCTTACTCTTGCTTCAAGTACCCTTCGATGCTCTCAAAGAACTTGCAAAAGTCCCAATGTTAGCTCAAGACTTGAATTCCATTGATACATCAGACCATGTTCATTCATGCATTTAAAAAATCAAATTGTTCTTTGCTTTTTGAAAAACAATCCTAAAGATCCCTTAGTTTTTCTTCCCCCCAGGTATAGTATATCTAATAATCTTGATAGTAATTTTACTATAACCAGTGGAAGTTTTGGTTGTACTCCCCACAAGCTTTCCAACAAAACAAAAATCACAGCAATTGTATTTCGTATGAGAAAGTTATGACCATTCAGGGTTCTAGGGTTAAACAGGGTTCCAACAGGCTAACAGGCAAACATGACTTCTCGAAATACTTCGTGTAGTGGCCTCACAATGCTCTAACAAATATAATACCCCAAAATAGACCAACTATCTTTCCCCTAAAAAATGGCCGAATTTGCCCGTCAATTGCGATCGAGTGGTCTGTCAATCGCAATTGATATGTGAGTCGCGATCGACGTGTCGGTCACGATTGACAGGTCCGTCGTGGCTGTCAGTCACGATTGATGGGTCAATCGCGATTGACACGTGGCCCGGAAATTCAGTCGATCGTGGTCAAAGGGTTGTTGATTCTGTCGGTCGCGATTGATGTATCCATTGCGATTGACACGTCTGTCGCGAGGGTTCTATCGCTCGTGGTCAAACAGTCGTTGACTGGGTCACTCGCGATTGACAAGTCCGTTGGAGCTGTCAATCGCGATTGATGGGTCGATCGCGATTGATGGCTCGATCGCGATTGACACGTGGCGTGCGCAAATTCTATCGATCGTGGTCAGTCGTTCGTTGACTCAGTCGGTCGCGATCGAGATTGACAGAGCCGTCGGCAATTGTTCGTCGTCGTTTGTCGATCGCGATTGACAGGTCAATCGCGATTGACAGGTCAATCGCGATTGATAGAAAACAGAGACATATCAAAATTTTAAGCACATATTTAGGAAGCTCTAAGCATGCACATCATGATTATGTACTTACTTTAGCAAAAGGACCATTTTTTCTGTCGGTCGCGATTGACAGAGGTCAACGCCTGGGGACCTGCACAGTCAAATTTTTTACCTGCTGGAGCTGGTGCAACTGCTGGGGATGCTGATTCCTGCAGAAAATCTCAAATAACACAGAAAAGCACAAGCACACAAACGCTCTCTCGCTCTCTCTCACAAGTGAAATGAGGGAAATGGTGTGGGTGTGGTGATATGACCAAAAAACTGAAATTTTTGCGATGATGGAGATGGAGGTGGAAGATGGTGATGATAATGGTGGTGATGAAGATAGTGATGAAAACAAAAGAAATTAGATAAAAATGAAGGAATTACCTATGACTCCAACGCCTCAACTCTACGTCTTACTATCACATGCTCGTCCTCAAAGCTCGATCCCCGACAACGGCGCCAAAATTTGGTGTAGCTCAGTGATGAGTAACACCTCCTTTAATGTCAATTCGGGAAGACGTGAGGATGGTATGATGACCTCGAGCAAGTGAAGGCACAAGTGCGTGAGTGAGAAGCACACAAACATGCACACACATACACACACGCGCACACACGACAAGAACAAAGAGGAAGACAATGGAGTTCTTTTAGATTACTTTCAAAATGCTCATACAAGTTCAATTCTATTACAAGCTAACCTAAAAAATGAGCTTTCTAGCTCTATTTATAGTTTTTGACTAGCTTTTGGCCCTATCTAGACCTAGTGTCCGACCTAGTTAAAAATTAGGTTCTAGGGCCTATTTGGAGGTTCAAACGGAGTCTAAAAATCATGAAAATTGGTACGATGATACTTCTAATACTCCTCAAGCTCAAGGACTTGTCGGCTTGCACAAAATGGAGTTACAAAAAGGTGAAATGGTATTTACAACGATTTGTAGTGATGAGAATCACTGTTATGAAGATGTTGTTTTGGAAAAATTTGAATGGCCTACTTGCCAGATCTTCATTGACTACTTAGTCTGCTTGTGCCTTCTCTCCGCTCTGGCTCCCTTCTTTGGCTTCCTTGTCTTGTGAGTCCTTCGGTGCCTTGAATCCTGCCAATAGTCCGATTGAAAGCACACTCTATGTACGCAAAAATGGGGCTGATCTTGTAGTGCTTGTTCTTTATGTTGATGACATACTCTTGACTGGGTCATGTGATGCAAAAATTGACATTCTTATGGCTGATTTGCAGCATACTTTTGATGTCACTTATCTTGGTCTTTTGAGCTACTATCTTGGCATCCAGTTTGTATCTGTTGAGGGGGGAATTGTTATGCATCAAGCAAAGTATGTTAAAAAAGTACTTCAACGTTTTGACTTTGAGGATTGCAAGCCAGTTTCCACACCAATTGAGACAGGATTGAGGTTCTCAGTTGAGGATTCCAGTGATGCATTTGATACTTCTCTTTATCAGCAAGCTGTGGGATGTCTTATATATGCATGCAACACAAGGCCGGATATACAGTATGCAGTTTCCCAGTTGAGTCGATTCATGCATAGCCCTGGCACTAAGCATTGGAAAGCGGTGAAACGTGTGTCAGCATCAAGTTGTGAAGCTGAGTACAGGGCAGTTTTCACAGCTACAGTGGAGTCTATATGGATGAGACACCTATTGATGGATCTTTGCATGGAGATTGATGCTGCTAGGCATATTCTCACAGATAGTCAGAGTGCTCTGGCTGTTGCACGAAACCAAGTGTTTCATGCACGGACCAAACATATTGAGGTGCATTATCACTATGTGAGAGAGCACCTTCATGCAGGAGATATTGATTTGGTATATGTGCCTACACAAGATAATGTGGCAGACATATTCACCAAAGCTCTTCGACGGGAAAAGTTTGAAGCTTTTCAAAAAGCTTTAGGCTTGTTACCTTGTGGGGGCTGATCTATCACTCCCTGTATGTGTTCACATCATTCGCTCCAGGGGAGTTTGTTACACTTATGTGTTCCTCGAGTAGCTTTGATGTGAATCTTTTCCCTATACATGGGCACTTTTTACTCTAGTGCTAGCTAGAGGTTTTTTCCCCATGTTACCACATACTTGATACTCTCATATGTGGTGGTACTTTGTACTTAGGGATATTATTCAGCTCTTACTTCTGTTCAATTCATCGATCAATAGAGAGAGCTATTTCAACCATCGTCTTCTCCATGTGTCTTGCTGCATTTGTCCTCTTTGTGTGTGCTTCTCGTGTGTCTCTCGCACTTCTACACACACCCAACATGCTTGGTATGAAAAGATACATGCCTATTTGATTGCACATGGTTTTTAGAACATCCCAACTAAGAGCACCTTATATGTTGAGCATGCTAATGATGTGCTTCTGATCATTGTTTTGTATGTTGATGACATGCTGCTCACTGGTCCTCATGAGAAGCATATCACTGATTTTAAGGCTGATTTGCATGCCTCATTTGAGATCTCTAATTTGGAGTATTTGCATCATTATTTGGGCATTCAATTTATGCAAGTTGGTGGTGGAATGGCTTTGTGCCAAACAAAATATATTGACACATTATTGTAATGTTTTGGCCTTGAAGACTATAAACCTATTGCCAATCCTATGGAGACAGGTTTAAAATTGAGTCTTCATGATGTTGGAGATGCATTTGATGCCGTTCTCTAGTAGCAGGTTGTTGGATGCTTGATTTACGTACGCATTACTCAACCAGATATTCAGTTTGCTGTCTCACATATGAGCAGGTTTATGCATTGCCTAGGTGTCAAGCATTGGTAGGTGGTTAAGCACATCTTTCTCTACTTGAGTGGTACCCAACTACTTGGATTGTTTTATCCCAAGGGGGGATCACTAATGCTAGATTTACATGCTTTTTCTGACTCTGATTGGTCTGGTTGCTATGACACTAGTGTGTCCACTAGTGGCTTTTGCTTCATGCTTGGTAGCTCACATATATCTTGGTTGAGTAAAAAGCTTCCTACTGTAGCCACTTCCAGTTGTGAGGCTGAGTATAGGGTAGCTTTCATAGTGAATGTTGAATGTGTGTGGCTCAGACACCTTATGGCTGATTTGGATGTTGGTTAATCTTGTACCACCACCATCTTCAATGAAAGTCAGAGTGCACTGGCAGTTATGAGGAACCCTGTGTTCCATGCTCACACTAAGCACATTGAGGTGCATTATCATTATGTCAGGGAGAGGTTCTCTGCTGGAGAGGTCAACTTAGCATATGTGCCCACAGATGTGAGAAGTCGAGAATGACATGCCTGGGACTCACCTCCCAGCCTATTTATAGCCCTTGCCTAGTCACCATCTAGAGTTCTCTCTAAGGTCCCTCTACTCATCTGGCCATCATGAGTAGGCACCTCATATGAACTCTCTGGCTTTTGGCCTTGGCTATCCCGCGAGCAAGGAACTTCTCATTCATCCAAGCATGTACATCTCTAGAATATAACACTCTCTCCCCCTTCTAAAGATCATCGTCCTCAATGATATAGAAGGAGCTATAAACCTGGGAATCAAAATCTGTGATTCCAAATAATAAAAGTAGAGTGTGGTAGGTGTCTGAGATACTAGATGCTCAAAAAGTAGACAACTAGTCTCTGTGCTTTATATCGAGCATTTCCACCAACAAATAGTAGTCCTTGCCTTGGGCATACTGTAGGAATCCCTCTGAGGCCCAATGAGCCCATATGTGCGCAGCATAAGTACTCGGAATATCCTCAGACTCCCTATGCCTAGACCTTGACCACTAACTTGTGACGGCTTGTCACTTGTAGAGACCTCGGCAGCTTGTCCTTGTCTCCCTGAAATACCCACTAACAGCTTTTCATATGGTATAATCATGAAAAATCACTTAGTCTACTAGATTAATGAAAAAAAATACTACGCTAATCCAAAATAATGTGACTATGTCCCAATCTCTGTGGAAAAATACTAAAGATAAATGGAAATCTTTTCCAAATAGTGTTTTATCTGTAAGCTCAAGTAAATCTTCTTGATTTACTATCTCTATGCTCGAGTAAATCTACTTGATTTACCTACTATAATGAAAATTAAACTCAAGAAAGTCTCAGCATGATCCAAACTATGAATCCAAGATGAGAATCTATCAACGATCCAGACTATGGACCAAGATATCAATATGTCAATGATCTAAAATAGGGACCAATATATCAATCTCTCACACCTAAACTATTGTATGAGATTAAAGTCGAAGACTTATCTGAAAAAAATGATAAGAATAACTCGGTGAGTACTCACAACCATGAATAATAATAAATGAAATCATGAAGTGTTCCTGTCACAACCATAAATAATGTAATGAAATCATAAAATGTTCCTGTCACAACCATAAATAATGTAATGAAATCATTAAGTGTTCATCAAGTGTTTCCTTCCCTCGATGGAAAGAACAGAGTCATTCCTATGGCTCTATCACTCATAACTATCAGTAACATCAACTCATCTTGAGTTGAGACATGAGAAACTATGTAATAAATCAACTCAACTAGAGTTGTGAAGGAACGGCTTGCATCAGATACCGACTCATGTGACTTGAATCAAATATTGACTCACAATAAATTGGAATTTATACAACTTGTATGAATCCAATTATATGAAATGGGAAGAACTAGTAAAGTTCTCCTGTTCCATGCTCTCATGGCACTATATATATTTCTGAAAATTTCGACAGAGGCTCCTCTGTCCTACTGAGAATGGTCACCATAAACCAATGCTCAAAAAACAAGTATCTAGGGCATATCTAGCCCATGGTGATCACACCATCTCAAAAAATATCATAAAAAACCTATGAAAAGTCTTTTCCTTTCAACAATATCTCCTCCATAAACAATTTCGAATAGTAGTAGCTTAAATCTTAATTTTAACTACCTTTTACTCATCCAAAATGTATGAAATTTTCCAGCGTTATGTAAATTTTCTCAATATTTCATTAGGCACAAAAATCGCTTGATTTGGATATTTGCTCAGAGTTTTATGACCATTTTACTAGAAGGCTCGAACACTTGACGACCAACTATGAGAATGTACAGGGTCATCTTCTTGAAGCCCTTAGACTCATCAAACAAACTCCAAATTCTAATTTCTTTGTGCCCAAATCTAGATTAACGTATCTAGTTTAGTCTCACAAAATATCAATTCAAAATTCAATCAAATACTCATTCAAAAGTATAATTCTATCTCTGCTACACCTGCACTTAGGTGAGCCTAGAAACAATGCTATTGTACTTTTAAAATATCTTCTAACTATGAAGATGAACTCCAAAATCCTTGAATCTTGGATATATCATAGAGTCATAGAGTCTGTACTGGAGTAGTGTCTCCAAGAAAAATTTATGAAATTGGAGTTTTCAATATGAAAATATCATGTGCTCATCAGACACATGTACCACTCTTTGGAAAATCTTGGCTAGAGATTGGTATGAGACGAATAGATCATTTGACCTACCAAATGATGTCCAATTTATTCCAAATTTTAATAGCATATAGCTACTATTATCTACTTTTATTGATATAGTTTCATAGTATTTGGACATTTGGATCTTTCACAATGACCAAAATAATAAACCTCTATACCTACAAAATTTTAAAACTTTGTAGAGGCTACCTTTTACTCTTTTCTTTATATCTCCTAAATGGAGAAACATTTCATCTTGAAATTTTATAACACTATCTGGAGGTGTGTAGATAATTCTAGAAACAAAAATCACCCAATTTGAGTAAATGAGCTAAGAGAACCAAGCACCTCTAGGTGATATGGTCTCTGGTCATTTCATAAATTCCAAAGGCTACATTTTGATGTGCAGAGATTTTTTGACCTATCAAATGCTCTCTAAAAATAATGAAACTTGATATGCACAAAGTGCATCTATCAAGGTTTCATTTCCAACAAAAATCATTCCAATTGGATCTACCAATTGAGAGAAATGCCCTTTGGAACATGCCTATGTCAGTTGTTTCAGGCCTCTACCTCTACTAGCAGCACTTTTAGTGTAGAGGTCATTTGACCTATCTAAAAGTCTCCAAATTACTTGAAAATTGGCCAGCTTCAATAGAAGCCTGAGAGCTACGTGGGATCCAAATTTAAATAAATTTGGGCACTCCCTCAAAGAGTAGCATCCAAATCTTTATGAGGCTGCTACCTCACTAACTATTTGCTCGATCATTCTTTTAAATAAAAAAATGACGAGACATGTTAATCCTTATGATTAAACAAATTCATTCATTATCTTGGATGGATTATAACATGGATATATATCCATGCATATAATGACCATCTAGATCAATGCAACCCAATTAACCTTTGCTGGCAGCAGTCAGGGAACCGAAGGAGCCACAAGACGAAGAGAGTCAGAGCGAAGGGACAGCACAAGCAGACATGGCAGTCAAAGAAGATTTGGCAAGTAGGCCATCTAATTTTTCAGACATCAAGGAGTTGAGCACACAAGAAGAAAGAGCAAGTAGGGAGCTCAAAGAGGTGTATGACAAATCAACAGAGAAAATCCCTACACAAATAGTGATTTTCATCACTAAAAACCATTGTAAATATCATTTCATATTTTTGAGCTCCATTTTGTGCAAGCCAAGGAGTCCTTGAGTTTGAGGAGCTTTAGAAGTATCTACCTACCAATTTTCATATTTTTTAGATCTCGTTTGAGCCCTCTAATAAGCCCTGGAACCTAATTTTTAACTAGGCCGGACACTAGGTCTGAACAGGGCCAAAGCTAGTCAAAAACTATAAAAGGAGCTAGAGAGCTCATTTTTGAGGTTAGCTTGTAATTGAAATGAACCTGTAAGAGCTTTTTGAAAGTAATCTAAGAACTCCATTGCTCCTCACTCTTTGTCTTGCCGTGTGTGCGCGCGTGTGTGTATGTCTGTGCATGTTTGTGTGCTTCTCACTCACGCACTTGTGCCGCCACTTGCTCGAGGTCTTCATACCATTCTCACGTCTTCCTGGATTGACATTATAGGAGGTGCTACTCATCACTGAGCTACAACCTTCCAAATTGTCTCATGGAAAAAAAATCAACTCTTTACATAGTATCCACCTTTCAGTGAAAGTGAATATCTATAGATGTCATCCTATTCATTGTGCTTCTTGCACATTCATTAACCTCATCACAACCAATCATATACAAGCACTTAATACTTGTATTGATGATCATAACCATAGCACTCTTGTGCTGACTCGGGATAAACGTCTATATGAAGTATATAGGCTTGCATGAAAAACAATTTATGTGCTCATGCGTTATTAGTCGAAAACACATCTTAGTTGCTCTTGATCTATATACCTTATCTTTTACTTTCTAAAGGCACAATTAGCCTATGCATGGTACCTCGATCACATACCTCATGCTCATCCTAACTCATCGTCGTGATACATAAAAGTGATCTTCTATAAACAGAAAATGCATCATGCACTTTAGCTTTTTTTTTTTAAGTAATCATATCGTCTATGTATGCATACATCCACGTATGCATCTTCTTCTCTCTTCAATCAATTTATATGCTTTTGGCTATCCAAACATAAGACTTCCTCTCTCACACAACACAACATCACTCTAGTTCTCACATGGGTTTTTTCGGAAAGCAAGTGGGGTTTTTCTCGCGGAACGCCTCCCCTCCACACAAACATCCCCCCCCCCCTCTCTCTCCCTCCCCCTCCCCCCCACCACATACACCCCCGGCATATAATGCCATATGGATACAAAATTTCCGACAGCATTTTGCCAGGAAAATGAAGCCTGAAAAAAAAAATAATAGTCTTTACAATGATAGGCATCAGCCTAGTGGTTGGCAAACCACTCTCTCTCTCTACTCCAGAAACCTGCAAATAATAAACTTTTCCAAAAATGTAATGTTGGGCACTACACGCCCTCATTACAATGTCTTTTTCTACCTTCAATACCTGCCAAAGATTCCAAAACACACAAACAAGATCTGTGCATGCTTTTATGAATCAACATAAGTTAGTATAACTTCATGTGAAAAATATAACTTCCTGTAAAAACTAACTTTCGTGCACATTCCCATGATATTTTCATAACATCGGAAGAAAATACAATGCAAAATTATAAACTTTGATGCGAGAGGTATTCAAATGAATATATTTGAGAGAAAAACTATGATGCAAAGGTATGAAAATTAGTCCATTACTATCCAAATTGGTTCAAGATATTATTAGAAACTCCTAATTATCATAATTGGACACTCAATTCACTCAAAAAGGGTTTCTCGCCAGTCAACAGCCATCTAAAAGCTTGTGTAGAGATTGCTTATAATGGTAAAAATATTGATTATGACCAATTAAGAGAAATATCTTGAAGTGTAGAATCTATACCAAGTTGAATTTCTTGATTTGGATATTCTATGAGGAAGTTATGGCCAAAATAATGAAGCTAGGTGAGTGGGCAGCATACCTCTTTGAAGAGGTATGCAGAGGATTAATTGCTCTCTACAGGTGGTTTTTAATTATCCAATGGTAGCTTCCAGCCACTCATTGGAAAGCCCCTTGGATTCTAATTTCCATACCAAGTGGAATCGTCTAATTTGGATTTCATATGAGAGAGTTATGTCCATTTTCGTGAAGATAGGTATGCTAATCTTGCACTTTCTTTACTCTTCACTCTCTTTTTAATCTTTTCTCTTTCTAATCTTCACTTTCATCTTATCTCTTCCTCTTTGTTCATCCACTTCTTGCTCCTTCATATTTTTTTATCTCTTTCTCTCTACCTCTCTTTTTCTATCTCTTTCTCTCTACCTCTCTCTTTTTTTATCTCTTTCTCTATCTTTCTGTCTGTCTCTCTCTCCAATTTTTTTCTTTTTCTCTATCTCTCTTGGCTTCTCTGTTTCTATCTCTCTCTTTTTCCTTCTTCTCTTTCTCTTTCTTTCCCTTCCTCCTTCTTTCTCTTTCTTTCACTTTCTTTCTATCTCTACTTCTTCTCTTTCTCTCCTCTCTTTCTTTCTTTCTTCTCTTTCTTCTCTTTCTTTCTTTCTTCTCTTTCTTTCTTTCTTCTCTTTATTTATTTCTCTCTCCTTCTTTTCTTTCTTTCTATCTCTACTTCTTGTCTTTCTCCTTCTCTCTTTCTTTCTTTTGCTCTATCTCTCTTGCATTCTCTTTGTATTTCTTCAGCGTTTGGCAGTATTAAGAATAGATATTTCTACGTGGAGTCTTTTTCAACAAGCTTATGTAGTCTAATGGTTAGAGCACTTACCCTTGCTCCAGAGGTTTTGGGTTCAAAACTCATGAGATGCGGTTGAGCTGGGCATAGAGATGTGTGTGAATTTCGCAAGCGATTCTTCTTTTGTTGCTTATGAAGATGACGGGAGATTTCTACACAACTCGCGAGGCTGAAGTTTCGACTTTTTCCCACGCACGTAGAATGAGAAAATCCTCCATAGCTGCTCGAATTCTTCACGAATGGTGAAGATGAAGATGAGCCACGAAATTAGAATGAATCTCCCCATCAAGCTCTCCCCCAAGGTGTCTCTCTCCCTCTAGCTCTGATACCAATTGTGAGAAGTCGAGAATGACATGCCTGGGACTCACCTCCTAGCCTATTTATAGCCCTTGCCTATTGGAGCATGACAATCAACAATTGGTTATATGAAGTCTAGAAGTGAAGATATGAAGAAAAGATTGAAGTCCAACTTCATGAAGTGAAGAGAAGATTTAGGAAGCAAAGTTCTTTAAACATATGTACATTAGTTTCTTTTCTCTAGTTCTCCTTCTTTGTTTGATTTTATCAGAAATCCTTTTGTACACATCTAATTCCATAGTTAATCTATCTATGCTTAAAGTTTAAGAGTTTAATTGCAAAGAGGCTGAGAGAATTTTGTGTAGGAACATCTATATGTGAGAAAGTATTGAGTGTCTTCTGAAACAGGCGCAATCCCGATGGTCAAAGAAATGGTTAGTTTTCAGTGCAAAGTGTAAAGTTTTACACAAATGAGGAGTCAAAATCTAAGTTGGAAGGTAAGCCATCTATGGCTAAAAGCATTCACTTAAACATGTTCTACTTTGGGAGAACCATGTGTTAGAAGTTGCAGGTGTCAAAGTCGACTCTACAAGAAGGCAGTTTCAGACATAGAAAGATTGTTTGGATCATTTCTCATAATCTACTTAAGATTTTGAAGTGTTTTAACTTGGAGGAGGTGCGCAAACTCTAGATAACACATTCTACAAAGTTTCAATAGAAACTTTACACAAATGATTAATCAATGAGTCAATAATGTGCAACAGACTTTTCGGTGAAATGACTTTCTTCACAGTTAGTTAAAATCTTGACAGTTTGGTGCTTGTCTTCCAAAATTGGTTGGAGTTTAAAGTTATTCTTGATATAGAGGTGGTCTAACATCAAGGATAGCTTGTTCTTTTGGAGATTAACACTCTCCATCAGTGGTATCAAAGCAGGATTTATCAGATTGAGGAAAGGAAGACCCCAACTGCTGCAAATATACAAATTTCACATCTTGAAGGTTCAAGATGATAAAGTGTGGAAGAAAGACTGAAGGAAGACACATAAAGGCTATCAAAAGGATCAGAAAGGAGCAACATTCGAAGCTAAGGTACATTCATTCCTTATAAGGATTAAAGATTTGATAGTACAAGTGAAGAAAGGATGGGAGATAGTCTCCAAATTGAGAAGTTGGATAGAGAGAACTATCCAGCTTGGTCTATGAGAATGGAAGCTCATCTTATGAGCAAAGATATGATGGGATATATCATAGGAGAGGAAGAAAAGCCAGAGTTCAAAGTTCCTAGTGTTCCAACTAGGGAGGAGCTTGCAGATATAAAGATTTGGATGAAGAAGGATGCTCAAGCAAGGAGCATAATCTACATGGCAGTGAATGATTAGTTGCTTCCTCATATAAGAGGACTTGAAAGTGCAAGTGACATATGGAATGCTTTGGAAGAGCATTTTCATAATACAACCAAATCTAGGAAAGCTTCATTATGGGCAGAGTTTACTACATTCAAGAAGAAGGCTTCACAATCAATATCTGATTATGTGACAAAGGTGAAAGACATTGCTGATTCTTTAGGTGCAGTTGATGAAGATATTGAAGAAGATAAGTTGGTAAGACAAATTCTCACAGGGCTAAGAGGAGATGAGAAGTGGAAGCCATTTATTTTGTCCTTTGAATCAATTTTTAGGACATATGCTAACTTTTGAGAATGATATCAAAGGAGATGTTGATAAGAGTGCAGATCATGCAATGTATTCTACAGACAAGAAGAAAGCTAGCAAAGGAAAGCAACAATCAGTTGAAGATGAAGGTACTCCAAGTCAAGCAAACTTCCTAAGAGGAAGAGGAAGTGGCAGAAGTAGAGGAAGAGGCAGACATAAGAAAGATAATGTCAGAGCTTGTTGGATATGTGGTAAGACCAATCATCTATCTCATGATTGTTGGCATAATAATCAAAGAAATGGTAATTTTAATCAGAACTTTAATCAAAGAGGAAGAGGTGGTAGATATGAGAGAGGAAACTTCAGAGGTAGAGGTGGTAGGAATCCTTTTAGAAGAAGTGGAGGAAGAAACTTCCAAAATCAATCATATAATAACACCTACTACAATTATGCATCAGATCAAAAAGAAGATTCAACTCTTATTATGAATGCAACATGTGAAGCCTCACATGAAGACATGAGATTATTTATTGACTCAGGATGTAGCAATCATCTGAGTGGAAACATTCCTTTGATGATTGATCTAGATCATAAGGCAATCAATCACACAATTCAAACAGGTGATAATACAAAGCACAAAGATGGAAGTACTCTCTTGAGTAAGGTTCTGTATGTTCCTACAATTCCAAAGAACTTGATTAGTGTAGGACAAATTGTGGAAAAAGGATATGAGGTAAGGTTCACTAATGATGGAGTTTATGTTGAAGATCCTAGTCAAGGGTATAAACAGATTGTTACAGGAAAGAAGGAAGGAAGGCTCTTCACATTAAAGATACAAGGTAATATTGGACATGCTATGTTTACATATGGAGAGCAAAAGGTGTCTGAATTGGATCTTCGGCATAAAAGAATTGGACACTTTAATGAAAGAGGTATCAAAGAAATGATTAACAATGGTTCAGTGCTTGGATTGCCTAATGTTGCAGGTCAACACATGACATACAGATGTGAAGCATGTCAGTTAGGCAAGGCTCATAAGCAATCATATAATAAGCATAGTAATGGGTCAACCAAACATATTACCTCACAACACAATTTCTTCAGTTCACTTGAGCTTGCCCCTATAGGGAATATTGTCACATGCACCAACAACTCCTCTTATCTTGTAATAGGAATTGGTAAAATCATTATGACTATTGCTGATGGTAGTTCTTTTACATTGTGAGATGATTTTTTTGTACTAGGGATCAAGAAATATCTATTGTCAGTTTTGACATTAGCCAAGATTGACTTGGTCATCAAATTTGTTGATGACACATGTACAATCCAATTGGTGATGTTATTATTGCTTTTGGAATTTTATGTCATGGGTTGTATAAGCTCATAGACTATGAGAAATCTATGAATGATTCAGCATCTATAGTACATGATTCTCAGGTGATCTTAGATGCAAAGCTTTGGCATGAATGCTTTGGTCATCGGAATTTTGCTAGTCTGCTACACTTGTAGAAATCTAAAATGGTATCCTCTTTGCCCAAACTTGAAGCACTTGGTAAACATGTTTGTGAAGGCTGTATTTTGGAAAAATGTAGCATTTATCATTCTCAAAAGATGGTTCAGTTCAAGCTACTAAAAAAGTGAAGGTTTTCACAGTAATGTCCGTGGTCATATGCAGACACCCTCTTTTGGGAACTAGCTTTACTTCATGACCTTAATTGATGATTTTTCCATGCATGCATGGATGTATCCATTAAAAGAAAAGTCTTAAGTACTTATGTGCTTTAAACAGTTTCTAGTTTTGGCTGAAAATCTATCAGTATGCAAAATGGGCACCCTCCATTCTGATCAAGTAGGGGAATACATGTCTTTTGATTTTTATGCATTTCTGGCTGAATGTGGGATAAAACATTAGTATACAGTATACAGTGAGTGCCACATACACCTCAACAAAATGGAGTTGTTGAAAAGAAGAATAGGTAACTCATGGAGATGACGAGGTGTATGGTCAAAAGTCAAGATTTACCACATAACATCTAGCTTGAGGCTATTATGTGTGCAACAAATGTACTTAACAAGTGTCCCACCAAAGCAATGTAGTCTATCACTCCACATGAGGTTTGGCATGGTTGCAAGCCATGCATTGTTCATCTATGCATTTTTGGTTGTCTAGCATATGCATTAGTCCCATAACAACAACACAATAAATGTATTTTTGTTGGGTAATATCCAGAAAGCAAAGGCTATCGTCTATATCATCCACAAATTAAACGCATTTTGGTTAGCCATGATGTTGTTTTTTTCGAAGATGAAAATCAACCATTACTTTCATGCACCAAGGAGACTTATGTTAACTCCAGAGATGTGTATGACACTTTGATGCCTCTTTTTATAGGTCGACAATCAAGTGGTAGTCCGAATGAGGCAATTTCTTAGCCTTTACAGGTTTCATGTGATGATGCATATCATTTCATTTCTGATGCAGATTTACATGATGCACTTGTTGATGAGAGGACTAATATAGAGGAGGCAAAAACTATGCCAAAATGGCTAGTGTAGACTTTGCGAGATAGCAAATTAGATGCACACCTTTTATACCATAATAGTTCAGGCTCTTAGAGTGCTTCTTTTGCATCTGATTGCTATGCTATGGTTGCCTCTAGTCTTTGTGATGAGAATGAGCTTGCTTCATTTGATGAAGCACAAAACTCAAAAAATTGGATGGCTGCTATGCAATCAGAATATGATGTTATAATGAAGAATGGTACCTCTTCTTTACGTGATTTGCCTCTAGAAAGAAGGCCATTGGTGCTAAGTGGGTATATAAGCTAAAACATAAGCCTAATGGAATGGTTGACAAGTATAAGGCTAGGCTTGTTGCAGAAAGTTATTCTCAAGAAAGAGGCATTAATTTTGATGAGGTCTATTCTCCCACATGCCGAATGACTACTATTCATAGCATCTATGCACTTGCAGCTCATCATGATTGGAATGTACATTAGTTTGATATTAAAATTGCATTTCTAAATTGTGACTTACGTGAAGAAGTATATGTTTTTCAGCCTTGTGGTTTTGTGTAGAAAGGCCATGAAAATAAAGTATGCAGGTTGAAAAAGGCATTATATGGTTTGAAGGGAGCACCATGTGCTTCGTATGAAAACATACATGCCTACTTGATTGCACATGGTTTTGAGAATAGTCCAAGTGAGAGCACCTTACATGTTAAGTTGGCAAATGATGTGCTTCTGATCATTGTATTCTATGTTGATGACATGCTACTCACTGGTCCTAATGAGAAGCATATTGCTGATTTTAAGGATGATTCACATGCCTCATTTGAGATGTCAAATTTGGGTCATTTGCATCATTATTTGGGCATTCAACTTATGCAAGTTGATGGCATAATAGCTTTTTGTCAAACAAAATATATTGACACATTATTGCAGCATTTTGGCTATCAAGACTGCAAGCTTATTGCTAGTCCTATGGAAATAGGTTTACTGTTGAGTCTTCATGATGCTAGAGATGCATTTGATGTTGTTCTCTAGCAACAAACTATTGGGTGCTAGGCTGCACTATTCGTTATTCGAAACTTTGTTTATTTGTGAATGATTATAGAATTTTACATTGAGCCCTTATTATTTGGCCAAATTATTTGGTGCCATGCCAGTTTATTCGGACAGAAGTGAATATTTTTTGCATGAAAATTTGGAGATTTTTCGATCAAAAAATATTTAATCGAAACACTATCAGTCAAATACTTTTTTTATCAAATGTTTTTTTATAAAAGAATATGCTTAGAGTCATACCTCATCAGAGTTACTTAGTTTTTTGTGAGCTTATAGTGTCGTACAAAGAACAAGCTATAAGATCTTGTTAAAAATATTTACTCTTTTGGTATTAAAAAAATAAAGAAAAATTACTTTTGTTTGTTTGAAATTGTGAGTTAAAAACTATTGTGATTGCTTGAAGCAACATTGATTCTTACTTCACAATAGTATATATATGTTTGTGTATGATTGTGAGTAAAAATGTATTGTGATTGTTTGAATCAATATTGATTCTTACTTCACAATAGTATGCGTATGTGTGTGTGCGTATGTCATATGATTGTGAATGAAAATCTAATGTGATTGTGTATGCAACTGTGTATGTGTGTGTATGATTGTGAATTAAAAACTATTGTATGTGTTGGAAAAGGTTTTCTCTTCTTTTTTATAATTCAAGGGTTGAGAAGGTGTTAATAAGTGAAGTAGACCTTTCTAGGTCTCTAGATGGCTTTGTATTGTAGACTTATTAACACCTTTTTAGATCCTTGAATTCAAAAGGGATCCAACAAAGTTTCATCCAATAGTATGTGTATGTGCATATGAGTGTATATTTGTGAATGAAAATATATTGTGATTTTTTGACTCAGCATTGATTCTTACTTCACAATAGTATGTGTAAGTGTATGTGCATATGATTGAGAATTTAAAATCTATTGTGATCGCCTGGCTTTGTATTGATTCCTACGTCACAATAGCTGTGTAAATGTATGCATGTGTATGAAATCTATTTTGATTGTTTGATTCAACCTTGATTCTTACTTCACAATAGTATGATTGAGAATTAGAATCTATTGTGATTGTTTGACTCAACAATGATTCGTACTTCACAATAATATGTGTAAGTCTGCATGTGTGTATGATTGAGAATTAAAATCTATTTTCATTGTTTGACTCAACATTGATTCTTACTTCACAATAGTATGTGTAATTGTATGTGTGTGTATGATTGAGAACTAAAATCTATTGTGATTGTTTGACTCAACATTGATTCTTACTTAACAATAGTATGTGTAACTCTATGTGTGTATGATTGAGAATTAAAATCTATTGTGACTGTTTAATTAAACATAGATTGTTGCTTCACAATAGTATTTAGAAGAGTATGTGTGTGTATGATCGATAATTAAAATCTATTATAATTTTTCAACTCAACATTGATTCTTACTTCACAATAGAATGTGTAATTTTATGTGTGTGTATGATTGAGAATTAAAGTCTATTGTGATTTTCCGACTCAACATTGATTCTTACCTCACAATAGTATGTGTTAGTGTATGTATGTGTATGATTGAGAACTTTAATAGATAGAAAATTTAAATACATAGATTAATAGATTTAGAAACTTTAAGAGAGATTCAGAGTAGTTTCTATATATTTTAAGATATATATTTAGTGCAATGTATATCTTATTTGATATTGATTTATGTTGTCTTTTTGTAGATATAAAGTCTTCAGAAATCAAGCATTATGGGAAAGGGAAAAGAATGGTCATATGTAATTATTCATCAAGAGGGTAAAACACTCTCCACAATACAATGCAAATGTTGTGGACATCATTATGTAGGAAATGCAACTTAGATAAAAGAGCATCTTTTTAGTACAGGTAATAATGTCGCAGGATGCTCTAATCCAGATAGTGATATATGGGTAAACTTTCCAAGTTATGCAAACAAATGTAGATATCAAGGTATCACATCAAAAATATTTAAAAGCATGAGTAGTTCACAACACTTTCAAAGTAGTCCAGGTGTAGAACAAGAACGAGTAGATGTGTCAATGATAGTAGAGGATCATCATGATATTTGTACTCAAGTATCGCAAACTATTTTCGAGAATAATCAAGATACATGTACTCCATTTTCTTCAGCTATGTCAAGAAAGAGTGGACCCGGTGAATGTAGTAAAAACAGTGGATCTAATAATATGTCACCATGCTTTGTCCATACTAACTCATATAATACAATACCTATAGCTTTTGAAAAGAAAGATTGTCTTGAGCTTCATCTGAAATGGAATCAATCATTTTTAGCATGTGGGATTCCTTTCAATGTTATTCATAAACCTATTTTCAAAGATGCTTTGATGTCAACTACATGTAAAGGATTCACCATGCTAGATTACAATAAAATGCAAATAGAGCATGTAGATAAATGAAGAAAAGCACTAAAGCTATTTTAAAACAAATAGTGCTTGATTATGTACCCATATATGGATGCACAATAGCACTAGATGGATGGACAAGTTTTCAGACGAAGCCATTGATTAATGTCATGTTTATATGTCCAAAGGGAACCATGTTTTTGGAAATTGTTAATACTTCTCTTAAAGAGAAGATTTCAAATTTTCTTGTAAATATATATGAACATGCTATATCACGTGTGGATGGTCCGAAGAATATGACTGTGATAGTGACTCTGTGTAGCTCATACACTAAATCTATTATTGAAAGACATAGATAGATTATCTTTCATTAAACAAAGTTTATTAGATGCAAATCATGTGGTCAAATTTATTAGAGAACATCAATTTTCATATCCGGTCTTTCATTCAAAATCTCCCAATATAGCATTTCATATCTTTTGTGCTACATGATTTGCAACAACCTATATTATGCTTAGTGGATTATTGGAAGACAAGCCAACTCTTATAAAAATGATTGCGGATTGAAGATGGGATGCATGGCTAGAGAAATATCCTTCTTATCGAGTTGCGGCTTCAAAGTGTATGTCTCTGATACAATCACAAATTTTTTGGTGTAAGCTTGAGAAAACTATCACTATCACTAAACCTTTTGTGGAACTTTTATGAATTGTTGATATCGATAAGGTTGTGAAAAGAAAATTTTATTGGATTATTTCAGAAGCTATTCAAAAAGTGAAAGACTTCAAGCAATTTTCATTATGAGAAAAAACATAGATTTTATCATTCGTAGAGAAAAGATGGATGCAAATGCATACCCATTTACATGGAACAATGTTCATCTTGGATCCAACATTTCAACTCAATGATCAAGCATCAAATAAAGAAGTCATGGAAAATTTAAAAACCACATGTCAATTATTAATTCGAGGCACCGATGATCGAGATGCATTCCATCGGAGAGTAGCTTATGTAAATTAAGAAGGATGTTTTGGAGATTTATGGCACATTGAAGCGATTCAAAGGGATCCACCTCCTATATGGTGGAAAGAGTACAAAGATGAAGCTGTGGAGTTGCAACATATATCTATGAGAGTGCTTTCAATAACAACTTCAAGCAGTAGTTGTGAATGTAATCAGAGTGCATATGATTTTCTTCATTCAAAACTAAGGAATCACGTAAGTGTATCACATGCCAATGATTTGGTATATGTTTTTTGTAATATGCAATCGTTACATGCTCCAAGCAAGATAGCTTCTATAGCAACACAACAAACTTTTGGAGAATCTCAAACTCATGAAAGTTTAACAAACGATTCATGGAGTGATTAGGATTTAGATGTAGATCACAACGATGGTTTAGACATGGAAGAAGTAGATGATGTGGAACCTGTAATAGATGATGATATTCAAAATGAAGAAAATGATGTACTTTGAATACTTTGGTTAGATTCAATTGCAAAAACGATGTATTTATCATAAAGTGATGTCTTGGATTACAAAAACCGGCTTGTCTATTCAGCATCTTGTTGATTGAATAATTCATTGATAGTGAACCAATCAAAAGATGATGATTCCTCTGATAGTCTTCCATATCTGTTCTCATAGACATCGAGAGATATTCGTAAAGTTTTCACTTGATTTTCTAAATCATCAATTTTATTTTGTTGATCATCAATTGTTCTTCGTAATCTAGGAATTGTTAATCCTTCATTGTATAATTTTGCTCCCTGTGATGATAAATCATGGATAAGGTTATGTTCTTCAGGTAGCAGAATATAGGACTGCTTTCGAGGATGTATGTATTAAATAATGTGGCTTCATTTTAATTATGTGGATTAAATGATGTGGATTCATTTGAATTATGTGGATTAAATGATGTGAATTGATTTGAATTACGTGGATTAAATGATGTGGATTCATTTGAATTAAGTGGAGTAAATGATATGGATTCATTTGAAATATGTGGATTAAATGATGTAGATTCATTTTGAATTATGTGGATAAAATGATGTGGATTCATTTGAATTATGTGCATTAAATGAATTGATATCATTTGGATTATGTAGATTAAATGGTGAGGATTCATTTGAATTATGTGGATTAAATGATGTGGTATCCTTTTAAGTATTTGATTTCTGTGAATTAGATGGTATGGATTCATTTGAGGTAAAATTAGTGTTTTTGTTTTGCAGATTTGAAAGTAAAACATGGCAAGAATGCTAGATGTGAATAATGACCTTGATCATGCTGAATCTCAAAAGTTTTTTTCTGAGCAGAATGCTCAATTTGCACCATCAAGATTAGCATTTTTATTCCATCAAGATTTAGAACCAGAGGGATTAGAAGGAGAACCATTATCAATGAAAGTAGTAAAAAAATCTATGTCCAAATCATTTTTTTCATGATGTTCTTTTTTGAATTATAGGAAGGGTGAAAGGAAGAGCACCATTAAAGTTTTCTGACTTACAACATAAAGGATTAGCAGAAACTCTACTTTGAAGCTTTGTTCAAGTTGAAAGATCATTAGGAAATAATAATCAAATAGCACTATATTTCATTCAAAAAAGTTTTTGTACAAGATATCTTTCATCGATGTGTAGATTGGGATGATCGCTCGAAGAATGCAGGTATAGGTTTGGGTTGTCCTCAAAATTGTGTAGAATTTCATAATCAAGGACACGAAGGCCCTCTTCCTTGAAAGTAGCCCTATATTCTGCTACTTAAAGAACATAATCTTATCCATGATTTATCTTCAAAGGGAGCAGAATTATACAATGAAGGATTAACTATTCTTGGATTATGAAGAACAATCAATGATCAACAAAAGAGAATTGATAATTTAGAAAATCAAGTGAAAACTTTACAAATATCTCTCAATGCATATGAGAATAGATATGGAAGACTATCAGAGGCGTCATCATCTTTTGATCGACTCACTATCGATGAACTACTCAATCAAGAAAACACTAAATAGTCAATCCACTTTTTGTAATCAAAGACATCACTTTTTGATAAAGACATCATTTTTGCAATTGAATCTAACCAAAGTATTCAAAGAACATCATTTTCTTCAATTTGAATATCATCATCTATTATAGGTACCATCTCATCTACTTCTGCCATGTGTGAACATTGTTGTGATCTATATCTAAATCATGATCACTCCATGAATCATTTGTTAAACTTTCATGAGTTTGCAATTCTCCAAAAGTTTGTTATGCTATTGTAGAGGCTATTAGGCCGCCTGATGGTTTGAGTATTATTCATAATATAACTGTAATTTTGTTGATGAAGCACCATAAAAGGGCTAGAACGATGTAACTTTTTGAATGATTAATATGAAAAGGGTTGTGTTCGTATCACTTAGCAAGAGAGGAGATGCACGACAGATCCTCATCAAACTGGGTGTGGTGCAATGACCAAACCACTCTGTGTTGATTTATATTTGAGTTGAAGGCTGACTTGGTGTGGTGTTTGTCTCTGTCAGTTAAGTATTTGATGTTAAGTGACATAATTTAACTAAATAGTAAATTGGGGTTAAAACCTTGATAAGAGTTACAAGTTTTTGAATGATGGTAATGGACGTTGCTGTATAAATTTATAAGTATCGCCTACTGAATATGAAATGGGAATGGTGGAAGACTGCCCATGTTTGAGGCAATATTGGAGTTAGTTACACTCTGAAAATTGAATACGATTGTGTAATCTTGTAATTGGGTTTAATAACATTAGAGATAGTATTTTGCGAAGAATGATGAGAACAAAAATACCATAAAGGTCTGGGAAAAAGTATTATAGGGCTTCTGTTTCAACAGACCCACATGTGGTGACAGTGAAAGTCAGTCATCTGAAGGATGAGGTGTGACATGAATAAGTGGGCTTGTGGCTCCGCATTTCCTTGTTTCCGGGTTGCAGAGCATATCGGAATTGAGTCTAGTGCAATTCAGTGACAATCCGGTAAGTGGTTCCGGTATTGAGCTCACTGACAAGATGGTACCTTCCAGTGGCGGTTCGGAATTTGTAACAGAATCCGGTAGCAGTGGCTTGGTGTTCGACAACACTACCTAGTCCGGTGAAGGTTCGATGGGTGCAAATGTGACCGAAAATCATAGAAAAGGAACTAATCAACTTGTTGGAATTCTTGAGCAAATTTTGGATCCTAACCTGGAACCAAAAGTGCCTATCAAGCAACTAGTGCAAAGCTAATTCACAAATTCAGGGAGTACTCGGCGAGTTTTAATTGCTGACTATTTGTCAAGAGAGTGAGACCTTGCACATTTCTTCAAAATCACATGTCTAGAGGGTTCGTTGCTCAACCGTAACCTAGCAGAATTGGAACATAGTAGTGCATTGCTATCTTCAAAGGAGTCATCGGATAGTTACATAATAGGTCAATCTATAAATACTTTTGAGGCACAACAATCTGAACAACCAGTAGATTTCCATCTGGATGATATGGATAGCAACAACAACAACAACAACAACAACAATAGCAACAACAACAACAATAGCAGTACCAACAACAACAACAACAACAACAACAACAACAACAACAACAACAACAACAACAACATCAACAACAACAACAGTACCAACAACAACAACAACAGGGTGGCGACTAGAGACCCTCCACGGCGGGGGTCACCTATGCAAAATTTGGAGGATTCCCTAGTGACGATCTAGATGCACATGCACGAACTTTCGAGATCAACTATGTAGTGTTAAATAACCTAGTGGACACCGACCTATAAGGCCATCATCTTCCAATCTACCTCAGTCAATGAAGCAGT
Source organism: Ceratopteris richardii (assembly GCA_020310875.1). NCBI lineage: Eukaryota > Viridiplantae > Streptophyta > Polypodiopsida > Polypodiales > Pteridaceae > Ceratopteris > Ceratopteris richardii. The sequence goes on along the minus strand of CM035424.1, from coordinate 27,649,273 downwards.
CGGGTAGTTGATGGAGTATGATATTAATCATTTCAGATTTTATGATGATATGAAGAATGCTTTCTTATAGCTCTTCAAGTTAAAGAAAAATGCAGCAGAGATTGTTGATTACCTACAAAATAACAGACAGAAGCCACATCAGAGTGTATAGTAATATGCAACCTTGTTCCGCATCCACTTATGACAATTACCACTGGCACATGCTAATTTACCAGACGATGTAATAACACAATGGTTTATTAATGATCTGAATCCCCAACTGAAATAGGTAATGATTATTCATTGTGTGGGTGCAATGACTCTTGATGTAGTAATAGTTATGGCACTTTAGTTAGAACACAAAGTGGGTGGTTTTATAGAAGACCTGGAATGGTTAAATGCGGGGAAAAATAAAAGTGATGATCCATTAAAACAGGTCTATTGTGCCAAATGTAAAAATCTCGGACATGTTGCTAGTAATTGTGATCTCGATCAGATTTATTGCGCAATCTGCGACACTGCTAGTCACGCTATAAAGACTTACTCCTATAACACCAAGACAAAAAATCGACTTACAGTGAATGGTGTTTTACAAGAGCATAGCCAACCAACAACTAGTTATGTTCCATCGCACTTGAGAAACACAACTTATACTATTTATACCAATTATAGAGGCAGATGCATAGGGCATTTTGACCAGACCCGATGGAATCAAGATCAATCCGGTGGTAGTTCGACTTTACCACCACCGTGCTCTCACTTTTGTGGGTAAGTGGGACACATTCGAAGGCACTATAAGGATGCTCGAGACTATGATAAGTGGAAGAAAGAGCGGCAAAATCTGATGGCCAACATGGTTCAAATTTTAGCAGTAGAGACACAGGCAGCAGCAGTGTAGACGTCTTCCGGTAAGACGCTCCATTTGACTGCGGAAATTTTTGAACCAAGAGTAAAGGGACAACAACAGATGTTTGCTAGGGCAACCTGGTGGTCTAGAGAAGAATTGCTAGTTTTCACTGATGCTGTACCAGTCACTCAACAACTAGCGGGATCATCAAAATCTACACCAGAGCGGGTTCCCAGTCACAAATTTCACCAAAATCAACATCAAATTTGAGTAGTTCTAGTGCTACCTATATTTCTATAATTTTGTTCATGAAGCACCATAAAAGGGTTGGAATGATGTAATTGTTTGAATGATTAATATGAAAAGAGTCGTGTTCGTATCGCTTAACACGAGAGGAGATGCACAAAAGATCCTCACTGCACTGCTCGTGGCTTAGCAACTAAACTGCTCTGTGTTGATTTATATTCGAGTTGAAGGCTGACTTGGTGTGGTGTTCATCTGTGTCAATTAAGTATTTGATGTTAAGTGAAGTAATTTAACTAAACAGAAATTTGGGTTAAAACATTGATAAGAGTTACAGTTTTTTGAATGATGGTAATGGACGTTGCTATATAAATTTATATGTATTGCCTACTGAATATGAAATGGGAATGCTGGAAGAGTGCCCATGTTTGAGGCAGTATGAGAGTTAGTTACGCTATGAAAATTGAATATGATTGTGTAATCTTGTAATCGGGTTTAATAACATTAGAGATAGTATTCTAAGAAGAATGACGAGAATGAAAATACTATCAAGGTGTGGGGAAAATTATTATAGGGCCTTTGTTTCAACAGACCCCTGTCAAACCCAAGAACCCTATAGGAGGAAATCTCTATTATTCCTAGTTGATAGATGCAATTCAGATAGGAATAAAGAGACATTAGTTAACAAAGTTAACAAAGCTATCTTGGTTGGAGCATGTAACAAATGCATATTACAAAAAACAAATACCAAATCATTAGCACGTGATACACACGATTTCTTTGTTTTGAATGAAGAAACTCATATGCACTCCAATTACATTCACAACTACCACTTGAAGTTGTTATTGAAAGCACTCTCATAGCTATATGTTGTAAATCCACTACTTCACCTCCATACTCTTTCCACCATATAGGAGGTGGATGCTTTTGAATCGCTTCAATGTGCCATAAATCTCCAAAACATTCTTCTCCATTTACATAAGATGCTCTCTAGTGGAATGCATCTCAACCATCTGTGCCTAGAAGTAATAACTGACATGTGGTTTTGAAAATTTGCCATGACTTCTTTGTTTGATGCTTGACCATTGAGTTGAAATGTTAGATCTAGGATGAACATTGTTCTATGTAAATGAGTATGCATTTGCATCCATCTTTTCTCTGCTAACAATATAATCTATGTCTTTCCTCTTAATGAAAATTGGTTGAAGTCTTTCAATTTATGAATAGCTTCTGACATAATCCAATAAAATTTTCCTATCGCAAATGTATCGATATCAACAATTTGTAAAAGTTCCACAAAAGGTTTAGTGATACTGACAATTTTTTCAAGATTGCACCAAAAATTTTGTGACTCGTTGGGAGATTCTTGTGCAGAAAGGGATTTGAGTGTTTGTAGGAGGAGGGAGAAAGATAAGAAGAAAGATAGAGATATTGGAAACTTCTGTAGATTGATTATGAGGCGAAAAGTACAGTGATGATGTATAGTACAATCCAAATGCTTTCTGTGCAAAATCCCAAAGAGTGCACAATCACAAAGTGCAAAATACCAAGGTTCTTGTTGCTGCTGACCTTCTTTGCACTAGACCTCCACCTTCTCCAAGCTTGCACTTGTGCACACCTTGCACTCAAGCTTCCACTAGGGGGAGGGATGGACACCTTCTGTCAGCACGCACACAGCTTCAATGGGACCTTGGGGACCTCTGGTTGTATGGCTTAGCACTTCTCTACACACTTCTAAGTAATTCTTCATGCACCCCTTGCACTTCACTTCTCTACGTCGCACACACATTGTATGTCTCTTTCCCTTCTCTTGCTTAGTCCAAAACTATGCTCACCTTCCTAAGTCTTCAAAGAATAATCCTTGCCTTGATTTGAGTGTCGATTCACATACGCTCCTAACTGCTAGAGTATCTTGGTGCTCACTTTGATGTTCCAAGATTGTCTCCAAAAGTGGGCAGCCAACGAATCCCTGTTTTGTCCAGTAGTGACTTTAGACTAAAACAAAAATTTTAATTGGGGGCCATACTTTCACTTCTGTGTACGCTGTCGCTTCACATACCTTCGCATTTTGCCTTTTAATTCTTCAAATGTACACCTAAGAGAGGGTTCATCTGAACCTTCCAAACACTTTTAAAAACACTTTGAACCTTAGAGAATTACAGAAATACCTCTACAACCTGCAACCAACTTTATGCAATTTTACTCTTTGTGAACAATTAATTGTGCACTACTTGTGCACCTTGACACGCGACTTTGAATGCTTTGACTTCATCCATGTTGACCTTTGACTTTGAACATGTTGAATTTGATTAGTTTGACTTTGATCATTTGACTTTGACTGTGGTTGACTTTGATCAATATGACTTTATGGGCTCAACAGTTGCCCACCACCTAATGGGCTCTCCATCCCAGAGAGCGACAACCAAAACTCTGAGCAGATAGGACACCATGATTCCTGTGCTGCAAAATCTGCCAAAGGACACCTGAGCCGCTACCAAGTCCACCAGAAGCAGTAGAGAATAGACACCAAAGAAGAACCAAAAGTGGAAATGTTGCACAAAAAAGCAAAGGATGGCAAATGGAGGGTAGAAAGGAGGGGGAAGGGAGGGCTGAGGGGCTGAGATTGATAGGACAGGGAGCGGTAAGGATGGGGCTGGGAAGAAGGGTATAGGGAGGGTGAGGGAGTAGAATTATGGGCTCTGGAGAGGTCCGGAATAATAAATTCAGTAGAGCTACAGAGGGTGCATATGGGAAATTGTGAAACATATGGTAAAATAAAGTGAGAATAGACCATATGGACCATGTGGGTAAAGAAAAACACATGATAAATGTGCTCAAAACATGGGATTTTTTATCAAAAATCATAAGAAGGTTGGAAGTTTGGAAAAATTAAGTCCAAAAATGAGTATAGAGGTGCCAAAAAACGTGAAAATGACTCCAAGTTTGAAAAAAATGGCCATCCGAGGTGCGCTATAGAGCCAAAAGTATTGGACCACGAATTTTTTTTTTTAATATTTATATAAATATATATATGTTTTTTTTGATAAATGCACGCGAGGTGGGGTAAAGCTTAATTAAAAAGAAAAACATAAAAATAAAAGAAAATAAAAATAAATAAATAAAAAATAAAAATAAAATAAGTAAACTAAAAAGTAAAAAAATATAATAATAATAATAATAATAATAAAAATAAAATAAATAAAACAAAAAATAAGAAAAAAAATCAATTGGTCGGGGGGGTGGGGGGAGGGGGGGAAGACAGAGAGAGTTGTTTTTTTTTGAAAATAAATTAGCCTTGAGGGGGCTTTTTTTTTTGAGAAAAAGCCCCTGAAAATATAAAAAAATACTAATAAAATCCAAAAAAATTAAAAAAAATGAAAAAAAAGCAAAAAATCAAGAAAAATTCGCAAAACATTTGTTGATATTTTTAGCCCAGTTTCCCACTCAAAACCATAGAGAAATTTTTTTTCTTCAATTTTATCAATAAAAGAGTATAAAAAATGAAAAAAATTCTAGAAAAAGTTCTAAAAATGCCTGAAAAATTCCCAAAAATTTCCTAATTTTTATTTTTGTTTACAAAATTTGTGAAATGGCTTCTACGTTGCATAAAAATCAAGGAAAAAACATGAAAATGGATTAAAACTACTAAAATTTGAGCAGAATGATATGAGAAGGCTATGTACAACTTGGACAAATTTTGCTAGTTTGAGGTGATCCATAAATCTTCAGTTGTGCTCATGATAGGCCTTGAGCCTTGATATATTGACCAGTGGTAGGATGTCTCCTTTTAGAGTTTCTAACTCCATTGCACCCCAATTCAGCATCGCCTTAATTCGATAAGGTCCTTCTCAATGTGGAAGCCATTTTCCCCTTACTTGTGTGTGGATTTGAGGTCTATGGAGAAGAACTAACATGCCTGTTTGTAAGTTATTGGTCCACAGATTCCAATAATGTGCCTGCTTCCTATTCATTTGAGTCTTTATCAATTGTTTTGCAGCATGTAGATGTATCTCTTCCACTTTGTGCAGTGCTTCAAGCTTGTGAGAGACACCACAATCTTTCTTTCCCTGCATGAATGCTAGTTTTGGTGACCCATACACAAATTCAAAGGGTTCAATAGGCAATATCCCATGAACCAATTGGAATGGAGAAGATCTAGTAGCTTCTTTGTAAGCTAATTTGTATGCCCATAGGGTACCTTGATAAGCTATGCCCCAAGAAGTGGGTTGTAGCATACATTCCTTCCTTAATATGGCAATTAATACCTTATTGGTGGATTCTGCCTGCCCATTAGCTCTTGGATAATAGGCACAAGAGGTCCTATGTAGAATTTTGTACCTGTTAAAAATTTCTTGTAGGACCTTGTTCACAAAATGAGTACCTTAGTCTGTACAAATTTCAAGGGGGCATCCAAATTTGCAAATGATGTTATTATAAATGAAATCAGCAACAGTTTGAGCGGTGCAATTAGGGGAGACAATAGCTTCAGCCCACTTTGTTGCATAGTCAGTGGTGATCAATAGATACTTTTCTCTCTTTGGAATCGACAGAGGGTAGATGGGCCCTATGAAATCTAGCCCCCACTTCTCAAATGGTTTCCAAGAAGTGGAAATAATCAGGGGTTTTGCCTCTGCTTTCTTGGCTTGGGTCCACAACTTTGATAGACATCACATGCTTTTCCCCATTCCTTTGCATCAATAATGTAGGCCACCATAAGCCAAATCAAGGATTCTCTGACTCATAATATGTCCTAGAAGGTGCCCACCACCTATTCCTTCATGTGCAGATTTAAGGACTTCCCTCACTTCTTCTTCTTCTTCTTCTTCCGTGCACTTTCTAAATCTGTTATCTTTTCCCTGCCTATATAATTTTCCCTCAATGAAGGTAAAAGGTCTGCTTTTGATTAGTAGTCTCTTTCTTTGCACAACACTTGCCCTCTCTGGATACAATCCAGTTTTAATAAAATTCTTGGTGTCATCATACCAACTTTTAGCTTGTACAACGAACAGATTAGCATATGGGAAATCGTCATTTACTCCAATTGCTTGATCCATCATGTTAATCCTGGATAGTTGGTCTACCATGCCATTTTCTTTACGTGGTCTATGGACCACAGAAAAATCAAATTCTTAGAACAAAAGTAGCCACTTTCATATCCTCCCAGTCGCTTGTGGCTTGTTCAATAAGTACCTGAGTGGTTGATGATCAGTGATGATAACAAATTTCACACCTAGCAAATAATGACGAAACTTTTGTACAATGAAAACCATTGCTAGGGCCTCCCTTTCTGTGGTGCTATAATGTTTTTCAGCCTTAGTCAAAATTCGACTAGCATATTGAATAGGTCTATCAAGTTTGTATTCTTCATTGTGTTGGGCCAAAACAGCACCCACTGCATATGCACTGGCATCCACATGTACATGAAAAGGCCTTGACCAACCTGGTGTGATAAGAATTGGTGTAGCCACCAATTTGGACCTTAATGTCTGATAAGCATTCTCTTCTTCTTCTTCCCATTTAAAGGGTAATTCTTTACCTGTAAGTCTAGCTAGTGGCCTAGCTATCTCTGCATACATTTTGATAAATCTTCTGTGGTACCTAATATGCCCCAAAAAGCTTTGAATCTCTTTAGGATATTTGGGTTTAGGTAACTTTAGCATAGAAATAATTTTACTAGGATCCGGAGCCATACCTTTAGCTGATACCACATGTCCCAAGAGGATTCCTTCTTTCACGAGGAAATGACATTTATTTGGGTTTAGCTTTAGTTTAGTCTCCCTGCATATTTTAATGTGTGTCCAACCACTTCTTCAATGATCTGCTCTGCAAAAGGCATGGGGAATCCATCTGGAATGGTCACCTTGTTGAGTGCTCTAAAGTCCACACAAATCCTGATTTTGTTGGTATTCTTCTTTGGTACTATAACCATTGGTGAAAGCTATTCTGAGTGTTCCATAGGAATGATGATTCGTGCATCCTCCATCTTTTGTATTTCCACATAAACAACTTCAACATATTTTGGGTTAAGTCTATAACTCTTTCCTCTTATTGGTTTGGCTCCATCAACAAGAGGGATTCTATGCTCTCCATAATTTGCAAGAACTCCTTCTAAGTCTTTATAATGCCACACAAAAACATCTGCATAGTGTATCAAGAAATATTTTACCTTTTCAAGTAGCTCTAGGTGGCTCCACAACCAAGTGGCCACCAAAACTGGACGATTATTTTCCTGAGTGCCTAATTGTACTTCTTTGACATGGTTTCTCTCTACCATGGTATCTACATTCTCATCTCCAAACTTGTTTTCTTCCAATAGCTTTTCCTGCATTGTTGCATAATCAGGAGTGTTCTAGATTTCAATGTATTCCTCTTTGTCCTGCATCCATCCTGCAGGGATTTCTTAAATTGGCAAAGAACATTCCTCACTAGTATTTTTTTACCTTGTCTTTAACTTTAGTAACTTCCTTCTCTGTTGTTGTTGCATCCTCCTCCAAGTTGTGCTTGAGGGGTATCTTCCTCCCCCTTCTGTGGTCTGTGATGGGTTCTCCCAATCCATCAACCTGAACTTTATCTTCCTTTTCATCATAACATTCATCTGTGCAAGAATTATTTAGGAAAACTCCAAAACAAGAGGAAGAGTTTCTTGCTTGTAGCCAATTTAGAATATCTTCTTCCTCTTCAAACTCTAATTGTGCTTGATCCTTTATTTCTTGTTCCATGCAACTGCCAACTGATCGCATCATGCTGGTGTTCCCTTGATGATCTGGGCCCTCCTCTAAATGTATATGTGTAAGTTCTTGCCATTTCTTTTGTACCCACATAGTGTCTTTACCCCAGTCATGAATGACACTTGCATGCCTCAGCCATGGTCTTCCAATCAAGAGGGTAAATCCCCCCCTCTACCTAGGGCAGGTTAATACCACAAAATCCAAAATGAAGAGATTACCTTGTACTTCCAATGGAACTTTTGGGATCACCCCCATTGGCCTTAATTTACTTTGATATGCCAAAGTAATGATGAAGTGGGCTAGTCTCGATGGCCATAGGCCAAGCTTCTCCATGGTATGCTTAGGCATCAAATTTATGCCAAACCCACCATCCACAATGACTCCTTGTAGTTTTAATCCTTTAATTGTTACTATCATTCTGGGACTCTTATAGTCGTTGTTGGTGCTTCTTCTACACCCTTCCCTTGGCCTAAGGAAGTAGTCTTGGCCACCAAGGTGGATGAGGAAGCCTCATCAATAATCCGCAGTACTTCAAACCTGAATTTTGCATCCATGTTTACCAACTTAAGAATACTAACCTCTATTTTAATTGAATTAAATAATCTTGAAGCTCCAGATTCCCTAAGGTCAATTTTGATGTTGGATTTCTCAAGTTCCTTGTGGGCTCCGCTATATGCATTCCCAATGAAATCGTTAGTTTCTGAAAAATCTTCTTTTTGTGTTACCTCTCCACATTTTGTTGAACTTCTTTTCCCTTGTTTTGCATCTTCATATATGTCTGATTTGCCTTGACGTACCCTCTGATATTTGTCACTTCCAAAAGAATTTGATCCCTGGTTTGGTTCTTCTAGAATTTTCCCTTTGCTTCTTGTCTGCATGACCATGGAGTCAATTTCTTCTAAGTGTACCACTCTAGTGGATGGTGATTGTACAATAGTGGCTCCTTTTGCTGCTCCATGATTATTTACTGAGATCATTTCGAGATGAGGCCCACATGTAGATGCTTTGTTTTGTGGGCAACAATTTGTATAATGATCCCTGGCATCTGGGCAGTTCTTGCAAGGGGGAACATTTTTTGGCAGGGTGCATTTACTTTGATAATGATGATACTCTCCACACCTGAAACAGATAATTGGCCTTCTAGGGCCATTTCCATAATTACCTCTAGGCCTTTGATTGTATTTGTTACCTTGACTAAGAGCTACCACCATTACATTGGTTGAGAATTGAGCACCTCCTTGTGCCCAATAGGGTTGTGTAGGCATCCCTCTTGATTGACATTCATGGGCCTCATGACTAGCTTTCCTGCATAGCTGGCAAGTTACACTTAACAATGGACATTTACTTACCACATGACCCTGCTTACTGCACATGGTACACCATAGCCCACTTTCGATGCCACCCCCTTTGAGTTCATGCAACTCGTGTTGAAGCTAAGCTAGTTCTTCTACTTGGGCTTCCTCTTCCTTTTGTAGCTTCAATGCTTCAATTTCCATCCTCAACTGAGTCACAACACTCTCCTCTTCTTTATGGGGCTTATTCCTTTTTAAGCTCTCAACCTCTTTTCTTAGCTGAATTACTAGGTCTTCAGGTTCTGCACGAAATGACAAATTGGAAGAGCTTGCCCCATACTGCTATCTGATTTGTTCCAATCTTGTCGCTGTATTGATAAATTCTACTATGGAGGCTGTTGGCAACACTAATTCCTTGATTTTACATCGTGTAGTCACTAGAAGTGGTTTAGCTAACCATTTCTTAATAAAGAAATCATGTGGAGGATCTGGCAACTTAGACATTAGTGCCTTGGCTCTAGTTGCAAAATCTGGAAACGTTTCACTAGGACCTAGTCTCAAATTTTTTAACTCCTCAATGATTATCTTTGTGGTGTTCCCATGTTGGAATTGAGTTTTGAATGCCTCTTTCATTAAATCCCATGCGGTGAAATGGTTTTCAGCAAATTTACTGAACCATTTTATCTGCTAGCCCTTCTTATGTGGCAGGAAAGAGGATAAAAAAGGCATCCTCTCTTCCCATCAAACCTCTTGTTTTGCATAATGCTAAGAATCTCCTAATGTGCTCGTCCGGATCTTCCTGAGCTAAACCTTTGAAGGATGGAAATTTTATATTCAATCTAGAAAATAGAGTTTCCAAATCTACCTGGGTTGCCATATTCTTTACTGATGATGTCGATGATGATGGGCTAGTTGATCTTCGAATGACCTTCCTTCTTGTTGCTTTGCAAGGGACCCTCATGCTTTGAGACCAGGTTGCGGTCATGAGGTGTTCATACTCTTTGGTGTTGCTCTAGCACAATGGTAAGTACCACGTTAAGAAGCTTCACCTCCTTAATTGTCAATCCGTGGAAGAGATAGGAGTGATATGAAGATCGTGAATGTGAGATGAAGTGAGAGTGAAGGTGAGAAGCACAAAGATGCACACACACATACACACACACTACGAAGAGACAAGCAAGACACAATGGAAGGTGAGAAATCAACTCTATTACTCAAGAACACTATTACAAGCTCAAAAGAACTCTAACCTCAAACAAGCTAACCTCAAAAATGAGCTCTCTAGCTCTTTTTATAGTTTCTAGACTAGTTTTGACCGGTTTCACATCTAGTGACCGGCATAGTTAAAAATTAGGTCCTAGATGCTATTTGGAAAGGTAAACGATGTCTAAAAATAACGAAAATTGATACGCTTGTTCTACCTAAGCTCCTCAAGCTCGAGGACTCCTCAGCTTGCACAAAATGGAGCTATGGATTACAAAATGGGGTTTTCTATGTTACATATGTTACAATAGTGATAAAAATCACTGTTGGAGGTTTTTGAAAAGTATTTTTAGAACATGATTCTTTGAAAAAAGATTTGACTGGCTCCCTGCTCCGTTGTTACATGCTTCCGCGTCGTCTGTGCCCCTGGCTGCTTCCAACACCCCCCTCCCTCTCGCTTCTGTCGTCCCTGACAGAACCTTGTTGTGAGGTCTGCCGGATATAGTTCTGTAGGAGGTCTTGAGCGAGGGTGTGCTCGGAGATACGAATGCCTCGGGCCAGATCTGCCTCGAGTTTCTCCCAGTCGATTGGTTGCGGTTCTTCCGGTGGCGGGAGCTGATAGTGTGTGGAATAGACCATTCGTTCACAGGCAAATAATTGTAATAAATGTGTAGGCCTGCTTATGAATACCTCTGAATGGTATTCCCAGAAGCCGGTTGTGAACATCTCTTCGAATGTCTGCTTGTAGCACGCCGGTAGATATTTTATTCTGCAATGCCAGGCATAACACACCCGTAGCGATGGCGTTGTACTCATATCATATACCAGGTCAAAATTGCCATGCTCAAAGCCCGGGGTGTTGACATGGGGTGCCTTGACGTGTCGGAAGACTTTAAAAATCATTTGCATCATGTCAAAGATTTTGACAGTCATATGCGCCGCTATATCGTCCATATGCTTTAATCTAGGGAGCCAGTGGCGAATTGTAGCCATCATGTAGCCAACAGTTGGTAACTCAATGGGTGGCTTAAAATAGGGGTAATTCAACCAGTCTTGGCACTGCTTATTGTTTTGTACCTTAATAGCAAAGGCAGTCCAGGAGCGGCGTCGTGGCACTGGTCCCCAACACGGGTTGTACTTCAAATGCAAAGGTGCCTTTACCCATGTACTCATCATTTCTGGATACTTCTGTAATAAATCTTTGCGCCACTCTGGTTGATAGATCTTTCCTTGCTGCGCATCCAGTGGTAGATCGGCCTCCTCGAATTGAGTTGCATGCGATGGTTTCTTACCTATCTCTTTCTCAATGGCTAACTGGTATTCAGCCATTAACATAAAATACACTGTAGCTCATGCCCAGATATGTATCGTCGCGGGGCCAAATGAGCAAAGAATGGAGACTGTAAAATCCTTTCTTCTATCATCACCATGGCATGTAATTGTGCCTCTACTCTAGCTGAGTGCGTTGTTCCAAGTTCCTCAATTGTCTTCATCCAGGCGGGAGTCGGAAGTTCGTACGTCATCTGACCTTCGGCCGTGATGCGTCCGCCTGGGATGGGTTGTGGCTCGTACGCCTCTTCAAATGTTTCCTCCACCGGAATGGTGACAGTTTCTTCCTCAGCTGGAAGCTCAAGTGGGGAATCTGGCCTTGGTGGTGCTTCATATACTGCAATCCTTGATTCAAGGTTCAATACCTGGGCCCGTAATGCGTTGAGTTCCTCTAAGATGTCAGGAGAGGGGTCCACAGGTGCTGGTATGTCTTGGTGTGCCGGTGCTCGTAACTGGAGTAATTTGTGATCTTCTTTGAGGTTCTGTAACTCCTCGTTCATGCGGTCGTATTCATCTAGTAATCTTACATGATCGTCTAGCAGCATCCTCATCGATTCTGAAGGAATGGCTTTGAACCTGCTAGGACTGAGTGGTTGGTCTGGGTGGTCGAGCGCTGCTTCTAAGTTTTCTCGGTTCTGATCCTATAAGCGCTGGTTTTCTTCCTTGGCGGCTGCTAGGTGTCTTCGTAGTAAGCCCATGTTTCGTGTTAGCGTTGCATTGCGGACTGTCTGGGCTCTTAATAAGTAATCCAGGTCAGCAGTTGCTTGCTTGGTCTTTTCTTCGCTTTCTAGTTCCAATTTGTGATAAGCCTCGTGTAATTCTTGGTATCGGGTGTTCAGAGAGGCATTTTCAATAGACAATAAATTAAGCTGCGACTGTAAGTCATTGGTTGTCCTCTGCAGCTGCTGATAATTATCACCAAGAGATGTGAACTCATCTCTTACTTGCGTCATACACATGAACATCTGTCGGAATGCATTATCTACAGTGGGTGATAGTATTAATGGGGTGCTAAATGAAGATGCAGTGGTTGTAGATGCAACGGGAACGGGGAATGGGGGTGGGAAGGTGGATGCTATAGTGATTGTTGAAAATTGTGATGTGCCTAAAAATGTTTGTGCCGTTAGTGAAGTGAGTGATGGTGCAGTGGGTGGTGAGATGTCCATGTCATTGGACGTGTCTAATGCGGTGACCGTGAATAAGGGTGTGACTGTGGGTGCTTGTGCTGGTGTAAATACAGGATTTACAAAGGTTGAGGAGTAATTTACAGGGGGGCTAGCGGGAGCAGCTTGGTAGAAAGGGGAAAGAGGGGTTACAGTGGGTCGAGGAGGTGAGACGGGGGAGAAGGTTAATGGGGGTGGGAATGGAAAAAGGGGTCTTGGAGTTGTGGGGAAAGATGGAAAAGATGGATGGAGGAATGGGTTGGATAGAAAGGTGGGTGTGGGAGGGGGTAGACTGTTGGAGCAAGTCTATGACAAGCCTAAGTATTGGCTTGAGTCTCACAAAGTCTTAGAAGAAGCTTTAAAAAGAAGACTATGTAAAGTTCACTTGTGAACTACCTCTTGTAACTTTTGAAGAGTTTACTTAATGTAAAAGTAAGAGAATCTTAAGTGGTTGAGTCCACATGATCAAGAATGGAAAGAGGAGCCACGAATTCGTGATTTGTGGTAGGTAGAGAATCAAATCAATCATTGATTGATTGGAGAGTGATTGAGGGAAGTTAGCCTCCCAAACTCAACTATAAATAGATGGCAGTTTTAGTCGTGGTTAGAGAGACCTATGTGAAGACCTCCAAGAGCTGAGCTTTATGCCATATCAAGGTGTGATTACAAGGCACACATATGTATCAGTAAGTCATTGTATTGTACAAGCAATATACTTTCATTTTCATGATTATTTGAGTTCATCTTTCCATGTTCTTGTGAAGTGTACTACTCATTGCCATTACTATCAGTTTTCTCAGTCAGCTTGCAGAGATGTTTTCTCTGAGCTTGGTGCATCATTTTCAGCGATTTAACTTGGTAACGTTAGCTCTATAAGTCTACTATATGCTCAAAAATTTTCATGTCATTTGGATGTTGCAATCTTCAGTTATGTTCATTTGAAGTCAACAGGGTCTGTTCATCTTCACCTCTCTGTCAGGTACCCGACTTTTTCAGTCATCTTGTCAGAATCATTTCTCAGTGTTTACTCATCCAAATTCAGTGATTTTAAGCTTGTTGGATTCAACTTACTGTCTAGTATAAGCATACAAATTGTCATGATCCTTGGATTCTTACATCTTGAGTTATGTTAATTTTTCTACTCACTGGTCTATTTCTGTAGCAGCCCGTGAAAATCGGGATGATATCATCACTTGTTAAAAGTCATTCTCAGTGTGTGGTTTGTTATTTTTGATGAGATTACTCTCTAAAGTTAGCTCTTTAAGCTACCTATCCTTCCCCAAGAGGAATTAATCTAATTGCTGCTGTGCTCAGAGAATTATGTAAAACACTGGACAGGTGTATCAACCAAGAATAGCAAGTTTTCACCTCTGAGCTAACTCCAACTTATCTGTTTTGATCTATCTTTTTGAGAGTGATCTTCCAAGGTACATAGGGTGTCTAATACATCCATTGGCAAGCTAAAAGGGTCCACCATCTACTCCTGGAGTTCATTTGGCTGGTGTAGAGCAAAGATTTTGCAACACCTCTTCATCTTCAACACATACCTATCCATCTCTTCACAGTGGTATCAGAGCAAGGTTGGACAACATGGCAGATGGATTTCCTTCATCAATTGACAAATTGGATAGAGGTAATTACTCAGCTTGGTCATTAAGAATGGAAGCTTATCTCCAAGGTAGAAGTTTATATGGTTATGTGGCTGGAGATGAAATTATGCCAAGTTTCAGGAACAAAAGTCAACCAACACAAGAAGAGCAAGAAAGATTGAGCACATGGTGCTCCAAGGATGCACTTGCAAGGTCTTATCTCCTCAACTCTATCTCAGATTTTTTGTTGCCTCACATTAGAAGTTGTAAGACATCTCAGGAAGTGTGGGATGCACTTGAAGCTTTCTTTGCTTCAAGTACTAAAGCTAGGAAGCATCAACTATGGCTGGATTTCACAACTCTCAAGAAGGCTCCCAAACAAAATGTGACTGATTTTATCACAAAGCTCAAGGACATAGCAGATCAGTTGGGAAGCATTGGAGAGGTAATAGATGAAGAGCAAATTGTAAGGCAGGTCATCAATGGCTTGAAGGCAGATGACAAGTGGGAAGCATTCACCACAGCTATGGATTTGTACATGGACATGCATGTACCTGATTTCAACACACTCATTGGACAATTACTTACTCAAGAGGCAAAGCTTATCAAAAATGGAGAAAGCTCTAAAGGTAATCAATCTTCAGCTTTATACACGGATAAAAGCAAGTCTAAAGATAACAAAGGAAAGGCAAAGAAAGTGGATGATGAAGCAGGTACATATCAAGCTAACTATGCAGGTAGAGGAAGACATGGCAGAGGTAGAGGAAGAGGAGGTAGACAAGGCAGGGGGAGATCCCAAGACTCCAACTCATGTTCTATTTGTGGATTAACTAATCATACAACCAAAAATTGCTTTAGGAATTCCAGGAATCAAAGAGGCAGAGGATACAATAGAGGAAGTTATGGCTACTCAAGAGGAAGGTTCAACAATTATCATGGCAACTACAACAACTACAATCATTCAAACTATCAAGGAGGCTACAAAGGAAGGAGAGACTACAATAACTACACAGAAGACTCAAACAAAGAGGATTCATTATTGATCATGAACATGGCTATGCCACAAGGTAAATCTGATGAGCATGTTTTCTACATAGATTCAGGTTGTTCAAATCATGTGGCAGGAAATGTGGCACTCCTATCAGATTTAGAAGATCCAAGGAATAAGCATGAGGTACAAACAGGAGATGATACAAAACATCCTGTGGAGAAAATAGGCAATGTCAAAGCACCTGATGGAAACATCAACCTACTCAGTAAGGTACTCTATGTCCCTACCATTACAAAGAATTTGATAAGTGTTGGGCAGATAGTAGAGAAAGGGTTGCAAGTTAGGTTCACAAAGGCAGGAGCATTTGTTGAAGATCCAAGTCAAGGATTCAGAAGAATTGCAAAAGGTGAAAAGACAGGTAGATTGTTCACATTTGAATTACAGGACACTAGAAACATTGCTCTCTTTAATTATGGCAGTCAGACACTCACAGAATTGGAAGTATGGCACAAAAGGTTAGCACATATTGGTGAAAGGTCATTAAAGCAAATTTGCAGGGACCAAAGTGTACTTGGACTCCCTAACTTGTCAAAACAACATATGATTTATAAGTGTAGTGCATGTCAGTTTGGAAAGTCTCACAGGTTACCATTCATGAAGAAAGGTTATATGCATGGAGATCTCTTGGAGTTGGTTCATATAGATGTATGGGGACCAAGCAAGGAAGCTTCAATATCAGGATCAAGGTATTATGTTTCCTTTATTGATGATTGCAGCAGATGGACTATCCTATTCTTTATGAAACACAAAGATGAAGTTTTTTCATGTTTCAAAAGATATTTGGCTCTTGTGGAGAATCAAACAGGTAAATCACTAAAAAGGCTAAGGTCAGATGGAGGGGGAGAATACTTCTCCCATGATTTTGATTCTTTTCTTCAAGAAAGAGGAATCAAAAGAGAGGTAACTACAAGGTACACTCCTGAGCAAAATGGAGTGGCAGAAAGGAGGAATAGGACAATTGTTGAAGCTGCAAGGTCTATGTTAAATGAAAAGCATTTACCTAATTACTTATGGGCTGAGGCTGTATCTACAGCCACTTACTTGATTAACAGGTTGCCTTCAAAATCCCTTGATGGAATGACTCCATATGAGGCTTGGAATGGAAGAAGACCAAGCTTAGATCATTGTAAAATTTTTGGATGTATTGCTTTTGCTCATGTTCCTTCACAGGTTAGAGGCAAGATGGATCCAAAAGCAGAAAGGTGTGTATTTATTGGATATGACAACAATCAAAAGGGCTACAGGTTATACAACCCTACCAACAAAGGATTCTTGGTAAGCAGAGATGTAGTTTTTGATGAGAACAATTCATGGTATGAAGATTCATGCAGGAAGGTCAATTTACCATATGATCTTGAAGAAGATTTTCCAAAGCTTGGTAGAGAACAATCAAAGATTGAAGAACAAGACACCTCAGAGGATGATGAAGAATGTCAGATGGAAAAGATCAAAGCATGGAAGTCTAAAGGTAAAGCAAAATTGCAGGAACTTGGACATGAGGCAGAATCATCAAATCATGGCTTAAGAAGATCTATGAGGGAAAAGAAAAAACCAGAAAGGTATGGGTTTGACACCTCATTAGTAACTAAACATTCTATCTACATAGCACAGGACATAAACCAAGAGGAGCCATCATCATTTGAAGAGGCCAAAGCAAAAACAGAATGGAAGCATGCAATGAAGGAAGAGATTGAAGCACTCGAGGAAAACAACACTTGGGATTTGGTGCCCAAGACTTCATCCATGAAGGTAATAGGCTCAAGATGGGTCTATAAACTCAAGAAGAATTCTGATGGTTCCATTAACAGGTATAAGGCAAGGCTTGTAGCAAAAGGCTTTGCACAAACTCAGGGAATTGATTATGAGGAGACATTCTCTCCTGTGGCAAAGATGCCTACTATTAGGGTTTTGCTTAGTATTGCCTCTTCCAAGAATTGGAAGATACTTCAACTAGATGTGAAGAATGCATTCTTGAATGGTTGGATAACAGAAGAGGTATATATGGCACAACCACCTGGTTTTGAGAATCAAGTTTATCCTGATTATGTGTGTAAACTTAACAAAGCATTGTATGGTCTCAAGCAAGCTCCAAGAGCTTGGAATTTCAGGCTTGTTTCATTCTTGCAGGACAAAGGCTTTCAACCAAGCAAAGCAGATCCTTCACTCTTTATTAAAAAGAGTAATTCCGAGGTCATCTACCTATGTGTATATGTAGATGATATTATATTGACAGGAAATGATGCAGATGGTATGAAGAAGATCAAAGATCAGATGAGAGAAGAGTTCAAGTTAAGTGATTTGGGTTCACTTACCTACTTCCTAGGTTTGGAAGTTGTCTACAAAGATCATGGTTTGTTTCTCACTCAAAGAAAGTACATTAAGGACATGTTGGCAAAATTCAAGATGCAAGATTGTAAGATTGCAGGTACTCCAATGGAGGTTAATCACAAATTGAGCTCACATGAAGGTGAACTCATAGAGGACATCACATCATATCAAAGTCTAGTGGGTAGTCTCAACTATGCCACATTGACAAGAGTAGATATATGTTACAGTGTGAGTGTGCTAGGCCAATTTATGCACACACCAAGGAAACCACATATGGATGCTGCCAAAAGGATACTCAAATATCTCAAAGGAACCATAAATGAAGGACTTTATTATCCTTATGTATCTGATTTAGGTTTGAAGCTATTTTCTGATGCAGATTGGGCTGGCTCCAAGGAAGATAGAAGGAGCACTTCAGGTTATCTTACCTTTGCAGGTTCAAAGCTTATTTCATGGTCATCCAAGAAGCAACCCACAGTTGCTCTCTCTTCTACTGAAGCTGAATATAGAGGTCTTGCCATAGCTACACAGGAAGCTATGTGGATGAAGACATTGTTCAAAGATCTTGGATTGGAGTTTGGAACTCCAACTATTTTTGGTGACAATATGAGTTCTATTCATTTGGCTGCTAATCCTATTTTTCATGCAAGGACTAAACATATTGAAGTTCATTATCACTATGTACGAGAGAAGGTTCTAAGCAAAGAGATTCAAATATCATATGTGTCCACTCATCAACAATGTGCAGATATTCTAACCAAAGCATTGGATGGTACAAAGCTTTGCAAATTCAAGGCTATGATTGGTTTGCAGGTAATCTTGGAAGATTGAAGACCTCAAGCATACTTGGCTTGAGGGGGAGCTGTTGGAGCAAGTCTATGACAAGCCTAAGTATTGGCTTGAGTCTCACAAAGTCTTAGAAGAAGCTTTAAAAAGAAGACTATGTAAAGTTCACTTGTGAACTACCTCTTGTAACTTTTGAAGAGTTTACTTAATGTAAAAGTAAGAGAATCTTAAGTGGTTGAGTCCACATGATCAAGAATGGAAAGAGGAGCCACGAATTCGTGATTTGTGGTAGGTAGAGAATCAAATCAATCATTGATTGATTGGAGAGTGATTGAGGAAAGTTAGCCTCCCAAACTCAACTATAAATAGATGGCAGTTTTAGGCGTGGTTAGAGAGACCTATGTGAAGACCTCCAAGAGCTGAGCTTTATGCCATATCAAGGTGTGATTACAAGGAACACATATGTATCAGTAAGTCATTGTATTGTACAAGCAATATACTTTCATTTTCATGATTATTTGAGTTCATCTTTCCATGTTCTTGTGAAGTGTACTACTCATTGCCATTACTATCAGTTTTCTCAGTCAGCTTGCAGAGATGTTTTCTCTGAGCTTGGTGCATCATTTTCAGTGATTTAACTTGGTAAAGTTAGCTCTATAAGTCTACTATATGCTCATAAATTTTCATGTCATTTAGATGTTGCAATCTTCAGTTATGTTCATTTGAAGTCAACAGGGTCTGTTCATCTTCACCTCTCTGTCAGGTACCCGACTTTTTCAGTCATCTTGTCAGAGTCATTTCTCAGTGTTTACTCATCCAAATTCAGTGATTTCAAGCTTGTTGGATTCAGCTTACTGTCTAGTATAAGCATACAAATTTTCATGATCATTGAATTCTTACATCTTGAGTTATGTTAATTTTTCTACTCACTGGTCTATTTCTGTAGCAGCCCGTGAAAATCGGGATGATGTCATCACTTGTTAAAAGTCATTCTCAGTGTGTGGTTTGTTATTTTTGATGAGATTACTCTCTAAAGTTAGCTCTTTAATCTACCTAGCCTTCCCCAAGAGGAATTAATCTAATTGCTGCTGTGCTCAGAGAATTATGTAAAACACTGGATAGGTGTATCAACCAAGAATAGCAAGTTTTCACCTCTGAGCTAACTCCAACTTATCTGTTTTGATCTATCTTTTTGAGAGTGATCTTCCAAGGTACATAGGGTGTCTAATACATCCATTGGCAAGCTAAAAGGGCCCACCATCTACTCCTGGAGTTCATTTGGCTGGTGTAGAGCAAAGATTTTGCAACACCTCTTCATCTTCAACACATACCTATCCATCTCTTCACATAGACTAGGGCTAATGGGTGCGGGAATTGTGGGGTTAGTGGTCGTAAAGACAATTTCTGCTACGCCACCGGCGAATGAAGATGTTTGTGTGGGAGAAGGAGGGTGAATAGGGGAGGCTGGAGGGATGGGCAGTGATGGAGGAGCGGTTGGGGTGGTCGGTTGTTGACCTAAGCTTCAACTTAGGGACTTGCGGAGAAAGAGACTGTACCCCAATCCCCTCACAAGTGCATATAGTGGGGATACACGCTTTTAATTTATCAATCCGAAGAGTATACTAACCTAGCCGAGTGTATGAAGACATGCAAATGCGTAATGGTCAATGCAAATGAGCTACTCAAGAATGAAAATGAGGTGAATGCTTATCCTAACAAGCTCTTACTATAGGTCAAGACGAAACGATACTTGGTGCAGCAGCCGTCAGTATTTTGGACTTTTCTCCTAGCTCCGAGCTCCAAACATAGTGAATAGCATATGCGTTTCGAAGCTCTCGAGAAGACGCATCTAATGGCAGTGGTTTCGCTCAATTCCGACGCTCCTACTTCAAGTTATGACAGAAATACTGAGTCGCGGGAATACTTTCCTACACTTCAGCACTTCCTACACCTCGCACACACCTCTCCTACAGCAAAGAAACACTCTCAAGGATAGATCACACTCACAAGCACTCTTTCCAAGCAATACACATGCATACAAGCTCACGAAGAAGAAGATGAAGAGGGAAGAAGACACAAATTCGAATTTCTGTGCTCTCTATTCTCACAATGGCAAAAAGTCCTCTACAAAGAGTCACATTTGACTTATATACTAGTGCCCTAAAAATGGTCCTTTCACACAAGTGACCGGCACTTTATTCACTAAGAGCTAATTTCCTACTATTTTACATGGGTAAGCTTCTATTCTTCTGTGGGAATGCATCTAGAGGACTCCTCTAGTGCCTTTACAAGGGGAAATATATTACAAAAATGAATATGTTACAAAAATATGTGGTCCAAATCGGAAAAATTTTGGGGCCCGTCTTTTCCTCTGCTTTGTGCGCTCTTCGGCTCTGCAACACTCTCCCCCTCTTCGCCTCTGTCGTCCCTTGACAGACTTTGCTTCCTTCGACAGACTTTGCTTCGCGCACGCGCCCTGTGGTCAGTATTGTCTGCAGTTAAACAGACATGCAGATTCGATGGCCTTCTTGATTCAAGCTCTACAACTCGAGAGCCTGATGTAGTTGTCTTGCCTGTTGACTTGGGTTGCCACGCACGCCACCAGTGACTAGGAATGTGCTATTCTTAGTCACCCTCTTCAACTTTTCAGCCTCTACCCCTTTCTAACTTTTGGTCCTACTCTGATGTTTGAAAAATCCACTCCTCTGGACCCCGGGGTTTAGCTTTGGAGCCTGGTGCGTGCCCCTGCGGGGCTCTGTGCAGAGATGGGCGTTGCGCCCCTGCGGGGCTTCCTGCAGAGATGTATCTTTACCTTTGTCTATCTTCAAGTTTGCCTTTTAGTGAAGCTGTTTCTTTCGTTGCTTTCTTTTTTTCCTCTTCTTACTCGTCTCGCCCTCAACACTGCCCCCCTCCTGAACTCTGTCGTCCCCGACAGGCTTTGATAAGCGCCGGGCATATGTTCTGTATACTTGTTGCTCTGTGTCGTTTAGCAGATTGGCTTCACGTATCATGATTTGTTTCCATTGTTCAGCCTTTACTCCATCGTTTGGCGGTTGTCTATGATCTGCGAAGAAGCTTAATTCGTATGCCACAAGTCTGGCATTCAGATTGGATGACATCTTCAAAAATATCTCTGAATCTATTTCAAAAAAGCCTGTAAAAAATGCTTCTTCGAATGTCTGCATATACGAGCTTGGCAAAAACATGAGTCTAGAATAATATGCCATTATTGTCGGGCGGCTCGGCATTACTGATAGATCAAAAATAAGTACATCGGTGCCTTGATTAATGCCGATGAAGTTCAGAAATGTATATGCCGCATGTTTGAAGACCTTCAAAACTGTAAGTAGCATACTCAGTATTTTATTTGTCATCTTGATCGCTAAGTCTGGTACTGTCGCATAGTTTTGGAGCCAAAACTCTATTGTTTTGATCATATAATCCTCGGTTGGCAAATAGTTATGTGGCGGGCTAGGTAACATCGGATAGTTTAGCCACTGTTTATTAATGTTGCCGCTGCGTTGTGAAGCCAAAAATTCTGTTGTATCCCTTCTTCGTGGTATTGGACAAAATGAAGGGTTTACCTGTAATAAGTAAGGTGCGGCTTGCCAGTGCACCCGTAGTGTGGGATGTTTCTCCAAAAATTTTCTCCTCCACACCGGCTGTGCAGCTTCGAACTCTGCTTGAGTATACCTGAATGTGTCATTCTTGAAATTGAGCTGCTCATCTGGACTTTTGTGTGTAATTTTCTTTATATATTGCCTTGTTTTCTCTTTCAACAGTCCATATGGAATGTTGAAAGGCTTGATGATCTTTTCCAAGTCTTTACCTTTGATTGTGGCTTCCTTCATGACCTTGATGACTTCATTTTCAAAATTTTCCGTCAATCGGGACACCACTAGTGCCCGTTCCTTCTGACTTATTTCTGCAGTGTATGGCATTGGATGATCATCATGCATATCCGCCATCTGCTCATGTATTGGAGAATGATAGATCGGTTGAGATAGAGGGCTTACCTCTACCTCGTCAGTAGGATGTTCTTTTTCTGGCACTACTGATGTCCCGATCGGTTCTTTGCCTTTCTGCTGATTTTTTAGCTCTTCAATGCAGTCATCTTTTTCCTTTATCTGTTGTAGGGCCTCCCCGAGTTTTTCTTTGGTGGCTAGGAGCTCCTTACCTATGTCAGCTACGTGATCCATGTTTTCACTGTAGCTCTGTACCAGTTTGGCCTGTGCTGAATTCAGCTGCCTTTTGAGCTCGCTTATTTCCTGATTGTGCTTCAGTTCTGCTTTTTCTCTTACCGCGCGCTCTTGTTTTAGCAAAGCTTCATATTGTGCGAGTTGATCTCTTAATTCATCTTCTTTACTTTCAGTTGACTCATGTTGTTTTATTGGTTGGTCATATAACAGTGATTTCATCAACTCTTTATTTCTGTTCCGTAAAGTATCATTCTAGTCCAGATATAACTTCAGTTGTGTTTCTAGTAGAGTGCTTCTGGTCTTCATTCTTTCTTTTTCTGCTGCAGTAGCATCATATACTTTCTGTAGGTCCTTGAGCTTGTCTTGCAGTTGCTGATGCTGAGTGCTTAATGATTCATATTGCGTTTGTGTTTCTAACAGCTCAGTGTTTTTGGTGGCTATCTCTTTTTGTACCTGAATCAGTTGTGCAGACAACTGTTCACTCATAACTTGAAACTGATTCTTTTCTTTCATAGCTTTGTCATAGTCTGCATCTATGTCCATCATTTGTTGTTGCGTATCCATGGCTGTCTGGATCATTTGCTTTACCACAGGCTTCAGTTGAGTCACATCCACATTGAGCCATGTTTTAGGTATTGTTGGTTCTTCGCCAGTAGTTACGTCTTTGCCCTGAGCAATGTGTAAGGTGGTATCATGGGGCTGCCTGATCTGAAGCTGGATCCTTGGCTCAGCCACCATGTTTGCATCCTGTCCTTGAGGTGTGTCATCAGGTACTTCGATTATGGTTTGTTTTTCTTGTTGGAGCTCTCCCGTTTCCTTATTCTTTGGGGTTTGTTCTTCCTCTTTAATTGGTGCATTGACATGTGTAACCCCAGTAGTCGTATGTTCCTTGATGCTGATTTTTGTATTGTCATTCAATTGAATGACGTGCTCCTGTTCCTGAGCATCATCCACCTTCTTTTCTTTTTCCTTTTGGTTGTCCGGTGTCACTTCCATTTGATTGACTTCTGGTCCTTCTTCTTCATAAGTTTCCGTCCTGATATCGGTATCTAGCGTGTCTTTCTCAGGACTGGATTCCGTATTCGTACTAGAGTCGTCAATGCCCAATTCTTGATATCTTCCATGTTGTCTCGGAGTCTTTTCTGTACTCTGTTGTTGCTGAACTTGACTTGCTTGTCTATAATGATGTCCTTGGACATTTAGATTCACTTGCCCTTGCATATACTGGTGTGTTTGTTCTAGGGCGGCTGACAAGTCTCTTTTTGAAATCGGCATTTGAGCCGTCGTGATCGTAGGCAAGAGATGCGTTCTCTTAGACTGAGGTGTTGCTTGGGCTTCCTCTTCTCGCAAGCGTTTCGTACCCCTCATGGGTTTCTGTGTGCTGGTGCCAGCCTCTTCAACCACAACTGCTGCTTTCTTCTTTTTAGGGACCGAAGCGGATTTTGCATACCTTGCTAGCCCTTCTGCTGTCGGCATCTCTCGTAAGCAGTGTTTCATGTCTAGGGCTTCATATATCAATAAAGTTAAAGCTGAACCACCGTTCAGGAACTTCTTTTGCCCCCATTTCTTCTGAGCTTCAAACAATCGCTCTTGTACGTAACCTGTGAGATTCACTTTGTTTCCTATCTGTCGCATGGCATGGGAAAGTAACTGAACTACTATCTTTTGAGGTGCAGTGTATCTGTTCATGCCAGGAAAACAGAAGTGTTGATGTACCAAACGTACCGCATCTTCAATATCTACTCTGTTAATCTCTAGGAATGATCTTTTCTTGGGGTCATGGCATTCCTCCTTGACATTGGTAATGCCTTCTTGATTCCATCCAAAGGCCTTATTGATCAATTCATGAGTGAATTGAATGGTCTTCCATGTGCCTACTTTGTCCAAAACCTTTGCTTCTGGAACTGAAATCTTTGTAGCAGCCGGCTGCATGGTATTCATTACCTGCGTACATCTTTGGAAGTCTGGTACGCATATGGGTATCTTCAAAAATGCTTCAATGCCAGCTTGAGTCCACACTTCCTCGATATGTGGTAACCCTTGTATTATGGTCTTGAAATCCTGAGACATGATGGGGAAATAGTGGTCCCTGTCCATAATTTTGATGGTTGCCATGAATAGAAGTTCCGAGATAGGTTGGTCATCTCGAAACCAATGTCCTCTGACCTTGGTTATTGACCCCAATGGAAGAAGTAGTTCCTCTTCCTGCTGTGTAGCTTCTGAGTTAGAAGATGTCATCTGCACTCAATATAGAGGATGAATTAGTATCCATATGTTTTTCGGAAATCCTCCTCCATATGTTGATTAATAATTCGATGAAGCTCCGAGTGCATGGTGTCGTCCCTTTCCCGTGGGTGTGAGAGAGGTAATACCTGAATTTTTCATGTATTTTTATATTTTTTGCTGAAAAGAAAACATAAAAGTTAGTTCATAGCCGAAGCGGTTAGTGAAATTTTTTTGGAGTAATATTTTAAGTATGTACAAGTGCTCTCCTATTTCCAAAGGGAAAATGTGCGTGACTATCCGAAAATAGAAGAAGGACGTGCCGAATGCTTGGCCTTGTAATGTGGCCCTATCATGCATACTTTGGATCTTGGCAACTCCTCATGTGTGCAATTGGAAGTAGTTGCATGCTGTATGCAGCTTGTCTTGTCTTTCGGCACCCATATTTGCTTCACTTGGGAGGACTGTACTGTATTCTCCACCTTTTTGATGAATGTGGTTCGTCTTTGGTAGTATGTCTGCTGATTTTGTTTTGTGAATCTCAAGTCGGTTTGTATTGCATTTGGAGATTCCTTCTTCCTCCAATATGTCCGTTTTCTGGTCTGATGTGTCTGTTGACCCTGTTGAGTATGATAGCTCTTCGGAGGATGTTCCTTGTTTGTAATGGTCGTCCTTTGGGTACATGACTTTGGGATCCAAATCTTTGTTCGATCAGGTTGTGCAGTCATCAGTTTCTTTGGGATCCATATGTTCTTGAGTCGTGTTTGCCTGAAGTGTTCGAAATTCTTTGTCTTCTTATGCAATTGCTCACGCTGCTGTCGAAGACTTTTCTGTTGCTGAAGATAGGCCTTCTTTTGGTCCTTTCTTATCCAAGCTCGTGTAGAATGTGGAATGGGGTACACTTTCACGGGTGTAGACTTCACGTCTTGCAGGGGAATAGTCTCTCTTGTGCTTTGTGGTTCTCTGTGCTTGATTTCATGTTCTTGTGCACTCTTGTGACTTTCTATATTCGAAGATGGAGTGCACACAGGACTCACATTATTTTCACATGAAGTACTTGACGATGGGATTCCCATGTTGCTAGTGAACATACTCTCATGACTTTGTTCGTTAAGATGGACTTCTGGCTCTATAATAGCAGCTTTGGGTGGTCGTTCGTCTAGCAAACTATATACTTCACGAGGTCCTATCCTGGCCGAGATGTATCCTAAAGCCAATTGGATGGTTACCTCATATTCATAGATCCAATCTTGGCCTAACACCACATCTTCAAGCAGATCTTGGTCCTGACATACTAAAAGTCTCTGCTCCATTGTGTTGTTCCCCATATGTAAAGGTAAAGTGATCTCACCTATGCATTGAGTAACTTTTCCTCCTATTCCAATTAGCTGCGCCTTCGATGGCCGTAACTCCTCTTTAAGTCTCTGAGACAAAGAGAATCTAATGCAGCTTATTGCTGCTCCTGTGTCCATAAGAGCATCCACTAAGTGGTACTCCTTTCGTCCTGCTCCCAGATTCAAATAAGGCTGTCTTCTTTGTTGTCCAGAGTTCTCAGTGGCTCTAAAATTAGCCATGGGGATGAGTTCTTCTCCTACTCGATATCTCTCGTCTCTTTCTCTCATCCACTCTTTCCGTTTTCTGATACGTTCTAGGGCTTCCTGTCTAGCTTCTTCTCGTATGCGTTCTTCTTCCTTTTTCCTACTCTGAGCTCCTAAGAGTCGTGCTAGCATTTGATCAGTCAATGGCTCCATGAATCTTTTCACTCTGCATCCACTGATGTAGTTGGGAAGAGTATCTCCGTCTAGTGTGGCGAGATTGACTGCACCACTAGTGGAGATTCGATTTATGATCATAGGTCCATATCCACGTTTCTGTAGTTTCTTTGCATGCTGTTTGAGGGTGTATACTAAGACTAAGTCACCTTCTTTCAGTCCCTTGTCTTTTATATGTGCATCATAATAAGCCTTTTGTCTCCGTTTGGCGGCATAAATGCCTGCTACCGCTTGCAATCTAGTCTCGTGCAGCTTTTCAATTTGATCTAATTGTTGAGACAACTCATGACCTTTCCACTCATATTGCTGGGCCACTTTTAGTGTAGGTACTAAGAAGTCAATTGGCAAAATTGCATTCTGCCCATACACTAGGTTGAAAGGCGTAGTTCCAATAGCCGTTTTATATGCCACTCGGAAGGCCCAAATTGCGTGATGCAATTGTTTGTCCCAATCTGACCTTCCGTTATTGACAATCTTTGTCAATACAATACATAGTACTTTGTTGGAACTTTCAGCCTGTCCGTTGGCTTGAGGATGGTATGGGGCTGATTTTTTATGAATCACTAAGAATTCATTCATTAACGATTCAATGACTTCGTTTAAGAAATGCGTTCCTCGATCACTCACTATCTCGATCGGTAGTCCAAAGCGTGTGAATATGTGCTCAAAGAGAAATTTTGCTGTGGTTTGAGCATCATTCTTTCTAGTGGCTTTTGCTTCTACCCACTTAGTCAAGTAGTCGGTGGCTACTATGATGTACTCTGCATGTGATCCTTTCGCAGGTGGATTGATAGGTCCTATGAAATCAATACCCCATTTGGTAAATGCTCTCGCACAAACCATGGGTCTTAAAGGCATGTCATCTCTTCTAATAGGATATTTTGCTCTTTGACATGTTTCACAGCTTCTCACGTATGTCTCTGCGTCCATATGTAGAGTTGGCCACCACAAGCCTGCAAAGAGAATCATCTTGACCGTTCTGTCTGCTGAGAAGTGTCCTCCCGCAGCTCCTGCGTGTGCCATTTCTAATACAGAGAGATATTCCTCTTCATGAATGCACAATCTTAGCTGGTTATCCTTCCCGCGTTTAAAGAGTTGTTTTCCTAGGATGACATAATCCTTGCTCTGTTCTTCAAGAGCACGTTTTCTTGCTAGGGTAGCTCCCTCCGGGTACTCTCGAGTTTTCAAGAACTTTACTAAAGGCATGCTCCACCTTGGTGCTATTGTAGAATAGCATAACGTAGAGTTCTCATCTGGGATTTGTTCTTGACAGATTGGACAGTTTGACACATAATGATGTGCATCTCGTTGCATGGTTGGCCAATATATGCCAAATCTCTTGAGTGTTTGCCATGTTCCCATTGCGTTCACATGAGTGTTCCATTGATTTATGTGTGCTTTCTGAAGCCACATTTTTTGTTCATCTTCTTCCACGCATCTCATCAGTAGACCGCTTGAATCCTGGTGGTATAAACTTCCAGCAATAATGTGAAGGTTTTTAGTCCTCCAAAGATCTTGCTTTCGGTTTGGCGTGATCCCATCTTTAGGTCCATGTGTAAGTATTGGGATCAATTTTTCTGCCCACAGAGGGCATACTTCCAAGTTAAAAAGATAGGTGTCTGGCAAGTCATCAGGAACTCCGCTAGGTGGTTCTCCGTGTTTTAACCTAGAAAGGTGGTCTGCTCTCACATGTGTGTTCCCTTTTTTGACTATCACCTCAAAGTCAAACTCCATTAGTAACAAGAACCATCGCACCAACCTTCCCGTGCTACAAGGTTTATTGACTAAATACAACAAAGCTTGATGGTCTATGAAGAATTTGAATTTGTTGGCTAAGAGGTAATGTCTAAACTTCTTTACTGCATAAACCATTCCTAAGCCCTCTCTTTCTGTAGTCGTGTAATTTCTTTCGGCTTGGTTTAATTGTCTACTCGCATAAGCGATTGGATGGTCAAGCTTTCCTTCATCCGCTGGTTGAGCTAGGATACATCCAATTGCATAATTCGAAGCGTCAACATGAATATGAAAAGGCTTGTTCCAGTTGGGTGATTTTAGAATTGGGGCTGTACTCAACCTCTTTTTAAGCTCGTTGAAGGCCTTCTCACACTCGTCTGTCCAAATGAACTGAGTCAATAGACCGTATAAGGGCTTAGCTATTATGGCATACATGTGAATAAACCTACGGTAATATCCACAATGTCCCATAAAGGCTTGCACTTCCTTTACATTTTTGGGTCTTGGTAAGTCCAATATGACTTTAATCTTATCCTCATCCGTAGATATCCCATTTCTTGAGACTATGTGTCCTAGTATTTTTCCTTGTCTTACCATGAAGACACATTTTTCTGGGTTTAAGCAGACTCTATACTGCCTACATTTGTTGAATATCTTCCTTAATTCCGGTATGTGATCGGGTCTTTGATTGGAGTACGTGCAAAGATCATCAACATACACTTCCATGCTTTTTTTCAAGAATTCCTTGAAAACGTGACACATTAATCGTTGGAAGGTAGCTGGTGCATTAGTGAGTCCAAAGGGCATCACTCTGAAGGCATACACACCCCATTCAGTGGCAAAAGCTGTCTTGTGTTGGTCCTCAGTCGCAATAGCCACCTGATTGTATCCAGAGAAACCATCTAGGAAGCTATAGACCTCTTTACCTGCTACCCTCTCCAATAGATGATCCGTAATCGGTAATGGGTAGCTATCACGTATAGTGGCTGCATTCACCTTCTTCAGATTTATGCACACTCTCAATTTTCCATTTTTCTTGGGCACTACCACTAATGGCGATACCCATTCTGTGTGTTCTAT
Organism: Ceratopteris richardii; assembly: GCA_020310875.1. Taxonomy (NCBI): domain Eukaryota; kingdom Viridiplantae; phylum Streptophyta; class Polypodiopsida; order Polypodiales; family Pteridaceae; genus Ceratopteris; species Ceratopteris richardii. The sequence goes on along the minus strand of CM035424.1, from coordinate 27,619,727 downwards.
CTCGTATATGAATCCAGCATCCAACAACTTATCTATCTCTTCTTTTATCTTGGCTGAATACACATCATTATAAGTATAAGGTCTCTGTTTGGAAGGTTTGGCTTCGGATGTCATGGGGATTCTATGCGCACATATAGAGGGGTCTACTCCTTTTAAATCCTTATAAGTCCAAGCGAAGACATCCCGGTATTCTCTTATGAGTCGAATTAACTCTTGTTCTTCTTCCACTGAGACATCCTGTCCTATGAAAGTACATCGTTCCTCTCCTCCTTCCATGGTTACAACTATTTTTTTGGTTTGCTCCTTATTATCATATGCTATTCCCGGTTGTGCCTCTCTTTTAGGCATTTGAATAGCAATTTTCCTCTCTTCCACTTCGTATTTCTTGAAATGAGCTGGTACCTCAAATTGGTCTTGAAGCTTATTATCGTCATCTTCTAACTCCCTTTCAACTTCCAATTCTTCCTGTTGTGTGAGATCCTTATGTTGTTCATTGGCAGTGCTATCCATATTTGTGGTACTAATTCCTAGATCCAGGGGTTCTGGTTCCATTTCAATGCTCTCGTAGTCCTCCTTCCAGTCTTTCTCAATTACTTCGCCTTCTTCTGTCTCCTGAAGGACTACCATATACAGACTAATGTCATAACCCTCCTCGTCAATACATTCGTTCATAGTTACTACTTCTTCGTTTACACAAACATCGAGGGTGGCTAAGATTTCCATCCAACCGTGAGGTTCGAATTCTTCGTCTGGAAATACTTGTGGCATATAAGCTGGATCTTGTACCGATCTTACTACGCCTTGTTTCTGCTGCCAACTTTTTCTTCTTTCTTCTTCCTTTTTTGCAGCTTGGCATATCCATAGATGAGTGTCCTCGTTCATCCAGGATTGGTCACTAGAACCCGCACTATGAATCGATTGTTCGTCTTCCTCTTTGTGGATTTGATTCCATTGCAGAGGTGGTACATCTTGATATGCGTACGTATGTAGGTTGATCCTAGTGGTGACTCCTGCGTGTTGTAGGTACACTGCATCTTTTCCCCAGTCTTGTACAACCTTTAGCTGTCTCATGAATGGCCTTCCCAAGATCATCTCATAGTTGCTCGGCCTTTCAAAGTGACATATTGCTAAAGTATGTTCGAATTCCACTCCGCACGTAGTGAAAACTACTCGTTCCAACAATCCTAAGGGTCTTTCCGTATGTCCATCTGCCATCTGAATTTTCATACGTGTTGGTCTCAATGCTGGTTTTCCCCATTTCTCCCAAATTTCTTTGGTAGCAATGCCAACACCAGCTCCTGAATCTAATATGGCTTTGGTTGTGTAACCCCTATAGGTGATTGGAAGACAGGTATTTCCTTCATCTCCTTCACTAAAGTCTCCTACTTTATCCACTGGAATTCTCACCGTTTTCACTTCGTCATCTACCTCCTTCTTTTCTTCCTTGACTTCCCACTGATTGATCAATTTTTCTTTTAGATGTGGTTTTACCTTTAACAGTTCTTCGAATGTTAAGGTGCATGGGATTTTCACCTCTCTAAGGCGTTGTATGATCTCCGATGTTTGAACTGATGGATTCGTTTCTCGTCTCTGTATTGATGGAATGCGATACAATTCTGAGTTGTGCTCGTATTCCCCTGTGTAATTAGGTAGTTCCTTTACATCGTCTTCCACTTCTTTGTCACTTGCATCCATTGGAAAAATCCCTTCTGAATTACATTCAGGTATTGAATCCTCTATTTCGTTTTCTGCTTTCAATTCTTCAAAGGGTGGTTCCATTCCCTCCACCTTTTTCCACTTGTCCTCTTGAACTCGCGCCCATAAATCCTTAGTCCAATCTCCTTCTGTTTCAGGGACTATGGATCCTTCCTTTCTCTCAGTGCCAATTTCATCATTCAGAGGCCTATTTACATTAGGCTTTCCCTGATTGTTTAGACACTCTTGGAATTTTTCTTCGCAAATTCGGTTGTTTGGTAAAGGTGATGCGGGCTTTTCTAATGTCTGTTGGGCAACTTCTATCAATTTTTTGCAAATTTCCAATCTTTCTTTCTCTAGGTCACCTCTCGAATATTCTCTCTCATGTTGTTCTATGGTAGGTCCTGCTTTTATTCTTGCTTTGTATGCCTGAATCCACATAGCTAAATCTTCAGGCATTGGGTCTGCTAATACCGATCCTACCTCCTTCTTTTCTTCCTCCATTTTATTTTCTTCTTCTACTTGTGATTCTTCTGTTGATTTCTTTTTACTCTTTTCATTTTCCTTCTTTTGCAATAACTTTTTTTCTTTTATCCTGTCTCTCCTTTGCTTCCATCTTTGGGATCGTTTACTGGTGATACTTTTTTCTGGTTCTTCGGAGTCTTCTACTCTGTGAGGGATGGGTGTATTTCCCTCTTTGTCACTTTGATTATTTTCTTCGGTTTTATCAGGGTTTTCTCTAGCCTTTGCTCTTGTTATGGCTTTTAAAGGTATCGTGTACTCCTTGTCACTCCCTGACGATTCAATTACTTCTATCACGTTAATCTGTACGTTAGATGTGATTTTGTTTGGGTTCTTAGGACAATCTCTGAAAAGATGTTCCTTCCCACAATCGCTACAGTAACCTTCCCAATTTCGTTGTGGTGGTGGTGGGTTTGGCAATGTACATTCTCTGATGTAGTGGTCACCTCCACATCTGTAGCATGGTCCTCGGGGTACAGACGGTCTGTTCATTGGTCGAGGTGGCATGGTTGCTCTAGGAGCTGTGTACATTATTGGTACATAATCTTGCTCGTAGTTGTATGAACTCTCTGGTGTCTCCATGCCATACGCATATGGGTCGTATTGTTGCCCATATTCCACTGTTGAGTTCTCATAACCTGGGTATGTTCCTTGACTAGGTTCGTAAAATGAGTCATATGGTTCACTACTAGTCAAAGGTGTAGCTGGCACTATGGCCCTTTCTAAGTTTTCCTCTGGTTGCGCTATCTTAACAGGGACAACGTTCTGAGGGTGGGGCGGTTGTTGTCCTAGCACTGGTTGAGGCTGTGTATACCCCTGGTATGCGTATGGTCGTGGCATTGGTGCCTGTGGCTGATATGAGGGATATCTAAAGGCTTCTCCTCCCTGCTGGTTCTGCGGATATCCATATGGTCTCACATAAGGCTGTGTGGGTCTGGCTTGCCTATTGTAAGGGCAGTTCTCGGTGCTATGGTTTGTGTATCTCTGCTCTATGCTGCAATATTGTAGTGGTCCGGGTACAGAGGGTCTCTGAGGAGCATAGGCAGGTGGTGGGACAACTCCTCTACTACACAAGTGAGAAGGATGATCCCCTCCGCACTGCAGACATCTTCTAAGCATAGGCATTCTCATAGGATTGGTGGGATAATTCCTCTGTCCTTGCATATTCAGTTTCTTTGCTAGCAAGTCGGCAATTTCCTCTATGTTGTTTTTAGGGTTTGATGTGCTATTTGATGACTCTTCACTTTTCACACTTCCTTGGGGTATTTTCAAGTCTTCGGCAAGGTTATCCTCTAGGTCTATACATTCCTTCATACACTCTTGCAAAGTTTGAACTCTCTTCACATATACTAATGACCTCAAGGTTCCGTTCAATAGTCCTTCTAAAAACAATGATACCATCTTGTTTTGTGTTGGTCTCTCTTCTACGGGACATCTATCCACATACTGCTTGAATCTCCTGGCAGCCAATCTGACTGACTCAGTCGGGACCTGTTTGAAGCTGTGGATTAATGACGAAGAATTGTTCTTGATTCCAGACTTGGTAAATTCTTCAATCATTTCTTGATACACTTGATCCATGTTCTGGAAGGTATTTGGATCCAATGGCTGAAACCAGGCCAGGGCTGTGTCTGACAAGGTCAGGCCAAAGGACTCATATTGAATCATGAAGTCATCTACCTGCTCGGCTCTAACTACTTGTTTAAATTCTGCTATGTGATTATAGGGTTCACTCGAGCCATCATAATGATTTCTCATACACTTGGCCACTTGAATCGGTCTTAGTCTCCTTCCTGCTTCAGGTTGTCTCGGCATTACAGGGTAATTTGGTCTTCCTATTGGTATGCCTGGTCCTCGTGCTACCTGTGGTCTGACTGGAACATGAACTCCTTGTCTTGGGTCAATAGCTGGCTGTGGCCGGTAATTAGGATTAGTGGCAGGCATTGTGAATTGTACATGTGGTCTGATGGGGATCTGAGTCCGTTGAGTTTGTTGTGTTTGTCCCGAATGTTGACTTAAATCATTTTGAGAAGTTCCATTTGGGTTCCGTGAAGTTGTGGCTTGGTCCCTTGGGGGGAACACTGGGATGTTCTGATATTTCAGCTCAGCTCTCTCTAATTCAGTGACTGGCCAATACCTTCTGTGGTCTTTGTCCAAGTATGTGATGATGGTGGAGAATTCAGGATCTTGTAACTCATAGATGGTAACTGGATTAGGGGCAGCTTCCCATATTGAGGAATGGGCTCTGAGCAAGTGCTCCATCCCGTTGATCAAATACACATCTATTAGAGTGTCATCCTGGGGAACTAAGTCTCCTCTCCAAACTTTAGTAACTGTTGATCTCCCTCTAGGAGTAGTCACTTGTTCTTCAGTTCCATATCCATTTAAGCTTGAAGTATTATTTTCCTCACCACGCTCATTAATGATTTCAGGGTGTTCTGTGACCACGTATTGAATGTCTTGTTTATCCATGTACAGTCCTCCTATGTACTTAACTGCCGGTCTTGGCACAATGTAGGCTTCTGAAGCCTTCCTCAGTCTGGCCACTGATCTGTTTAGACCATCCAAATAGATAGGGATCTCATTGTGGTTAGTGCTCACATATTCTAAGGAAGTTCTGTATTCGCCCTCAATAATGGACATCTGGCCAATCATGGGCACAGTGTTTTGCATATCCTCTGAAGCCATGGGGATTTCTCCTTCTGACTCACTAGAGGTCTCAGAATAGTGTGAACGGTTGCTTGGTTCGGCAACACTCCCTACAGAAGAAATTACACTTCTTCGGCTTCCTAGGGTTCTTCCTGATCTCAGGTTCATTCACTTAAGAGCTCTAATCAATTCTTGTCCACCTTTAGTCTCTAGAGTTCTAAGTTATGGTTCAGAAGTCTAGGGAAAACTTAGGCTGGAATGTGACTGAAAGAGAAATTCAAGTCACGATACTTGACTCTCACGATCTCTGAGAAAACGATCGCTGACAGACGATACTTCAGAGAAACGATCGCTGAAGAACGATCTTTGGAGAAAACGATCTCTGACTGGAAACGATACACGACCTTTCAATGAAACGATCTACGACCTTTGACCAAGACGACCGCTCAGAAATGATACTCGATCAAAACGATCGCTGGAAATCGACACTTGGGTCTAAACGATACTTGATCCAAACGATCGCTGGACAACGATCTTTGACCACACGATCTCTAGCAAAACGATCTCTGGCAGAAAGCGATACACGACCGACGATCTTTAGTAGAAACGATCGGCGATACTTGGGCTGAAACGACACACGATCTCTCACTAGACGATACACGATACTCGATTATAAACGATCTACGACCTTCACTAGAAACGATCGACGATACCTAACTGAAACGATACACGACCTTTGACAAGTATCGCGATCTCTGGATAGCGATACTTGGCAAACGATACGCGACCGACGATCTCTGATCAAAACGATCTCTAGCGAAACGATCTACGACCGCTGTCTGAAACGATCTCTAACGAAACGATCGACGACCGCTGGGAAATATCGCGATACTCAACCGCAGGAGTAAAACGATACTCGACCGTAGGAGCAAAGCGATACTTGACCCTTTTTCAATTTTTTTTTTGTAATGTTTTTTTTGAGGTTTGATGTTTCCCCCTTTCTCACCTATCTCTTCTCTCCTACTCTCACCCACTGTAGCAATCAACAAAATACTCTTAACCCCCTGAAAGCCCAAACGACACTCAGCGCAGGTCGTTTCTTTCCTTTCCTAGGTTTAAATACTGGAAATTTTTGAACAAATGTGTGGTTTAATTTACCTTGGAAGCTCCCATAATCTCTTGGTCCAACTCTTTTGCACTGAACTCTCCCCTATTGCTTGCTTTCCACAAAACGATCGCTGGGATCTCACGACACTCGACACAGCTCTCCACGATACTTGTTCAACAAGTACTTGAAAAATGAAAAATTTTTGGCTTTTATACTTAGGAATTCCTAGCTTACAGAAAAAGGAAAATTCTTGAACAACCCTAAAGCCTACTCTACTCTCCACTCTCTCCTATTCTACCTCTTCTATTTACTTCCCTAATCTATCAACTCACTACACACACTCCAAGAATGAGAAGTAGCAAGTGCGGCTGAAATGACTTACCAAAGAAGAGAAGATTTCCGCTCCTCCAAGTTCTTCAAAGCAAAAAAGCTACTTACCATCACACGAATGCCTCGGTTTGATTCGTCACTCCCCCGCAACGGCGCCAAAAAGTGTGTTGACCTAAGCTTCAACTTAGGGACTTGCGGAGAAAGAGACTGTACCCCAATCCCCTCACAAGTGCATATAGTGGGGATACACGCTTTTAATTTATCAATCCGAAGAGTATACTAACCTAGCCGAGTGTATGAAGACATGCAAATGCGTAATGGTCAATGCAAATGAGCTACTCAAGAATGAAAATGAGGTGAATGCTTATCCTAACAAGCTCTTACTATAGGTCAAGACGAAACGATACTTGGTGCAGCAGCCGTCAGTATTTTGGACTTTTCTCCTAGCTCCGAGCTCCAAACATAGTGAATAGCATATGCGTTTCGAAGCTCTCGAGAAGACGCATCCAATGGCAGTGGTTTCGCTCAATTCCTACGCTCATACTTCAAGTTATGACAGAAATACTGAGTCGCGGGAATACTTTCCTACACTTCAGCACTTCCTACACCTCGCACACACCTCTCCTACAGCAAAGAAACACTCTCAAGGATAGATCACACTCACAAGCACTCTTTCCAAGCAATACACATGCATACAAGCTCACGAAGAAGAAGATGAAGAGGGAAGAAGACACAAATTCGAATTTCTGTGCTCTCTATTCTCACAATGGCAAAAAGTCCTCTACAAAGAGTCACATTTGACTTATATACTAGTGCCCTAAAAATGGTCCTTTCACACAAGTGACCGGCACTTTATTCACTAAGAGCTAATTTCCTACTATTTTACATGGGTAAGCTTCTATTCTTCTGTGGGAATGCATCTAGAGGACTCCTCTAGTGCCTTTACAAGGGGAAATATATTACAAAAATGAATATGTTACAAAAATATGTGGTCCAAATCGGAAAAATTTTGGGGCCCGTCTTTTCCTCTGCTTTGTGCGCTCTTCGGCTCTGCAACACTCTCCCCCTCTTCGCCTCTGTCGTCCCTTGACAGACTTTGCTTCCTTCGACAGACTTTGCTTCGCGCACGCGCCCTGTGGTCAGTATTGTCTGCAGTTAAACAGACATGCAGATTCGATGGCCTTCTTGATTCAAGCTCTACAACTCGAGAGCCTGATGTAGTTGTCTTGCCTGTTGACTTGGGTTGCCACGCACGCCACCAGTGACTAGGAATGTGCTATTCTTAGTCACCCTCTTCAACTTTTCAGCCTCTACCCCTTTCTAACTTTTGGTCCTACTCTGATGTTTGAAAAATCCACTCCTCTGGACCCCGGGGTTTAGCTTTGTAGCCTGGTGCGTGCCCCTGCGGGGCTCTGTGCAGAGATGGGCGTTGCGCCCCTGCGGGGCTTCCTGCAGAGATGTATCTTTACCTTTGTCTATCTTCAAGTTTGCCTTTTAGTGAAGCTGTTTCTTTCGTTGCTTTCTTTTTTTCCTCTTCTTACTCGTCTCGCCCTCAACATCGGTACTTCAGTGACTACTGAGGTGTGTACAATTGTAGCGTGGGGTGGGGAATCTACAAGGATGGTTTCTGCTGCCAACGAACTTTTGGGGATGAGGCGTGCCTCCCTGGCTTGTTCTGAAGACTGTGCTCCTGTTGGTACACGAATGTATTCGCCGGGCTTTGAAAGTAGTCGTACTCTACGGGGGTCAAACTGTGGTAGTGGCTTTCGTTGCAAGTACCTGAGAGCTTCATTGGAGCCTACTGATTTGACTAACTCTCTGAATCCTTTGATGTATGCGTCTTCGAATCCGCCTGTGACAAGTTCTTGTTCTATTATTGTTTGACTCTCTTCCTCTGTTAGCTTTTTGCGTGCCCAAACTTTTTCCATCGTTCTATACAGCTTCTTGATAGCTAGCGTGTAAGCTGCTGCTTCGTAAGTTTCATCTTCATGGGTACTTGTATCACCATGTGTGTCTGTTTGTCGGCCTTGGCCATCTGTCTGTTCATGCTCTTGGGATTCCTATGTTCCCTGGCTAGCTTCGTCGTCTCCTTCGTCGTCATCGGTTGCTGTTCTTTCGTCATCAGAGCTGGACACGATCTGTCCTTGTGGCTGATCCCTGGGTGTGGTAGGGTAGCTAGGCCTTTCAAATTCTTGAGAAAACAATTGCCCTTCTGAAAACTGGAACTCATTGGAGAATGCATCGGGCATCTCAAAATCAAAAGTTTGGTCCAGTGGCTCTGCTTGTCCTGGTTCTAAATGGGGTATTGGAAAAGAGAAAGCTTCCGCACCAATAGTGGTGGGAAGTTCAGCTGCTGTGGTGATAGGTTCTGTGGTTGTGGCTGCTTGGGGTGCAACAGTACTGGTGGTGCCCTCCGACGTAACTGGTCTTGATAACCGTATACGAATTGGTGGTACCGTGGGAGTGGCTGTTGTTGGTGACTGCTCTGGAGATGGTTGTGGCGAGGGTGATTCTGGGACTTGTAGGCATGGGATAGTACCTCTCATCCGCTTTCCGGCTCTGCCTTTGCTAGACTTTCTAGCCTTCTTAGTGGTTCCTTTAAATGCCTTCAGTTCCTCACTAGTCATGGCGCGCTCAATTGGTAAGTCATACGCCAAGCACATATATATGATCCTGGTGAGGGCACAGCATCCATTGATTACCTTCTTTCGCTCCCACCTATGTTGTGCCAAATAGAGCTGATCAATTATCCAGCTAGCTAGATCAACCGTTTGGGGTCCAGTACATGCTAAGTATAAACCAAACCAGATTCTCTTGTGGGGCATGGTAAAACGATCCTGAGCTGGGAAAGCAAAATGCTGCATGCATATCCGTAATGGCTTAGAGAGCTCCGGTGTTATAGCAGAAATATCCTCCCACTTAGTTACGTCACCACATTTCATCTGCTCTGGGACTAGCCGTTCTCTCTCCGTCGGAGTGTGTGTTCCATGTATTTTCAGAGCTGCGCAAATTAAATCTTTAGACAAATAAAACCTTCTGAATGGAGGATCATTTACCAAGGATGGTAACATGAATGTGCCAGGTAGATCCTTGTTTTCTGAAGCTGTTAAGGTGGTTACCAAGTAAAAACATCTGTAAAAATCAGGTTTAGGTAGAGGGTCGCTAAAATACTCTGTAAATCCCGCTCGTGCCCAAACGTGCGTTAAATCTTGTGTATTCTGCAGTCCTTCAAATTCTCTTGAAAAGAACGGGTACTTGGTCCATGTGCGAAGATCAAATGCCAAATTGGCCTCAAATATGAAATCAGCGTCTGCTAATGGTCCTGCTAGGCCTTGAAACCAGTGAGAATTACGATGAATCTTCTCAGTATATCCTCTAGGAGGATCATCGATTGGCATGGGTCCTGGAAAACCTTGAAACTCTGGTGGTTGCATTGTAGGATAAGATTTTGCGAGTAATTCTCCAATATTGGCCATTGGTGTGCTTGGGCCAGCTTCTGATGGTCCTGCTTCGGTTTGCATGATGACTGATGAGCTAATGGAAAAGATCTGCTACAAAAGATTAGCACATTAGTATGGAAATTAATTATGATCCCATTAAGGTGAGACCGCAATCCTTTTCCATAACCGATGTGTAACCCGTGTAGCCAAGTGTCGTGAAGTGATTGATGCAATGATCTTTTTGCAGAGCTAATGCAGGTCTCTAGATGCCTACATGGTTCAGATTATGCCTACAATTCTTGATGAGCTTTTATTATGCATGATGTGGGGTTTGGGTGTATGAATTCATACAAGGTTTGGTTGAGGGTGAATTATTACAAGAGTGGAGTTTAAACGGGGTGGGAGAATTGTTAGATAAGGGGGTACAAGAAGACATATGGATACATTTCGGTATCCATTTCCTAAGAGTCTTTGAGTGGGTGGTGTGTTTCTGCTGAGGGACGAAAAGTGGTATCGGGTTTGGTGGTATTGAAGGATGGAAAGATTTCTGAGGGGTATATATTACATGGCTTGAGGGTGGGGCTATAATAGATTGTTTGGGTACCCAAATCTACGTGGGTGTGGGTCGATTGAGAAGATACTTCTTGGCGATCCAAATCTGCCGAGTATTTGTACTTGTAGAAGAAGATCGAGGGGACTTTGGATGCTGACTCTGCTTCTTTTGAAACTTTGTCCTGTTCTTGTCTGTAGTGTTGCCAATAGCTTGTGGTTGCTGTCCTTTTGGCACCCATATTTGTTTCGTGCCACTTGTTCTGTGATGTTGATACTGCTGCTTTCCTTGCCTTGTCTGGTGGTGTCGTCGGTCTGGGTTCCTCTGTTGTGGTTGACTCCTTCGTGGTTGGGTTTGAGAGGTCCATTGGATGCTCTGCTTTGGAAAAGAAGGGAGATCCAACACTTGCATGACCTGCCCATTAGGAAGCGATTCGTTATTTATCTTTAATCTAGGCCAGTCCGCAGCAAGTTTGGAAGGATGAGCACCGCAGGGTGTTGTGCTCATTTGGTCGCTGATGCAACCCACCTGACCGCTGATTGTGTTCATCTGCCCTAGCGGTTGGGTAGCTGCCCCTTATAGTTTGCAGGAAGCCCCAGGGAAGATCTCTTGTCGTCCTTCTGATTGACAATTGTCCCTAGCCAAGCCCGAGTGGGTTGGTGTAGACGTAACGTGACTGGTCTGACCCAAGATCTTCCGGTCTTCCATCGCATGCGTTTCATAGGGTCTAGGGTTACAAGCCTCAATCGGAGTGCAATTAGGGAAGTCAAGTGGTATCACTCGCTTCTGTTCTAAGGTTCCAATCTGTAAGGAGCCTTGTCTAAGATTTAGGTCCACTGAGTGATTGTATAGCCAATCTTGGCCAAGGATTAGGGGTTCTATCAGGTCGTCATCATGGCACACTAGTAGCTTCGCTGTCATGGTCACATCCTTAATGAGGATAGGAAGGTCCACCTCACCCATGCAAGGGGTTTCCATGCCTCCTAGGCCTATGAGGTATGCCTCAATTGGCCGCATTTCTATTCCTGAATCCTTATAGTGGGACCATCTAATAGCACTAGTCGCAGCACCTGAGTCAATTAAAGCCCTGAGCTTTTGGCAAGGGTTGCCGTGCTCTAGCCTGACTGTAATGAATGGTCTCCTGTCCACTATACTAGGATGAGTGGTTGACTTTACTTGACACATGGCCATGGGATATCTGGGTGTAGTTTCCAGATGGTTATAATGTTCTCTCCCTAGTCCTTGTCTTCTCAACTTCATGCGTTTAATGCGTTCTATTGCTTCTGCCTGAGCTTCCGCTCGTATTCTATTTTCTTCCTCCTTACGCTTCTTTGCCAACGTGAGTCGTCTAAGCATATCCTCAGTAAGAGGTTCCTGATATAGCTTGACTCTACAGCCACTAATATAATTAGGCATTATATCTCCTTCTAAAGTGGCTAATTGTACTGCTCCACTTGTTGAGAGTCTGTTAATGATCATAGGTCCATAACCTCGCTTTTCTAACTTACGTGCGTGTTGCTTTAGCGTATATACTAGAACTAAATCTCCTTCTTTTAGGCCTTTATCTTTCACATGTGCATCAAAATATGCTTTCTGTCGCTTCTTCGCTGCATATATTCCTGCTGCTGCCTTTAGCCTGGTTTCTCCTAATCGTTCCAAGTCCATTATTCTTGCTGATAATTCATGGCCGGTCCACTGATGTTCTTGTGCAACCTTAAGGATCGGTATCAAGAAGTCCAAAGGAAGCACAACATTCTGACCAAAAACCATCTGAAAGGGAGTTGCATTGAGTACGGTCTTGTAGGCCACTCGATATGCCCAAATAGCGTGGTGTAACTGTTTGTCCCAATCTGAACGTTTGTTGTTCACGAGTTTCGTCAGTACGTTACAAAGGATCTTATTAGTGCTTTCAGCCTGACCATTGGCTTGAGGATGATATGGTGCGGATTTCTTGTGAATCACCATAAAATCCTGTAACAAATATTCAATGACTTGGTTTAGAAAGTGAGTTCCGCGATCGCTCACTAACTCTATAGGCAATCCATATCTTGTAAAGACATTTTCAAATAAGAATTTTGCAGTTGTGTGTGCATCATTCTTTTTCGTGGCTTTTGCCTCTACCCATTTCGTAAGATAATCTGTGGCAACAATAATGTATTCAGCATGTGTACCTTTTGCAGGGGGGTTAATGGGTCCTACAAAGTCTATACCCCACTTAGAAAATGCACGTCTGCCCATCATGGGTTTCAATGGCATTTCATCTCTGCGAGTAGGAAACTGAGTTCTTTGGCACACATCACATCTCTTTACATAGGTATGAGCATCCATGTGAAGAGTGGGCCACCATAATCCTGCAAAGAGGATGGCTTTGATTATCCTATCGGGTCCAAAATGACCTCCTGCAACACCTTGGTGTGCAGTCTCTAGTATGCTCAGATAATCGCTTTCATGAACACATTGTCTTAGATATCCATCTCGTCCTCTTTTGTATAGGTTATCACCAATAAGTGAATAATCTTGAGCTTCCTGCTCTAGACTGCGTTGTCGAGCTAAGGTCATGCCTTGAGGGAATGTGTCCATCCTCAAGTATGTCACTAATGGTTCACTCCAGTCTGGTGTGAGAGACACGTGATACAATGTAGCATGCTCTATTGGTGGTCTTTCACAACAAACATGGCATTCTTTACACAACTTGTAGACATCTGCTTCCATCGTAGGCCAGTATACTCCTAGTCTATGTAGAGTCTGTAATGTTCGATGTTTTGAATGATGTTGCTTTAATGCACCTATGTGTGCTAATTGCAACCAATTCGCATGTTCTGATTCATCTACGCAACAATCAAGAATCTTTTGATTATCCTGTTTATATATGCTTCCTGCTATGATTTGATATCTCTGAGATTTGGTAATCTCTCCTTCTTTGATCTTTATCCTAGGATTCTTGGGTCCGTATGTCAGAATAGGGACTATAGGCTTAGCCCATTCTGGTGCTATCTCAAGATTAAACAAGTATGCATCTGGTAACTCATCCACTACTCCTTGAGGGGCTTCACCTGAGGTTAATCTTGAAAGGTGGTCAGCTCTAAGATGTGTCTTTCCTTTCCTGACTACTACTTCAAAATCGTACTCCATGAGTAATAGAAACCAACGTATCAATCGTCCGGTGTTACATGGTTTGTTGACTAAATACAATAGGGCTTGATGATCTGTAAAGAACTTGAACTTATTGGCTAACAAGTAGTGCCTAAACTTCTTTACTGCGTAGATCATCCCTAATCCTTCTCGTTCCGTCGTGGTGTAATTTCTTTCTGCTGCGTTCAATTGTCTGCTCGCGTAAGCTATGGGGAGATCTATGTTACCTTCATTCGTGGGTTGTGCTAACACACATCCTATGGCGTAATTGGATGCATCCACATGTACATGGAATGACTTACTCCAATCCAGGGTTGTCAATATAGGTGCTGAGCACAAGCGTCTTTTAAGTTCATTGAATGAATTTTCACATTCATTTGTCCATTCAAAATTAGTTAAAAGAGAGTACAAAGGCTTGGCTATGATTGCATACATGTGTATGAATCTCCTATAATATCCGCAATGGCCCATAAATGCTTGTACCTCTTTCACATTAGTTGGTCTAGGTAATTCTGCAATTACTTTCACCTTTTCTTCATCCGTAGAGATTCCATTTTTTGACACAATGTGTCCTAGAATTTTGCCTTGCCTGACCATGAAAACACATTTTTCTGGGTTCAAACAAACCTGATATTCTCGACATTTGTCAAATATTTGCCTTAACTCGGGGATATGTGTCTGTCTTACATTTGAATGAGCACATATGTCGTCAACATAAACTTCCAAACTCTTGCGTAAGAATTCCTTGAAAACATGACACATGAGTCGCTGGAAAGTGGCGGGTGCATTTGTTAAGCCAAATGGCATCACACGAAATGCAAATATGCCCCATTCAAGGGCAAAAGCCGTCTTGTGTTGGTCCTCTGGAGCAATGGCTACTTGGTTATAGCCTGAGAATCCATCAAGAAAGCTGTAAACTTCCTTGCCCGCAACTCTTTCCAATAGATGTTCTGTGATAGGAAGAGGATAACTATCTCTAATCGTTGCGGCATTAACTTTTTTAAGGTTAATACACACACGCAATTTTCCATTCTTCTTGGGCACAACCACAATGGGGGATACCCATTCGGTATGCTCAATTTCGTAAATGAATCCTGCTTCTATCAACCGATCTATCTCCTCTTTAATCTTCGCAGCGTAGTTATCATTGTACATGTAAGGTTTCTGTTTTGTCGGTTTTGCATATGGAGTCATAGGGATTCTATGAGAACATATATCTGGATCTACTCCTTTCAAATCTTTGTAACTCCAAGCAAAAACATCTCTATATTCACGCAATAGGGCAACTAGTTCTTCTTCTTCTTCCTTCGTCAAATCATGCCCTATGTATGTACATTTCTCTTCTTCTCCTTCTATGGCAACTATTATTTTCTTGGTTTTCTCTCGGTTATCATATACTTGTCCGTCATTCGCCTTTCTATTAGGCATTCGTACCATGATTCTTCTATCTTCGATTTCATATTTCTTGAAATTCTCGGGTACTTCAAATAAAGATTCTTCTTTTTCTGACATGGTTTCTTTCTTCTTTCTTTTCTTGCCTTCATTTTTACTAGTCACTTCCGTGGCTAACCTCACCTCATTCGTAATTTCCTCGTGTCTCTGAGTGTGAGTCTCTACCTCGAAAAAATATTCTTCCTCTGATGCAAAGGGTGGGTCCATGATAATTGATTCTAAATCAAAATCGCTTGCATCCTCAAATGCATCAGTGTTAGGTTCACACTCTTCTAAAATTGCATCGCACATGATTGGCTCTATCGTGAAAACTGATATGTCATAGCCATCCTCGTCACAGTGGGGTGTCCATTGTTCTTCATTGATGGCTACATCCATGGTTGCTAGGATTTCTGCCCAACCATGGGGTTCAAACTCTTCATCTGGAAATACTACAGGTGCATAAGCTGGGTCTTGAAGGGTTCTTGGATGTTGTTCTGCACCTAAGGTCCTTGCTTCTAATCTTTCTTCCTCTTGTTTTGCTACTTTACACATCCATAAATGAGTATCCTCATGCAACCAAGAAGGATCTGATTCTAATGAGTGCACGGATTCCGTCTCTACTGCTCTCTTATGGATGGTATTCCATTGTATTGGGGGTACATCTCTGTGTGAATAGTCTTTAAGATTGACTTTGGTAGTCACTCCTAAATGTTGCAAGTACAAAGAATTAGTTCCCCAATCTTGTACAATTTGCAACTGACGCATGAATGGTCGTCCCAATATCGTCTCATAAGCATGATTTTTTGCAAAGTCACAAATGGCAAAGGTATGCTCAAATTCCACACCACAAGTGGTGAGAGATATGCCTTCTAGTAAGCCTAATGGTTTTTCTATGTGTCCGTCAGCCATTTGTAGCTTCATCCTGGTGGGTCTTAACGCTGGCTTACCCCAACGTTTCCATAAAGCGGTGGTAGCTATGGCTACTCCGGCTCCTGAATCTAAGATGGCTTTCGTGGTGCAGCCCTGATGGGTTATTGGAAGATAAGTGTTACCTTCCTCTCCTTCGCTTACATCTCCAATCTTTTCCACTGGTATCTCTGGTACCTTATTTTGTGATCCTATCTGCGAGGCAGTTGTAGCAAGCCCAGGGAATTGATTTGCTACATGTTTCCACAGTTCTGGTTTAACCTTTAACAACTCCTCTAGAGTAAGGTTACACTGTACTTTGGTATTCTTGATCACTTCCATGTTTCTAGGGATTACTGATTCTTCATTCCTCACTATTATCGTGGGTGCTCTCATACTAATAGACTTTGCTTCCCAAGGTCCTGTGAATTGAGGTAATTCTTGTAAAGAATTAGATTCAAAAGCTGTGTGTTCACTCAGTTGTTCCTCCTCTACCTCATCGTAAATAGAGGGGATGTCTTGGGGAAATTGTTCCTGCAAGTCATCTATTTCTTGAATAGGAGGATGGGTTCCTTGTTTCTTTCTCCATTTCTCTTCTTGTATTTCTCTCAAAAATTCATGTGAGTATTTATGTATGGAAGACAAATTGTCTTGACTTTCTGTATTGGGTACTTGAGACAGGGATGGTGCATTCCTTTCCTGTGTCTCTAGGACAATAGGGTTCCCAGGCTGATCCTTTTTCTCTTTGCTTTCTATCAAGTATTCTAACCTCATCATTAGTCCTTGAAAATGTAATTCCGGTTTTGCCATGTTATTCCAATTAAGATATCTAGAGGCTTCGAACAAAGCTTGTGCTAGTTCTACCATCTTCATGCAAAGTTTAGTTCTCTCAATTTCTAGATCAGCTCGAGGGTAGTTTTTGCTCATTTCAGCTACCTGAGGTCCCTCTTTTAATCTAGCCTGATATGCACGAAACATCATGTCTAGATTTTTTGGTATGGGTTCCGCTAACACTGATCCTGATTTTTGAGCTGGATTCTCTTGATTCAAGTCTTGTGAAGTCAATTCTAGGATTTTGGCTCTAGATTCCTTCAAACTTCCTTCCAACTCAGTTATCTTTTTACTCCATTTTCTCGTTATTCTTTCTCTAGAATCTTTCCAAGATTTTGTCTTTTTACTGCTAGATTCTGCAACTTCACTACTTCCAGCTGCTTTCTCTTGATTAAGCTGTTGGTTCTGTAAGAGCGCCTGGGCTCTTGTTATAGCTTGGATAGGCACGTACGTAGGGTTGGATCCATCTGCGTTATTTACAATACCTATCACGTTGATCGGTGTCACATTCGAAACGTTAACTGGATTTTTAGGACAATCTTTGATTATGTGCTCTTTGCACAATCGGCACAAAAGCCTTGGATATTATAGTACTGTGATTGTCCTGTTATCGGGGGATGTGGACAATCCTTTATGAAATGATCTCCTTGGCACCTAAAGCATGGTCCTCTAGGGCCCTGTGGTCTCTGTTGTCTTAATTGGGGCCGTGGATTTGGGTTTATGTACATCACATTAGCATAGTCTGGCTCTCGACTAGGTTCCACTGGTGGACTATCATAATGATATGTTTCTACGTGTTTTGGTGACTTTGTGTAATATGCGGGTGGACTATCTACATGCATAGAGTCAAAACTGTTCAAATTCGGGTCACCCTCTCTGATCAAAGGTGAAGAAGGCACTAAGGCCCTACTTAGGTTCTCTTCTGCAGCAGCGTATTTGACTGAGATGACATTCGCTGGTGGGGGTGGCTGCTGAGCTAAGACAGGTTGAGGTCTCTGTTGAGCTTGGTATGGGTAGTTCTGAGGAGGCCTATAGTAATAAGGTTGAGCATTGTATTGGCCTTGATACCTACCTGGCTGCGGGTATGCTTGCGGGTAGTTCTGTCTCACGGTCTGTTTGTTGTATGGGCAGTCCTGAGCCGATGATTCGTGTATCTTCTCTCAATTGTACAGTATTGGCCACTATGGTTGGCTTGAGGTTGTGGTGCATTGGGACACACATTTGCCATATGATCACCACCACAAGTGTAACAGCGCTTGTTCATTAGTACCCTAGGTTTGCTAGAAACTCCTAATTTCTGGGCCACTTTTTCTGCTAGGTCTTCTATTGAGCTAGACAATTTTGTGGATGCTAGAGATGAACAGTCTGAGTCCTTATAGACCTTTGAGAGTTCCAACTCGTCTCCTAAGTTGTCCTCAATGTCTATACAAATTCTTACACATTGCTCTAGCGTTCTGGGTTCTTTTAGGTACACATAGGAGCGTAGTTTAGAGCTCAACAAGCCATCTAAAAACAATGACACTTGCTTGGCTTGTGAGGGTAGCTCTTGCATTGGACATCGTTCAACATATTGTCTAAACCTATGTCCTGCCAGTTTGACTGTTTCCTGAGGGGTCTGTTTAAAGCTATGAATCAACGAAGACGTGTCATGTCTAATCCCACTTTTAGAGAATTCAGTGATGAATGACTCTAAAAAGTGATGGATGTCTCTAAATTGTCTTTGTTGCAAAGGTTGGAACCAAGTTAAAGCAGTATTCTTTAACGTTAGTCCAAATGCGTTGTATTGCGTGAACATGTCTTCAACTTGTTCGGCTCTTAGTACTTGCTTGAATTCTACGACATGGTCATAGGGATCTCCTGTCCCATCAAAATAAATTTTCATTGATTTTACTAATTGAGTGGGTCTCAACATTCTTGCATGTTCACGTGGTCTAGGTAGAGGAAAATCATCTCTACCCCCTGGTATTCCATGATCTCTTTGTCTATCCGTTCTATTAGTGTCTGTGGTTGTTCTCTCTCTCTCCCTACGGGATGATTAAAGCTTACTTCCGGTCTCTCTTTATTTCCCTCTCTTTGATTTCCATGGGCTGAGGATGTTCCTGCCCCTTGTTGACTTGTATTCATGTTCGTTCTAGATGGAGGGAATACCAATTCACATCTCCATGTGTATGTGTTTTTAGCGTGGTTAGGTACCACAAAGACTCTTTCTGAAGTCTCATCCAGGTATACAACCTTTCCAGGTGTATCCGGGTCCTTGAACTCATATATCGTGATGATTCCTACCTCACTAAGTAGTTCTGTCTTGTATCTCCAAAAGGCTTCATCAGTTTCTTTATTTACAAACAACTCTATGCTTCTGTTGTCCTAAGGGATCCAATCCGGAATTAGTACTCGTGTCAGTACAGATTTCCCTCTAGGTGTTCTAGGATCTTCTAATGGTTCTTTTCCTTGAGATTTTGTTTCCGTCTCTGGTTGAATCATGCCAAACTCGTTGGTATTGTTTGGCTGCATACTTAAGATGTACATCGTTCCTTCTTTGTCTATGTACGCGTCTCTCTCAAATTTCACCACTGGATGTTCCAATCCAATGGGTTGATCGGGGTTGTGCATTTGCACCACTTGCCTTCGCAAACCATCCTCATAGATGCGAGCACCTAATCGGTTGGTTCGGAGAAACTCTAGTTGTGTTCTATAGGGTCCTTCTGGTTTTTCTAAATAGGCTACATTCGACCCTCCTTCTGGTTTTTCTGTGCTAAATGCCATTTCTGAATCACTAGTATCTGAGCTCTCGTAGGGATAACTAGTGTTCAATTGTTGAGCCCACGATCGTGCAGTAGTTCTTACACTTACCTCTGATGATCTAAGGCTTCGCCGATCTGACTTGCCTATATGTTTGCCTGATCTAAGGTTCATTAATTTTCTTCCTTGCACACTCAGTACACGCTCAGATCGTCAATGATTCTTTGTTATTACTTTCTTGATTCTTTTTAGATTTCTTTAGATTCTTGTCTTAATGTATGCGTCAGGAATTCGACTTTCTGTGGTACTTTGAGTTCTCGTTCCGTCAGACTTATGTTCTTTCCTTTAAGTTTTCGTGTCACACACACCTTTACTTGTAGTCTTAGACTTGAAAGAATTAAATATCTTGAACTTGAGGCGTTCCTATCGTCGTTAATCCACAACACTACCGTTTAGCCTAAGCTAAGAATTGACTGAGGGGGTTGAGTAATCTTCCAACCTCGAGTCAGCTTTTTTGGTTGCTCTGATGCCCAAGAAGCCGCGCTTCCCAAGCTTTATGCCCTTCACTGCCTTGCCTTGGTTGCCCTTGATTGCCCTTGCTAGACCTGGAAAAATCCAATATTAGACCAATTCACAGTTGGATGATCAAGCACTTGAGTATATACACCTTTTAAGTCCCTTCCCTTTTGCCCAACTTTTCAATGCTTGCCCCCTGGCTTCCTAGTCCTAAACTAGGTCAACCTCAAAATAGCTTATCTAAAAATGGACGTATCCTTTAAGAAAAAAACAGTTGAGATCACGTAATACTCGTAAAGAGCTTTCTAACGAGCTATTAAGCTCAAAAAACGGACTTCGGATGAAAAAGTTATGATCGTTCAGGCCCTGGGGGGTAAAAACTGACAAACAGATGTTTCTCCAAATATGAGCTAAGGGGTCTCCTGTGAGTCTAATCACCCAAAAACTTCCCAAAAATAGCCCCAAAATTGGCCAAAAAATGAAACCCTAAATTTTGCGATGGGGATGCACAATCGCGATGGTCTGGGACCGTTGCGATGGCGTGAGGGTGAACCGTCGCGATGGCGTGAAAGTGAACCGTCGCGATGGCGTGAAAGTGGACAATCGCGATGGCGTGAAAGTGGACAATCGCGATGGCGTGAAAGTGGACAATCGCGATGGCGTGAAAGTGGACAATCGCGATGGCGTCAGTCAACGGTCAACGTGAACAATCGCGATGGTCCAAAGTGAACCGTCGCGATGGTCACAGATGCGATGGCTTGAGCCAATCGCGATGGTCTGGGCGCGATGGCGTGAGCCAATCGCGATGGTCCAAAATTTCGGGTTGTCGCGATGGTGCAAGGGTGCGAGCCGTCGGGATGGTCCAACTTGCCACGTGGCACCGTCGGCGCGATGGCGTGAGCCAATCGCGATGGTGTGGGGTCAACCGAACAGTCACGATGGTCCGCGAACCGTCGCGATGGTCCAAATGAACCGTCGCGATGGCGTGAGACCGTCGCGATGGTCAAGCCGAGCCGTCGCGATGGCGTGAGCCAATCGCGATGGTGTGACACAATCGTGATGGTCTGAGACCGTCGTGATGGTCCACCAAACAGAGAATTTCTGAAATGCGTCTGTGGATTCGTAGATGTGCAAGGGTCGCCTACACGCCTGTATGGTCGCTTACCTCAAATTCCGAAGTTTGCAGACCATCGCGATGGTCTGACACACTCGGAAATTTCTGACAGAAGGTGATTTTCTTACCTTTTTGCAGCCTTCCTGATGCACTGGAGTACTGTACCTGCAAGAAAACTCAAGAAAGCAAAAGCACACACAAGCACAAAAGCTCTCTCTCACTCTCTCGCATGCACAAATGAGGGGAAATGAGGAGAATGGGTGGATATGGTGATTTTTCTGATTTTTTTTGGAGATGAAGATGATGATGCGGTGATGAAGATGGAGTGTGGGGGAGGTGAAAAACACTAAAAACTAAGTAAAAACAACAACAAAAACTGAAATTTTTACCTTCCAACGCCACTTCTTGCTATACTCTTACCATCACACATTCGTCCTAGACTCGATCCCCGACAACGGCGCCAAATTTGGTGTTGCTCTAGCACAATGGTAAGTACCACGTTAAGAAGCTTCACCTCCTTAATTGTCAATCTGCGGAAGAGATAGGAGTGATATGAAGATCGTGAATGTGAGATGAAGTGAGAGTGAAGGTGAGAAGCACAAAGATGCACACACACATACACACACACTACAAAGAGACAAGCAAGACACAATGGAAGGTGAGAAATCAACTCTATTACTCAAGAACACTATTACAAGCTCAAAAGAACTCTAACCTCAAACAAGCTAACCTCAAAAATGAGCTCTCTAGCTCTTTTTATAGTTTCTAAACTAGTTTTGACCGGTTTCACATCTAGTGACCGGCATAGTTAAAAATTAGGTCCTAGATGCTATTTGGAAGGGTAAACGATGTCTAAAAATAACGAAAATTGATACACTTGTTCTACCTAAGCTCCTCAAGCTCGAGGACTCCTCGGCTTGCACAAAATGGAGCTATGGATTACAAAATGGGGTTTTCTATGTTACATATGTTACAATAGTGATAAAAATCACTGTTGGAGGTTTTTGAAAAGTATTTTTAGAACATGATTCTTTGAAAAAAGATTTGACTGGCTCCCTGCTCCGTTGTTACATGCTTCCGCGTCGTCTGTGCCCCTGGCTGCTTCCAACACTCCTCTTAGTTTAAGAGAATTCCAATGGAAGAAAGATTACCTCTTAAGTCAGTACAATACTGTCAATACCCTTGAACTCTTCTACACTTTGTAATTTGCTTCTCCTAAGCTCAAATCTCCTTGTGGTCCCATTGAGTATGCCAAATTTTGTTGGGGGATTCTTGTGTAGAAAGGGATTTGAGTGTTTGTGGGAGGAGGGAGAAAGATAAGAAGAAAGATACAGATACTAGAAACTTCTATAGATTGATTATGAGGCGAAAAGTACAATGGTGATGTACAATATAATCCAAATGCTTTCTGTGAAAAATCCCAAAGCGTGCATAATCACAAAGTGCAAAATACCCAAGGTTCTTGTTGCTGCCGACCTTCTCTGCACCAGACCTCCACCTTCTCCAAGTTTGCACTTGTGCACACCTTGCACTCAAGCTTCCACTAGGGGGAGGGATGGACACCTTCTGTCGGCGTGCACAGCTTCAATGAGACCTTGCGGACCTTTGGTTGTATGGCTTAGCACTTCTCTACACACTTCTAAGTGACTCTTCATGCACACCTTGCACTTCACTTCTCTGCGTTGCACACACACTATATGTCTCTTGCTTAGTCGAAAACTATGCTCACCTTGCTTAGTCTTCAAAGAATAAACCTTGCCTTGAGTTGAGTGTCCGTTCACGTATTCTGCTAACTGCTAGAGTATCTTGTTGCTCACTTTGATGTCCCAAGATTGTCTCCAAAAGTGGGCAGCCAACGAATCCCTGTTTTGTCCTGTAGTGAATTTAGACTAAAACAAAATTTTTTAATTGGGGGGCCATACTTTCACTTCTGTGTATGCTACCGCTTCACATACCTTCACATTTTGCCTTTTAATTTTTCAAATGTGCACCTAAGAGAGGGTTCACTTGAACCTTCCAAACACTTTTAAAAACACTTTGAACCTTAGAGAATTACAGAAATACCTCTACAACCTGCAACCAACTTTCTGCAATTTTACCCTTTGTGAACAATTAATTGTGCATTACCTGTGCACCTTGACACCCGAATTTGAACACTTTGACTTCACCCATGTTGACCTTTGACTTTGAACATGTTGACTTTGATCAATTTGACTTTGACCCTTTGACTTTGACTATGGTTGACTTTGACCAATATGACTTTATGGGCTCAACATGACTATATTAGAGACATACACTTTGAAGCCACAACTCCATAAGAATGATACTTCTCTAGCCATGCCTCCCATCTTCGATCGGCAATTATTTCTAGAAGAGCTAGCTTGACTTCCAATAATCCACTGAGCTCAATATAGGCTGTTGCAAATTGTGTAGCACAAAAGATATGAAATGCTTTATTAGGAGATTTTGAACGAAATAGTGGATATGAAAACTGATGCTCTATGATAAATTTGACCGCATGATCTGCATCTAATAGACTCTGTTTAATGAAAGATAATCTACGTATATCTTTCAATAATAGATTTAGTGCATGAGTTATGCATGGGACCCAAGTAATGCCTTCATACTTGTTTTCTTTTGCAATTCTAAGGCTTTGAAAATTAGATGCATTATCAATCACTATTACAATAACATTCTTCAGACCACTCATACGTGATATAGCATGTTCATAAATCTTTACAAGAAAAGCTGAACTTTTCTCTTTAAGAGAGTATCAAAAGCTTCCAAAAACATGCTTCGCTTTGGACATATAACCATGACATTAATCAATGGCTTCTTTTCACAACTTGTCCATCCATGTAGTGCTATTGTGCATCCATACATGGGTACATAATCAAGCACTGTTTGTTTTAAAATAGCTTTAGTACTTTTCTTCACTTTATCTACATACTTTGTTTGGATTTACTTGTAATCTGGCATGGTGAATCCTTTACATGCAGTTGGCATCAACGCATCATGAAAATAGGATTACGAATAACATTGAAAGGAATCTCACATGCTAAAAAATGGTTGAGTCCATTCAAGATGAATCTCAAGGAAATCTTGCTTTCCAAAAGCTATAGGTATTGTATTCTATGATTTAGTATAGATAAAGCATGGTGACACATTATTAGATCCATCTTTTTTACTACATTCATCGGGTCCACTCTTTCTTGACATAGCTAGAGAAAATGGAGTTACATGTATCTTGATTATTCTCAAAAATAGTTTGTGATACTTGAGTAGAAATATCATGAGGATCCTTTGTTGTCATTGATACATCTACTTGTTATTGCTCTACACCAGGACTACTTTGAAAGTGCTATGAACTACTCATGTTTTTTAATATTTTTGATGTGATATCTTGAGATTTACATTTGTTTGCATAACTTGCAAAGTGTACCCATATATCATTGTGTGGATTAGAGCATCTCGCCACATTATTACCTGTACTAAAAAGATGCTCTTTTATCCGAGTTGCATTTCCTAAATAATGATGTCCACAACATTTGCATTGTATTGTGGAGACTGTTTTACCCTCTTAATGAATAATCACACATGAACATTCTTTTCCCTTTTCCATAATGCTTGTTTTATGAATAGTTTATATCTACAAAGAGGCAACATAAATGAATATCAAATAAGATATACATTCCACTAAATATATATCTTAAAATATATACATACTACTCTGAGAATCTCTCTTAAAGTTTTTAAATCTATTAATCTATGTATTTACATTTTCTATCTATTAAAGTTCTCAATCATACACATACATACACTAACACATATTATTGTGAATTAAGAATCAATGTTGAGTCAGAAAATTACAACAGATCTTAATTCTCAATCATATAAAAACATAAAATTCACATACTATTGTGAACTAAGAATCAATGCTGAGTCAAAAATTTACAATAGATTTTAATTCTCAATCATACACTTACACATACTATTAAGAAGTAATAATCAATGTTGAGTCAAACAATCACAATAGATTTTAATTCTCAATTATACACACACATACAATTACACATACTATTGTGAACTAATAATCAATGTTGAGTCAAACAATCACAATAGATTTAAATTCTCAATCATACACACATACAATTACACATAATATTGTGAATTAGGAATCAATCTTAAGTCAAAAAATTACAATAGATTATATTTCTCAATCATACACACACATACACTTGCACATACAATTGTGAAGTAAGAATCATTGTTGAGTCAAATAGTCACAATAGATTTTAATTCTCAATCATACTATTGTGAAGTAAGAATCAATGTTGAGTCAAACAATCACAATAGATTTTAATTCTCAATCATACACACATA
Organism: Ceratopteris richardii; assembly: GCA_020310875.1. Classification (NCBI taxonomy): domain Eukaryota; kingdom Viridiplantae; phylum Streptophyta; class Polypodiopsida; order Polypodiales; family Pteridaceae; genus Ceratopteris; species Ceratopteris richardii. The sequence goes on along the minus strand of CM035424.1, from coordinate 27,594,378 downwards.
CATTTACACATACTATATGTCCAAAGGGAAGCATGTTTTTGGAAGCTCTTGATACCTCTCTTAAAGACAAAAGTTTAGCTTTTCTTGTAAAGATATATGAAAATGCTATATCAAATGCGAGTGGTCCAAAGATTGTGACTACAATAGTGACTGATAATGCATCTAATTTTTGAAGTGCTAGAATTGCAATGCAAAACAAGTATGAAGGCATTGCTTGGGTTCCATGTGCAGCTCATACGCTAAATATATTATTGAAAGATATAGGTAGATTATGATTTATTAAACAAAGTTTATTACATGCAAATCATGTGATCAAATTTATCAAAGAGCATCAATTTTCATATTCGCTTTTTTGTTTGAAATCTCCCAATAAAACACTTTATATCTTTTGTGCTACATGATTTGCAATAGTCTGTATTTTGCTCAGTGGATTATTGGAAGTCAAGCTAGCTCTTGTAGAAATGATTATGGATCAAAGATGGGAGGCATGGCTAGAGAAGTATCCTTCTTATCAAGTTGCGGCTTCAAAGTGTCTGTCTCTAATACAATCACAAAATTTTTGGCATATTCTTGAAAAAATAATCTGTATCACTAAAACTTTTGTGGAAATTTTATGAATTATTGATATCGATAAGTTTGTGATAGGAAGATTTTTTTGGATTATGTCAGAATTTGTTCAAAAAGTGAAAGACTTCAATCAATTTTCACTAGGAGAAAAAACATAGATTGTATCATTAGCAGAGAAAAGATGGACGCAAATGCATACTCATTTGCATGGAAGAACATTCTTCTTGGATCCAAAACTTCAACTCAATAGTCAAGCATCAAACAAAGAAGTCATGGTAAATTTCAAAACCACATGTTGGTTATTACTTCCAGGCATAGATGGTCGAGATGCATCCCACTACAGAGTAGCTTATGTAAATCGAGAAGGATGTTTTGGAGATTTATGACACATTGAAGCGATTCAAAAGCATCCACCTCCTATATGGTGGAAAGAGTAGGGAGCTGAAGCAGTGGAGTTGCAACATATAGCTATGAGAGTGCTTTCAATAACAACTTCAAGCGGAAGTTGTGAATGTCATTGGAGTGCATATGATTTTCTTCATTGAAAACGAACAAGTCGCTTAAGTGTATCATGTGCCAGTGATTTGATATACATTTTTTGTAATATGCATTTGTTACATGTGTTACCGTTAGTGTCCCTGTGAAAGACCAACTGGCCATCGAAAATGTATCTTTGTTGGGTACTCCCTTGAGCAAAAGCGATATAAATGTTATAACCCACTCACACAACAGGTGAAGATAAGTAGAGATGTGGTGTTTGATGAAATGTCAAGCTTCTATAAAGATGTTAAAGATGGACTTAATCTTGAACCAAATGAAAACAAAAATACTAAAAAATCAAGTTTAGAATCTCAAGTTTTGAGTGGACTATAAGCATCGTCAAGCAATAGTTCCAACTCAAATCCACAGAGTGGAAGATTGCGTGGAAATTTGAGTCCAGCCAATTCATCAACTACATCAAAGAAAGATAAAGACAAGCTTTCTACTGGTAGTAAAACATCTACAAGTTTTGAAGAAATTGATGGAGATTCAAGCGATTCAGAAAAGATCCTTGATGAGGAACTTGGATTGCCCTTTGTGAAGACTCCAAGAGTTAGAAAGGCACATGCAGATGATATAAGGAGAAGTGACCTAGGACCAAGAAGATCTGGGAGGATGCAGAATTCAATGCAGTGATTGTTGTATGACAGTTATATGGCTCATCATTGTGCCTACATGACCAAGGTAATACAAGATGCTAAACCTTCTTGTTTTGAAGATGCAATTAGAAATGAAGATTGGGAAAAAGCTATGGATGAGGAGATAGCTGCACTTTATGGAAATGAAACATGGAAGCTGGCTCCATTGTTGCAAGGAAAGAAACCCATAGGCTACAAGTGGGTTTACAAGGTAAAGCACAATGCTAATGGTAGCATAAGTAGGTATAAAGCACAATTGGTGGCAAAAGGATATGCACAGACATATGGCATTGATTATGAGGAAACATTCATCCCTACAACTAAAATGTCTACTAGCAGAGCACTTGTTGCATTAGGTACAACTAAAGGATGGACTTTGCATCAGATGGATGTGAAGAATGATTTCCTACATGGTGAGTTATAGGAAGAAGTATACATGGACCAGCCACAAGGATATGAAGATTCAAAGCACCCAGAATATGTTTGCAGGTTATAAAAGGCTTTGTATGGGCTTAAACAAGCCCCTCATGCTTGTCATGCAAAGATTGTTGACCACTTAACTACCATTGGGTTTTCTATGTGTGATGCAGATCATTCACTATATGCAAGGAAGGGTGATGATGGAATCATGATTGTGGCTATTTATGTTGATGACTTGATTATAGGAGGTGACAATGAAAGAAGCATTAAAGAGGTAAAGAAGCTCCTTATGCAAGAATTTGATATGAACAATCTTGATGTTCTGCGCTACTTCTTGGGCATTGAGTTTATACATACAGAAATAGGTATATGGATGTCACAAAGGCTATATGCCTTGAGTATGGTGCCATTAGATTAGAATTTGAAGTTGGATATTACATGAGATGAAGCATCAGAAAATGCCACTATGTACAGGAAAATTGTGGGCAGTTTGATATGTCTCACAATTACAAGGCTTGATCTAAGCTACACTATTGGACTTGAAAGTGAATTTATCCAGGTTCTCAGGAAGGCACATGTAGAGGCTTTGAGGTGCACTCTACCTTATGTGAGTGCTACTTTGGATTATGCATTGTTTTATGAAGGTGGTGTAGATTTGTAGGTTCATGGATACACCGATGTAGATTGGGCTGGTAGTATTCTAGATAGAAGATCTACTAGTGGTTTTCTATTCTCACTTGGAAGTGCAACTTTTACATGGAGGAGCAAGAAGCAACTCAATGTTGCTTTGTTGAGTATAGAGGCTGAGTATAGAGGTGTTGTAATGGAAGCATGTGAAGCATCCTGGTTAGAGATGCTACTTGCAGATTTAGGTGTGAAAGTGCAAAAGCCTATCACCATCTATTGTGATACTCTTAGCAACATAAAATTAGCATGCAACCCTGTTCTTCATGCTATAACAAAGCATATCGAGGTACATTATCACTTACAGAGAAAAGTATTAGTAGGTGATATTGATCTTGTTTATGTGAGAACATATGAGCAAGTTGCTGACATTCTTACTAAAGCACTTGGAGCAGAAAGGCTGAAGAAGTTTTGGAAGATGCTTGGATTACAGGACATGCCATTGAGCTTGAAGGGGAGTGTTGAGATATCAAGCTCAACATGTGATGATCCAAGATGACACGTATCACTTTTTCATTTCTCTAACATGTATAGTACTCATGGTGGTATATGTCAGGGATACTTCATTAAGCTTTACTAGATTTATCCACCGAGAGTGATGGCACATTTGTTTCTTGCGAGCTCACTCATTCGTGGACATTAGGAATTTCCTTATGTACTGTTCTTTATATATTGCACTTGTACTTGTTCTTTTCGGTCATTCTTCTAAATTCTTTTTATGTAATAAAAGAAGAAGAAGATCATTCTTCCTTGCCTCAATCTGTGTGTGTGCTCCTCTTTGATTGTGAGAGTGTGTGTTGTTGGTGCAGTTAAGCCCAAGCCTACATACTTGATCAATACACATAAGCTTGATGTATTAGCATATCATTTGAGAAGCTTCATATGTAGAACCTCTTGTAACTTTGAGTCTAATTACTCATTGTAAAAGTGATGCACACCCATGAGGAGTTAGGAAGCTTGGAATCTCATATCATTTGGTAGTTAAAGTCAAGAGAGAATCAATCCTATACTTTAGGATTACTTTTAGGTGAGGATTTGGATTTGAATTCAAATGCTTGGCTCCAACAAAAAGCTATAAGAACTTGAGAAGAAGATCTGACATGCATCTCAAGGTTCTGAGATCATTTCCATGTACCTTCATTGAGAAGAGGAGCTCACCTCATAGCTCTCTCATTCTACACTCATTGAGCAATACCTTATTGCCAATGACTTTGTAACTTTATATGATTTAGTCAATACATGTTCATTACTTCCTACTCTCATATCTCTATCACACTCTATCAGAACATGCATCTTGTTTGGGATGGTTCTCACTGTGTGGTGCATCGTTTTGCATGATTCAAAGCATGACATCTTTAGCATACTATCTACTTTGATCCTACAAAGTTTCATTGAATTTGGTTCTCATAAGCATTGGATAGCATTCAATTAATGCTCACTGGTCTGTGACTGGCAAGGCCCGTAAAAGTTGGGGGAGTTGCTTTACTTGCTAAACATAATTCTCTGCATATAGTTCATCATTTTAGATTATTGCACTCATGCTTGGTAACTTGTTAAGCTAATTGAAGTTACCCAAAAGGAATTTTACTAATTGCTGCTTTACTCAGAGAGTTGAGTAAAATACTGAGCACGTGTCTCAACCAAAATAACAAGTTTTGTGCATTGAATCATATGCTTACCTATCTATTTTGATCCTATCATTTGTGCATCATCTTCCAAGCAACATATATGATCATTTATGCTTATTAGCTATCTAAGGAGGCCCACAACACTCTCCAACCATCAATTATAGTAGGTGTGAAGCAAGATTTAGCTACACCAACTCATCTCTTGTCATTATCCACCATCTCTTCCAATAGTGGTATCAGAGCAAGCACAATCAAGATGGGAGAAGGTTTTGCATCCTTCATTGACAAGTTGGACAGGAACAACTACTCAGCATGGTCCCTAAGGATGCAAGCATACCTTCAAGGGAGAAGCTTATATGGATACATCTGAGGAGATGAAGATATGCCACTCTTCAGGAGCAAGAACCAACCAACAAGGGAAGAGCAAGAGAGGATAACCACATGGTGTGCAAAGGATGCTCTTGCAAGGTCATATTTACTAAACTCAATATCTGATTTCTTGTTATGCCATGTTAGAAACTGTAAAACCTCCCAATAGACTTGGGAAGTGCTTTCATAATACTTCTCCCTCTTGTGCCCTTTATACAGATAAGAATAAAGCTAAGGATAAAGGTAAAAGTAAGAAACAAGATGAAGAGGCTAGTACCTCTCAAGCCAATTACGCAGGAAGAGGAAGAGGTGCTAGAGGTAGGGGCAGAGGAGGTAAGCAAGGTAGGGGGAGACCCTACAACAACTCACCATGCAACATATGTGGTCTCAACGACCACACTTATGAAGAATGCTACAAAAATACAAGGAACCAAAGGGAAAGAGGCTTCCATAGAGGAGGTTATGGACAAACAAGAGCAGGTACAACAATGGTGGAGGCAACTACAACCATAACAACAATCAAGGCTACAACAACAAAACTATCAAGGAAGCTTTAGAGGAAGAAGGGACTTCAATAACTACACTGAAGATCAAGAGGATTCTCTGCTCATTATGAACATGACATCCAAGCAAGGTAAAGATTATGAGCATCTCGTTTACATTGGATCAGATTGTTAAAATCATAGTAGGGAATGTAGCACTCTTATCTGATCTTGAAGAACCAAAGGGAAAGCATGAGGTACAAACATGTGATAACACCAAGCATTCAATCAAGCAAATTGGAAATGTTAAGACATCAGATGGTAGTATGAACCTTTTGAGCAAAGTTCTGTATGTGCCTATTGGTAGCAGTTAGGCCACTCAAGGATCTACGAGATAGGGAAGCCAATGAAAGGAGTCAGAGCAGAGAGAAGGAACAAGTAGGCAAGGTAGTCAACACAGATCTGGCAAGTAGGCCAGTCAATTTTTCCAACCCAATCTCTTTTCAATAGTGATTTTCAACACTACATGAACATTGTAAATACCATTTTTAGGTAGATTCGACTCCATTTTGTTCAAGCTAAGGAGTCCTCAAGCTTGAGGATATTAGACGTATTTATGTATCAGTTTTCACAATTTTTAGAGCTCGTTTGAGCCTCCAAAATAGCCTAGGAGCCTAATTTTTAACTAGGCCGGACACTAGGTCTGGACAGGACCAAAGCTAGTCAAAAACTATAAAAAGAGCTAGAGAGCTCATTTTAGATGTTGGCTTGTTAGTGATTTGAGCTTGTACATGAGACTTTTTGAGTAATCTAAAGAACTCCATTGGTTCTCTCTTTGTTTTTGCCTTGTGTGCATGTGTGTGTGTATGTGTGTGCATGTTTGTGTGCTTCTCACTCACACACTTGTGCCATCACTTGTTCGAGGTCTTCATACCATCCTCATGTCTTCTCGGATTGACATTAAAGGAGGTGCTACTCACCACTGAGCTACACCAAATTTTGGCACCGTTGCCAGGGAACGAGCTTTGAAGACGAATGTGTGATGGTGAAACATAGAGTTGAGACGTTGGAGTCATAGGTATTTTCTTTAATTTTATCTATTATATTCTGATCCTCATGCTCATGCTGCAGAATTTAGGCAATTGATTAGAGCTGAAGAGGTGGAGGATTACAAAAACCAATTTGAGGCATTTGGTCTAACCCTAACAGGACCTGCATTATCTTGGTTCATTCCTTTGAGAAAGGAAATGTACCTAGATATTGAATCCTTCCTGGAAGCTTTCACTGGGGAATTCTCAAAGACTGGAATAAAACATAGCACAGCCACATTGATACATAGCTTTAAACAACAAAAAGATGAAAATGTCAGAGAGGCAGCCAGGAGATTCAAGCAGTACATTGATAGATGTCCTAGAGAAGAAGTACCTTCCATGGCAAGACAAGTATCCCTATTTATAGAAGGATTAAGAAGTTCCCAATTAAGAACCCTAGTGTACTATAGGAGATGCCCTGACCTAATAGCTTGTGTAAAAGAAGCAATAGATTTGGAAGATAATAGAGGCCAAGACCTGTTAGCATTTGATCAACCTAGAACAAATGAAGACAAAATCCCACCAGTAGAAGAATTGGCTCAAGCCATAGCTAAAGCCCTAGAGGTAAGCACCAAAACCAATTTGATAAACTCTAGGATAAACACAAATAAAAAATGCTACAATTGTGGAGAAAATCATTTGGTACAACAATGCCCATATCAAAAGCCACCACATTTGCAAGATAGGAAAACACTCAAATATTGTACACTAGAGAGAAAATGGACAAATCATACTAGGGAGGAATGCTTCTATAATAAACAACCCATAAAAGAGAGAGAGATTATGTGAGTCAAAGAGAATCAACATATATTGAGCAACCAAGACTTGTACTTGGGCAACAACCTCCTGTACCAACAAATGTGGTACCAATTAAATACACACCAATAGAGGAGGGAAACTCAAGAACAAGGTCACCATACAAGGAAGATTATCAATGGAATAAAGGATATCAAGAAGAATGGGAAGGATATGAATTGAGAGAACCAGAACTACAAGCCATAGACTTGGGAAATGGGAGAATTGAGATGGATACAGCCACATTCATGTATATAACCAATAATTATATGTCCAATCAAAAACCTCAGTTCAAAGGGGGACCAAAGATAACTTGTTATAGGTGTGGAGGAGAACATTTCATTAGAGACTGTCCACAACCTCCTACATTAAGAATAGAGGGAGCTTATTGTAAGGATTGTGGCAGGGATCCTTTAATAAAGGATTGTCCAAAAAATCCTCAAAAACCACAAAACACACCTAATAACATACCATTGAAAATAGTCAACATCATGGACCAAGAAGAATTGAGTGACATTGACCAAGTAAATATAAATGCTATAACAAGGGCACAAGCTAAACAACAAGAAACAACTAAGGAACAAAATGAAGGATCAGTTTCAAAGGGAAAGAAAAATAGACAAAAAGGGAAATGGGAAAGGAAAAAAAGAATGGGTAAAAATTTTGAAGAAGAGAATAGGGAACAATCAAACAGTACTCCTTCTCAGAAGACACAAACTCAGTCTGAGATAGGAAATTCACAGAGTCTAGAAACATTGATCAAAGCATATAAAGGAAGAATTCAAGAGGGACCAAATCCTACAGACCACGGAATGGCTTATCCTATGCGAGAAATAGAACATGAAAGGATGCAAAAATGCAAACAAATCATACAAGAAGCACAACTCAAATTAGAAGAATTAGATCATTCTCAAAAAATAGTTGAGGAATCATAGGCAACAAGAACAAGATGAAATACTAATCAGGAACAAAATCCACAAATAACATTCCAGGTAAATATAGATAAAAAAATGTACAATTCTATATCACACAACATTGGAAGAATTGATGAATCAGAATCCTCACTTACAAAACAAAATGAAAAAAGGGGAAACAATACCAGAAAATCTTCATCCACAACTGCAGGAATTGGAGGAATTATTTTATATTCCCATTGATAAGATAGTAGGATATTGTGAAGGAGAAGAGGGAAACTCAACCCTAAAAATACAATTTGGAAAAAATCAGGCCAAAGCTATTCTGGATAGTGGATCAGGAGTAGCCATCATGACTAAACAAACCTGGGAAAAATGGGGAAAAAATGAATTAATACCCACCAAAAAGAGATTGCAACTTGCAGAAGGACACATAGAAAAACCCCTAGGAATATGGCAAAAAAGTGATTGTGGATATATGTGGAATAGAGATAGAACATACTTTTGCCATAGTTGAATTCCCACAATCTACTTCATATGAAATTATCCTAGGAAGGCCATTTATGAGACAAATGCAAATTGTGCAAGATTGGGGTAATGATTGTTTATACCTTCAGAGCAGAGGAATAATAACCAGAGTGAATCTAAGAAATGGGCACTACTGTGACATCTCTCCTCAAGAATGGTATAAAATACATCAAAATCAAGAATTAAGTGAAGAATCAGAGATGGAAGACCAGGATGAAACTGAATCATCAATATGGAAGTGCAATATGATAAGAAACCTCACCAATAGAAAAAGGAGATTGAGAAGAGAAGATTGTGTGGAAGGAAGAAAGTTACAAGATGAGAACTATGTACCACAACAATTCAAAGATGAAGAATTTGAGCCCTATGGGTGGAACCAAATATTGGCTACCATGGATCTGGCTAGTGATGAGTATGTAGGAGTGGAATTTCAAAATGAAGAAGGGTATGATGTTTTTCACATAGGAATACAAATGATAAAGGTATAAAAAACAGAAGAGGACCAGAAAGAAGAAATGATATTAGAAAAAGGGAAAACACAGTTTTTGGAAGAAGTAAAAGCTGAAGATGCAATAAAAGATAAAATCTCAGGCAAGTATAAGAAAAACAAACACAAAGAAATAGAAGAAAACCAAGAGGATGAGAAGAAGAAAAAGGAAACAAACAAAGATCAACAGTTTGATGTACTAGCAAATTTCAAGACTTATGAAGTAGAAGATAGATTACTTCTAAAGATGAAACCAAAGAGAGAAAAGAAGAAAGGGGAGGCTTATGATGATGAGGAACAAACTAAAAAGGTCATGATCACTCAGGAAGAGGGAGAAGAAAGACATATTGTAGTGGTTGATGACATGACAACCCAAGAAGAGGAAGCACTAAGAAGTTTGGCCAAGAATTATAGGGATGTGTTTGCTTATAGCTACAAGGATTTGAAAGGTATTGATCCTAAAATCTGTGAGCATAAGATTCCTATTACACCTGATGCAAAACCTAGCAACAAAGACATTACACCTTCAATGATAAATACTCTGCTAAAATAAAGGAAGAAATTGACAAGCTGTTGGCTGCCAATTTCATCTATGAGATTGAGTATACAGAATGGGTATCTCCTATAGTTGTGGTACCAAAAGAGAATGGGAAACTTAGGGTATGCATTAACTTGAAAAAGGTGAATGCAGCAACTATAAGGGATAGTTATCCACTGCCTATAACAGATCATCTTCTAGAAAGAGTTGCAGGGAAGGAGGTTTATAGTTTTTTAGATGGTTTTTTAGGATACAATCAGGTACCTATAGCATTGGAAGACCAACATAAAACTACCTTTTCCACAGAATGGGGAATTTATGCTTTTAGGGTTATGCCCTTTGGGTTAACCAATGCCCCAACAACTTTTCAGAGGTTGATGTGTCATATCTTCAAAGAGTTCCTGAGGAATGTAATGGAAATTTATGTAGATGATCTTTGTACTTTTTCACTAAAAAGACAAGATCACTTGCAAGATTTAGAAAATATATTCGGGAAATGCAGAACCTACAGAGTGTGTTTAAATCCAGAAAAGTGTGTATTCTTTGTAAGACAAGGAAGAATGTTAGGTCACATAGTCTCTAAAAATGGAATTTCAACTGATGAGAAGAAAATAAAGGCCATAATAGAACTTCCAAGACCAACAAATGTAAAGGAACTTCAAACTTTCATGGGACATTGTGGGTACTATAGAAAATTTGTACACAAGTTTGCTGACATAGCCAAACCCTTATATGCCCTAATTACAAAGTTTGAGTGGACCAAGGAGTGTGACCAAGCCTTTGAAACTCTAAAAACTTGTTTGGTAACAGCCCCAATTATGAAAACACCTCAATGGGATAAAATTTTTCATGTCCATGTGGATGCTTCAAATTATGCTTTAGGCTGTGTGCTAGCACAACCAATAGAAGGAAGCAAGTTAGATTTCCCAGTGGCTTATGCTAGTAGGCAATTGAATCTAGCAGAGAAAAATTACACAACCACTGAGAGAGAAGGGTTGGGAATGATATTTGCTGTAAAAAAATATAGACATTATCTTTTGGCCAACAAGTTTAAGTTCTTTGTGGACCATCAAGCTTTACTATATTTGGTAAATAAACCTTGTCACACTGGTAGAATAGTCAGATGGTTTCGTTTACTAATGGAATTTGAGTTTGAAGTGGTGGTCAGACAAGGGAAAACACACTTAAGAGCAGATCATTTATCTAGAATTCAGTCTAAAGAACTGTAGATGATGACCTGCCAGATACTTATTTTTTCAAAGTAGAAAGTGTTCTTGAGTGGGCTATGACTTTAGTACCATTGTTAACCATGGGACCTTGCAGAACATTTGGAAACAACACACACTTAGTATTACAAAGCAGAAATTGTATGCTGCTAGCTGGCCACCTGTATCATCTCAACCATACAAGCATATTGGAATATTGTACTCCTGAGGAAGAGCAACAGGAATATTTAAAAAGAGCTCATTGTTGGAACCCTTGTGCTCATGCTTCTAGGGTAGTCACCCTGAGTAATCTCAATAGGATGGGGGTACATTGGCCTAATAAGATTCAAGATGTAACAAAATACATTGCTAATTGCTGGAAGTGTCAATCATTGCAAGATTCAGAATTCATAACTCTATATTGGTTTCAGAAAAATCCTGATTGGAGTGAAAAGATTATTAAAGAGTTGAAAAGGAAGAAGAAAGGAAAACAAGTAATAGCTGGTGGAGATTCAAAAAATCTACAAGTAATCTCTAAAGAATATCAATTGATAGGAGAACAATTGTATAAGAGAGGGATGGATGGATATTTAAGAATTTGTGTTCCTGAGGACAAATATCTGGAAATGTTGGAAATGGCACATTCTAGAGTGGCAGGTGGACATTTCTCAAGTGACAGGATAGCTAAACTCATATTATATTCTGGATTTTGGTGGCCAACCCTATTTCCTGATTCAAGAACCTATGTAAAAAGATGTGATATCTGTCAGAGGGTGAGTCAACCAAATAGAAGAAATAATATGCCATTAGTTCCATTAATTTCAGCCAGAGCCTTTAGTAAATGGGGGTTAGATTTCATTGGACCTATAAATCCTCCAACAAGACAATCACATGCTGAATACATAATAGTGGCTACAGATTATCTCACAAAGTGGGCTGAGACCAAAGACACAAGAAGGAATGATGCTCATACTACAACTAGATTCCTTTATGAAAACATCATCACCAGATTTGGACTTTCAATTGAATTGGTAAGTGATAGGGGGATCCATTTTGTAAATCAAATCATAGAAAACATAACTGAATTTTTTCTGATCAGTCATAGAAAGTCAGTCCCATATCATCCACAAGCCAATGGGTTAGCAGAAAGTACTAATAAAGTACTTTGCACTGTACTGTCAAAATTAGCAAACACAAACAGGAATGATTGGGAATTACAACTTAATCATGTCCTATGGGCTTATAGAGTGGCTTATAAAACTGCAATAGGAAACACACCATTCAATCTAGTATATGGACAAAATGCAATTCTACCTATGGAATTCCTCATTCCAACATTAAAAGTAGGTAGTCACTACAATTGGACTGGACATGAACTATCAGAGAGAGTAATAGAATTGGAAAAATTGGGAGCTTCTAGACTCCAAGCCATTATGAGTTTATATGTGGACAAGAAAAGGCAAAAGGCCTATCATGATGTTCATATAAAAGAGAAAGATCTACAAGAAGGAGATTTAGTTTTGGCTTACACAGTCAAAGAACATCAGAAAAAGTTTCAGAAAAAAGCACATGGGCCATATATTATACATCAGATAAGTAACAGTGGAGCTATCCAATTAGCTAACATAGATGGAGAGATCATGCCAAATTTCATAAGTGGATGTAGAGTTAAAAGATATGATCTCCCATTAACCGCATCTGAATGGAGAAGATTGCAACAAGCTCAAAACAGGAAAAAAGAAGAAGACAACATTAGAAAAGAGGCTCAATAGGAAGCAAAGGAAAGGATAAGAAAAACCAAAGATCATGGGGAAGTCTGTTTGTGTTGAAACACCTCTAAGACAAAAAGAACGTTTGCCTGTGATAATAATGGATTATCAAAATGAAAAAATTAGGGTTTTGATAGATTCCGGAGCTCAAGTGAATCTGATTAGTTCAGCTTTGGTAAATAAATTTAGCCTAAAAAGAACTAAAAGCAGAACCTTTATCAAAACTCTAGAAGGACAAATGATACAAAGCATGTCTTCACTATCTATTAAAGTTAGGTTCAATGATGAATATATGAAAATAGATTGTGAAGAATGGCCAGATTATTTGATGACTGAAAAATTGATTTTGGGACAACCATGGCTCAAACAAGGTAAAGTAATTTTGAATTTTGAAAAAATGAAGCTTAACTTGATCATAAATGGCAAAAGGTTTTTAATATTTTTATTGAGTAATGAAGAACAGGAAGGTAATCAGGATGTTCATGACCCAGACATAGAAGAATTTATTTTTCCAATAAAAGTCATACAGACATTACCAATACAAACACCAAAGGATCAAGCCTCATTTAATCAAAATCTACAAAAAGTTGAGAAGGCAAAGGAGGATGGACACCAAGAAGCAAGGTGGCGACCATGGTATAATATGAAGCATCAAAGCATTAGAACAAGAAGGATCTGGAAACAAAGCATACCCAAGGTCTGCTCATCAAAACAAAATTCTAGAACAAAATGGATATGGAGGCCAAAACATTCAAAAAACTGCTTATCTGAAGGAGATGGATTTCTTCCTGAAATAAAGACAACTAAGGTTAAATATTATTGGGTAAAGAAATCAGAATTGATTCAATGGAAAAAGACCATCTGTATTTGATCTGGATTTAGATTTCTTTTCAAAATTAGATCAGAAGGTTAGACAAAAGAAAATCACAACATATTGGAATATAGAACAAAATCCTTTTACCCTATCCTTTTTCTAAAAAGAGAATTAGGAGGGGAAGAAAGGGAATAGAAGAAATTATATAAAAAAAAAGAAGTGAAAAAAAAGAGAAGAAAAGGGAATAGAAGAAATTATTAAAAAAAAAGAAGTGAAAAAAAAAGAGAAGAAAAGAAATAGAAGAAATTACTTTTAAAAAAAAAGAAAAAGAGAAAGAAAGAAAAAGAAAAATTGAGAAAAATTGTCGATTTTTTCCTTTTATAAATTTATATAGCACAAAGCAAGATATAGGAAGAAGGGTAGCGGATCCCTATTTATTATTTTTTGTATTGTCTATTCTATTTTTTATGATTTTTTGTTTTTTGTAATTCTTTATTGTTGTTTATTTTTTATTTTTTTTCAATCTTTTTCTAACATCTTCTTCTTGGATAAGAATTGTCAGAAGAGGGGAGTGCACTAGACATCTTGCTACACATGTAATGGTCACTTTAATTGAGTTTTCTAAAGAAGTCAGAGTTTAAATTCCTTCTTCATTTCATCTCAAAATAACTATTATTTGTGACTCATGTGGGTGGATTTCTTTCTTTTTATGTGTTATATATTATCCAAAATGGTGAATGCAAAGGAGCTACCTATTCATGATTTCAAAGCAAAATCAGTCACTTTGTCAAGAGGACACTGGTTCCTGGATAGTGAAGTCGTGATAGAGAAGGTGGACCTGGAGTCAGATGAAGAGCCAAAGATTCCAGAGGCAGAAAAGGTGGTGAAGGAGCTCAAAGAGACCCTAAGCATAATTGGACAGCATATATTCACAGTTGGAGTAGGAGGTATAAATATACTATGCTGTGTCAAGAGTTCTATAGATTTCAAAGGGTAGCCGTCAATCAAAAAAGGTGGAAGGCAGTAGGGTTGCATAAATTGCTGGAAGAACCCATATTTTTCATAGATTTTGAGAGAGTGGCACAAGTAATGAATAGTTTGTTGGAAGTAGGAAAAGGTAATGATGCTTATTTCCAGTGCAAAGTCAAGAACAAAGATAATCAGGAGGTGAATATCACTATTAAAGCAGAACATATCAGAGCAGCTTTGCAATTCTACCCAATGGGAACCAAGCTTGACCATAGCTTTGTGAAAAAGAATAAAGAAACCTATACAGGATATTCAAAATTTATTGATTTCAAGGGAAAGGAGAATGAGGAATATGCCATTAGGATGTTTTTGCAATATTTTTGCTTCCCAAAACTACCAACGTATACCATGCCACATAAGTTTGTTACACTGATTATGTTTAACAACAAAGAACTAAGCCCTTCGGAGTCATGGATGTAACCCCGTACATACATGAACAGTTAAAAGAAGCAGCTAAACACTGGGAGCAGAAAAAATATATGAATGGAGCCCAGTTTCTCACCACGATCATATATCATGTATTGGGAATGGAAGATCAATTAAATCTGGCTCCAGAGGCACAATATTTCAGAAGTCTTATTTCAGGAATCAAGAGCCCTCCCAGGAAGATGTCTATGAGAGAAGCAGAAGGAAAAACTAGCATGAGGGGGGCAGGAATGAAGAGAAAGGTAATATCTGAGGAAGTGGTTCCTGTAAAGAAAAGGAGGTTGGATCCAAGGAAGTTTGAATTGGAGCAGGCTGAAGTAACCAAAGAGGAGCATGAAGCTGCTCAGAAACAGGTCCAATCTTCTAGTGATCCTCATCCACCTCAAACAAGCAAAGAGCACTTATATACTTATCTGACTCAAGGTAATAACAAAAGAGCAATATATGAGGCACAATATCAAAAGATGCTAGAAGATTATTCTTGCAAGGCAACAAATTGGGTTCAGGAGGAAGTAGAGCATTATGAAGAGCTTCATGATCAAATGATGGCAGCTGTTAGAGGGCCGCCGAACAAGGACAAATGAACTAGGACAGGTGTCTTAAATGTAAAAGTGTTAAACGGTCGCCGAACAAGGACAAAAGTACTAGGACAGGTATCTTAAATGAAAAAGAATCTTTCAGGAAACGCGCAGGTAACTGAAGAATTGCGCACTCTTGTAAAAAAATCCTCTATATAAGGCAAAAAGAAAAGAGTGGCAGTAGCGCCCCATTTGTGGGAATTGCAGTGTATCGTTTGAGTGAGCCTCGTTTTGGAGAGCGTAGTAAACGTATTGTGTGAGTGTGTATGTTGTTGAGAGATAAGCCCTGCTTTGTTCTGTTCTGTTCTGTACTCCGGCTAGTCGATTATTCTCACCTTATTACAGAGTTACGAATCAGTTGTATTGTGTTACGAATCTGTTCGGTAATGATTGAGTGTGTCTCTGAGTGTTATCAAGTGAAGTATGATGTTTGTCAGTTCTTCAACGGAGCAGGGAATTCGATACCATAGCCTACATTTGCTGTTGATTCCGATCATAGGAAGACTAGTAGCTGTAATGGTCTGGATGTGAGTAGGACATCGTTAGTTTATGGTTAGCCGTTTGTTATTGGGAGATTGGTTGTTCGAGTTTAGCATACGATGAGTCCTCATAACCTTAAGGTATAATGTCTGGTTGGTATACCTATCTGCTCTGAAGAAGTACGTATTAGGTGACCTTGTTACTGAAGTATATTTTGCTCATAAAATAAGTAACCGGATTGCTGCCTTCAGGCTTGAAGTTCTAATTCCAGTACACTGAACAGTCTTCCATTGTTCAAAGATGGACACTAAGCTAAGAACGGGATAACATTTAGGATTGTGTGATGATTTGGGAAAATAGTACAAGGCTTGTGTCTAACAGACCCCTACCACTCCCAAGGACCCACGTGGCTAAGAGAAAATTTACGGTTAGGAAGGACTCGAAACCGGCTGAACTTGAAGTACTTTGAGCTTGAAGTCGGAAGTAGCGGTTAACGTTAACATTTGGCTCCGTCTGTGGGAAAGTGGCATCAGGTTGCCAGTTATCTGTGAAAAGTGGCAGTAGCGTGCCGGCTGTTTTTCAGAATCAAACGTTACGTTTATCGTTCGATTGACTGACGGTAGCAACAGAGCCAGATTGTTGCCAACTGCTCAGATAGTGCTACTACGCAATGATACATGCCGGTTACTCGGTCTGGCGAAACGTATCCTAGGAACCATACGACTGGAACACGAAAAGTACTAAAGACAACCCTAGGAGAAGAAGGTATAACGTGGCCTGACCCAGTGGTCAAGCAAGTTAAGGACATTAGAATTAATTCCGGTCATATTCCGATGGAACGATCAACGCCTTTGGTACATTCTGGTGTCACTTCGACCCAGCCTATCGAAAATACAGTAATTCCAAAATCTACCAAGACGCCGCTGGAAACCAGTTTAACAATCTTGGATATAGATTCAGAGTTATCCACGATCAGAAATACTCTAGGAAAAGAAATCGGTAAAAGCAGAAAAACACTGTAGTCTGGTACACTTTCAATTCATTCCGGTGATAGAAACACCAACTGGCGGCCAAGGATTAGCATTTTTTGCGGAATCCTCAGCCCGACCCGCGTGCTTGGAAGAAAGATTTCGGATATTGGACATCCAGAAGGAAGGAAAACTGTTCGAAGCAGAGATCCGAAGTATCCTACGCAAAAACAGCACATCGGAAGGCACGCCATCCGGCGATCCAAGTTCTGATAGTTCAACCAATCAACCTCAAGATACAGAAGAAGGACCAGATACACTCACAATGAACGGACAACAACAGCAACAACAGTTATGTCAACCAAGGCTGCCTCCAACAGGAGTAACATACACGAAATTTGGTGGATTCCCAGGAGATGATCCGGATGCGCACGTACGCACTTTCGAGATCAGTTATGCAGTCCTTAACCATCCACCGGATCAGGCATACAAGGCCATTGTTTTTCAATCCACACTGGTCAATGAAGCGGCTAGATGGCTTACGGAATACGACATTAATCATTTCGGTCAAGAATATGCTACACTTTTTAGAACACACTTGCGACAGATACCACAGGCCCACGCTAACTTACCGGATGACGTCATCACTCAGTGGTTTATCAATGGTTTAAACCCGCAATTGAAGCAGATCATGATCATAAGATGTGTCGGAGCAATGACGTTGGATGCAGTCATTGCCATGGCTCTTCAACTGGAATCCAAAGTCGATGGATTTACAGAAGATCTAGAGTGGTTAAAAACGAACAAAACTATGACTGAAGATATAACCAGACAAGTGTACTGTATCACATGCAAAAATTCAGGTCATACTAGTGCCAATTGTGCGCTAAATCAAGTGTTCTGCGCTATCTGCAACACTGCTGAACACACCACCGGAAATTGTGTCTACAATGCCAGAATACAGGGAACAGCAACAGTCAATGCTGTTATTCAAGAACATGGACAGGCAGCGAATCACTATGTACCTCCGCAACTGAGAAACAATCAACCGCAAGGATATCGAAACTACCGAGGACAGAGAAACAATAACTATAATGCAAACCGCTGGCAGAACGAACCACCACCGGAAAATCCCAATTTACCACCGCCACGCTGTCATTTTTGTGGTGAATTCGAACACATTAGAAGATTTTGCAAGGATGCAACTGAGTATGATCAAAGGAAGAAGGAGCGGCAAAACCCAATGGCCAACATGGTACAAATTACACCAGTAGAAACGCAAACTGCTACAGTCCAGACCCGATCAGGTAAACAGCTACAGTCAGTAGCAGAAATATTCGAACTTGGGATACGAGAACAACATAGGATGTATAACAAGGCTAGTCACTGGACTGCAACAGAACCACCAGTGTTCCCAGAACCTATTCCAGTGACTCAGACCTCGTCGACAAAAGAAGGAACACAACAAAAGGAAGCAGCAGAAGAGCCATTATCGGCAGTAGACAAAACAGCAGATACGTCTGCATCAGCAGAGACCTCAAGTTCAAAAGAGCAGGATAACCAATCTCAGCAGGCCTGGGAAATTTTATCCAAGGCATCTATCACTCTGCCTCTCGGCCAACTACTGGCATTAGTACCTGGGGTTCGACAACAGTTCCAGCAACAGTTCAGTCCGGTACCTTCTTGTATTCCGGCGACAGCAGCAGTTCAACCGGAACCTGATTCCACGGTTGATCATTCAGTTCCCTTGATTACAGTATGGTATAAGAATCATAAAATTACACAGGTATTGATTGATGGAGGCTTTGGTGTTAACATTGCAACTACAGCCTTATGCAATAGGTTAGGATGGACCGAAATCGAACCAGTTCAATTTTTTGTCAGAATGGCAGACCAATCTAGAGTCCATCTTGTAGGACTTGTGCGAAATGTACCCATTACTTTACAAGGTACGACCTTCAAAATGAATTTTGTTATACTAGATCTGCCGGAATCCACTTTGGATTACAACCTTCTTTTCGGACGACCTTGGCTGAAGCATGCGAAGGTAATACAGGACTGGTCCGCACAAGAGCTTACGTTCAAAGATGCCAACCGTAGATATGTGGTAAAATTAGATGCTATACAACCTTGTGAACTTCACGCCAGACCATATTTTGCTGAACCAGTCCACATGTTAGATGGACTATCAGATGATGAAGAAGAGGAATTTCTGAAGAATAACGCTGACTTAATGACCTTAGGGACTGTTGATCTACAGTCCGTAATAGATAACTGGAGTACTTCAGTATGTACAGTTGCACCAATCACCCAAAAAACTAAGCAGGAAGATATTGTGCCAACACATGACAACGAATTACAATCACTATTCCGGTCGATAGACGATACAGAGAAACCGCAACAGTTTTATGTCTCCGAAGACCACTTGACCTCGTACAATCTAGGAGATGAAGATCATCCATGACCTGTAAAGATAAGGCAAAACTTACCGGCAATATTTAAGGCTGATTTGATTCGACTACTTCGCAAATTCTCAGACGTCTTTGCATGGGATTACAAAGATATGAAAGGATTAGATCCGCGCATCTATCAGCACAGAGTCATATTGAAGCCTGAAGCTAAACCGAATAAGCAGCCCAGCTACCGGATGAATCCCAATTATGCATCACAGGTAAAAGCCGAACTTGATAGATTATTAAAAGTTGGATTCATTGTGCCAGTAGAACATGCTGAATGGATTTCACCAATTGTGATCGTGCCAAAGAAAAATAAGCAACTACGAATCTGTGTAGACTACCGGAAATTAAACGCAGCAATAGTACCGGATCCTTTCCCGATTCCCTTTCTGGATACCATGCTTGATAGGGTAGCAGGCCACGAAATGTATTCATTCTTAGACGGATACAGCGGTTACAATCAGGTTAGAATGGCTGAAGCAGATATCCCAAAAACTGCCTTCATTACCAATTGGGGTGTCTTTGCTTGTACAGTAATGTGGTTTGGATTGAGAAACGCACCAAGCACCTTTCAGCGATGTATGCAGGAGATTTTCTCTCCTTATCTCAATTCGTTTATGCAAGTATATCTCGATGACTTCTCAATTTTTGGAAAGATGATGGCACATTTGCTTCATCTACGGTGCTGTTTCCAAAAGTGCCGAGACTACAGTCTTTGCCTTAACCCAAGCAAATCTGTGTTTGCCGTTTCATGTGGCAAACTACTTGGTCATATTGTATCTGCCCAAGGTATCCGAGTAGACCCAGATAAGATTTCGGCAATTTTAGAAGCCCCAGTACCCGCCACTCCGAAAGAAGTAATGCGTTTTATGGGTCAAGTACGGTGGCACGGCAGACACTTACGGTGGCTTGCTCATCTGGCTGTACCATTGAACAGACTAATCACCAAAACTCCCCGATAGTTCGAATGGACTCAAGAATGCCAAACTACATTTGATCGACTCAAGTATCTATTGACGCAGGCCCCAATCTTACAACCACCGGACTGGGACAATCCGTTCCATGTTTTTGTCGACGCTTCAAATGTTGCGATCGGCAGTATTCTGATGCAGCAAACACATAAGTGGTTTGGCCCTGTCTATTACGCCAGCAGAAGGCTTGCACCGGCAGAAAAGAACTATTCTACCACCGAAAGAGAATGTCTAGGATTAATTTACTCCATCGAAAAGTTCAGACATTATCTATTATGCCGGAAATTTACCTTTCATGTGGATCATGCCGCCCTTGTCTATCTAGTAAGACAACAACATTTAGGCGGACGATTAGCACGATGGGTGCTACTCTTGCAGGAATTTGATTATGAAGTCATTCACCGACCCGGAAATGCACATGCCTTAGCAGATTTCTTATCTCGCCTAGATTCTGGTGAAGCTCCGATAGGCATAGATGACACGACTCCAGCAATTTATTGTTCTGAACCACTGATCGATGAGGCTGCCGAATTACAAGCAACACCTACATATTATGATCAGATTCTAACTTTTCTCACCGAAGGATGCTTTCCATCTGAGACTGCCAGGGCAGTTCGAAGGAAAATGGCAGTCTTTAGCCGCCGATTCCGGTTAGTTGCAGGAGAACTATATTATGTAGATCACACCGGAATCTTACTTCGATGTGTTCCTCCGCATGAAATTAACTCGGTCATCACAATGGCTCATTCAACCCCTACTGGTGGTCACTTTGCCACAGATCTAACTCACGGGAAAATTCTGCAAGGAGGTCTCTGGTGGCCTACTAGTACCGAGATGTGGCCCAATTCATCAAAAACTGCGATAACTGTCAAAGGTCTGGACAACCACTGCAACGACACTTCTTTCCCTTGCAGCCTATTATGCCACTCGAACCATTTCAGAAATGGGGATTAGATTTTATCGGTCCAATCACACCTCCAGCAGTCTTCAGTAACAACAAATACATACTAACCTGTACAGACTATGCAACGAGATGGGCAAAGCTTGGGCTTTACGGTCTGCTACAGCAGTTGTAGTAGCAAAATGTCTGTTAAATGATGTCTTCCCACGATTTGGCTTACCACTCGAATTGGTGACAGATCAAGGTACTCACTTTGTAAATCAATTAATGAAGGTACTCACCCAATCATTCCAGGTGACACATAAACTCAGCTCTCCATATTACCCTCGCGCCAATGGTTTGGCCGAAAGTACAAACAAATCACTATTGAATATCCTCCGGAAACTGATCATGGAAGCACCGGAAAGATGGGATCAACTACTACCTGCAGTATTATGGGCATACCGAACTACATATAAGGTAACAACAGGTTTGACACCTTTCAAACTAGCTTATGGTTTAGAAGCAATAGCACCCATGGAAATAGTTATCCCAAGTCTGCGTGTAGCAATCACCCAGAAAATGCTACCGGAAGAGTCGCTGACAGCACGAATGGACGCACTCAGGGAACTTGATGAGCACCGATGGCTCAGCTTTTTAACCATGCACAAAGTGCAACTAAGGCAAGCCAAGACACACGATCGATATTTGAAGACCCCAATCTTTTCGGTAGATCAGCTTGTACTCTTCTATAACGCAAAATCCGATAGAGCAGCAGGAAAGTTCAAATTATGATGGTTCGGCCCTTTTAAGATCTCAGAACAAGTCGGTCCGGCAACTTTTCGGTTGACTACGTTGACTGGAAATCCACTCCCAAAGGTAATTAATGGGTCGAAGTTGCGGCCATATCATCACACCACTAGCCCGCGTTAAGTTTTCAATGATGGACCGCGTTTTGTTTAAATCTTTTCTTTTCCTTCTTTCTGCTTTTTATAAATAGCCGTGTTTTGTACAATTTTGATGTAACCAGCCGCCCCCTTAACAGTCACTCAAGTACGCATGCCTGCATGAAAAACCAGCATTATTCCCGCACTGCACAATGATATCCAACCCTCTTTTTCCTCCCCACTGTATTGTTTCTACTTAAACTCTGTCGACGACGCCGAAATAAGCTATTGTGTTGTATGTTAGTATACTGAGCCCTCGTGCATTCGGCATCCGTGTTCATTGTCTGTCTCAGTAACCGCCATGGAAGCGATAGCCAACTATGCTGCCTTCCGCGATGGTATCCCTACCGAGGTAGGTGAATACCTGTGTTGCAGAGGATTGGCCAACTTCGCTGAGTTGCCTTGGCACTCGGTGGAAGCCCATCCTTTCTTCACGCAAATCATCACCACCATTGCTCAGTCCCCCACCACCGAACGCCAATGGGTCTTCCTCCCGCTCCCTTCGCGAACAGTCATCACCTTCCAAGCCTTCACTAAAGCCTATCGCCTCAACCCGCAAGGCCGTGAAAATGGCCCGAGTATTCCCATCGACCGCATGAATGAACTATTCCCCCGCTCCTCGTCCAACGAATACGCCATTCTCTGCCGTCCCGAACCTGAACGATCCGCCCTGCAATTCTTAGTCGCCATACTCAACCTGCAGAAGCGCACCTACGGCATCTCTCGACCATTTTATTCCGCTTTAGAATTAGCTGCCCAAGAACCCGTGAACTTCGCATCATACTTTTTCCTTAGAATCCATAAAGAATGTGTAACTATCGTGAAGCAACTCCAAAAGGGTACCACCCCGCGCTCTCGCCTTCCCCATATCATCTCATTCCTTTTCCCAGCCATCCTTGCCACACAACCACCACCCCAAGGTCCCATACTTAGGCACGAAGAATCAGTTCAACCACTCGACGAAGAAGAAGAAGAAGATGAGGAGATCAACCAACTTTTTCGCAATAAGAGAATTCGGATCAGCTCCTTAGAAAGCGAAGCACAAGGATCCGCCGGAAAGAATCAGGACACCCGAAACGCCGACCAAGAAGAGACCTTCCACGACACAGCCACTTCCATACACAACGAATCATCGGCCGACCACCACGACCAGCAGAATCACACAGAAACAGAACCAGTCTCAACCGAAGAAGCGGCAGCACGACGAGAAGATGAACAGCAAGTGATCGACAGCGCACTCAACAACTTACTGAAGGCCGTATAATCCACCATCGCCCACATTACAGGTGAACACCAACCCATCCATCAGGTAACCCACCCTACATCCCCTGGTCCTAAATCCCCACCAGTCAACCCCTTCCCGCCGCCAATTTTCGAATCTTCTTCATCCTCCCCCAATTATTCACCCCCGACATCCCCCCAAATCCATACCCAAACCTCTACACCACCACAACACCCACTCCTCCTTCCCTCAATTCCGATCTTTTCTGAACTGGCTGACATGGGCCAACTGCTCATTACCCTCTCACAACAACTTCCTGTACAGGTGAGTGAGGTCGCGAATACCATTCGGCACGACCTACAGCATAAAGTCGACCTCCTGGAAGCCGACATCACCCCACTCCAAGAAGAAGTCGACGCCGTAAAAGCAGAAAATCATCAATTACAGACACAATTAGCAGACCTCCAAGCATAGTTTTCGGAACAACAAGCCTTGATACAGCAAAGGGATGCAGCACTAGAGCAGCTTGCCGCCAAAGACCAGCTATTACATGCAGCACACGAAGAAATCCGGGAATTAAAGACCGCACTCCAAGAAAAAGAAGACATCAGCTCATCCCTCGAAGAATTGGTCGAAGAAACGAAGGCCCAGTTGTAGCAAACCATCTAGAAGAATCAAGACCAACAGCGAGAAGCAGCACAAGTCCAAGACGAGCTACGAAGAGCCTAGGAATGTTTGGATGAGGTAAACAGAATGCTGAGATGCCAATTAACCAGGGAAGCAAAATACCAAAAAGATATGACAGATGCTCGAAAAGAACGAGATGCATATTCGAGAACGATTGAATTTCAAAACCAGCAATACGAGCGACTGGATAACCAACTGCGAAATCAGAAGGATCGAGTCACGGAGATGCAGCAGAAAGTCACCGAAATGAAGAAATCCCGGGACGCTGCATTATCCAATGATTTTTATTTACAGGAGGCCTTTTTGCAAACCCAGGCCGAAATCTTGCTTACTGAAGCAATCGCACTAAGTTCCGTCAGAATAGATGCGCAGATTTTAGAACCCGACACTCTGAAGCAATTATTAGAAACCCTTAAGAAAAGAATAGCTCGTACATTTAGATTAGCCAGGAATATGTACCTCGAAGGCCTCGTAGAAGAATAGTAAAATTCGACCATGCGAATTCATAATGTAACGATGAGTTCGAAATGAGTATGATACCAAGGTTTTGTTTCATGATATTTTTCGCACATGTAAAGACTTGCTAAGTCCAGCATCGATCTACGGAATAACACGCAGAATGATGATTTTTACTCATGCTACAATTTTGATAAGGGGAATGAAGTGTCATGTCCGAATGAAATATAATCATTCCAGCGAATGGCAGTTCAAGCTCTGGTGCTTATAAAATGCGTATGCCTAGCATAGTATTCTTCAGTATAGTATTCTTCGAGCTTCGGCGCTAGTTAACAAACTTCCAGCATATTATTTTCGGCGACTCTTACAATCATGTCTGAATCCGATATACTAAGATGGCGACTCAGGAAGCGCGCAAATGCACAGAACCGTGTTGTGACTACAACAGGCACTACATTACAGGATGATGAAGATGACTCTATAACTTCTGCAACATTAACAGTTCAACATAACAACATATTATTTTCCACAGAATTTAAAATAGAGCTCGACATCCATTCTAGGAGGAATGAGAACTGGCTACAGAGGATCGGGCTCCTCCAGTTTGCTCAGTTACCATGGGAGCAGTGGACAGGTAATGAAGATGCAGAGAATCAGTTACACAGCATACGACAAACAAAAGGCCTCATTTTAAACCAGGTACAATTTTCACCACAGTTAGTTTCAGCCATATTTAAACTTCCGCATTATGATGATACACGTTTTCCTAAATGTTCGAATGATGATCTGAGAAAAGAATTCGGAAACTGCGAAGGCCGCAGAAGATATTACATGATGAAAAATGCCACATATCAGCGCCGTGAACAATTCAAGTGGTATTTAGAGAAACTCTGTTTCTTAGTTAAATTTGATTTGATGTCTAGAGAAAATTTCTCACCATTAGTACATGCCGAAGGAGGTGGTAGAGTTAGCTGGACACACTGGCTATATAACCATCTCTATACACAAATATTTATCGGGGATAAGCGAAGATCCCAAACCAATAGCAGACTAGCAGTATATTTAGCTGCTATATTCGAATTTGTGCAACCAGTGAAAGAGCAGAAGCTGAACTGGTCCCAACATATTAATTCCTGTGATCATAACATGATAGACACAGGACACCCACACAGTGCAGAGCAAGAGGAAGCAAACCAAATCTCCACATCGTCTGCAAATTTATTGCACACAGGTAATAGCGAACAGAACCACACAGTAGGAACGCCGTTTAGGCTGTCGATTAAACGAAGGATGGAAGGCCACTTACCCACTGTTAGTCCAGCGCAATTACCGGATGACAATCTCCAACCAGATTACGTGACAGGGATGCAAAATAAATTACAGGAAGTTTCTCAATATTTGCGCCAACAAGAACAATTGCTTCAACAGAAAAAAGAATTATTATTCGCTAATATGAATAATTCCAATTCATTATTAGCAAAACTGACACAGATGCAAAAGGAACTGGACGACAAAGAAGGCTTACTGAAGGAGTTACAGAGTAACCAATGGCAATTAATGACGGAATTGATTAACGCTAAAAAGTTTTTTCAAGAATTTCACCAGTGGCAGCAAAATATACAAAAACAGATCCAAGACGAAATGATGAGCTTTTCTACCATGAATGCCAACCTGCAAGCAGAAAATTAAATTTTGCATTCAAGAATACAGGTTTTGCAGGAATTAGAAAGGTAGATATTCAAAGATGAAGGAGTAGAATTGAATGCCACATTAATGACGAATGTGGATATGGATTTATTAAAACAACAATTGGATAGTCGTGTTCAAAGTATTTGGACACTTTTTCGTAGAAGATGGCTTGCTGTACTTGTTCCTCCACTTGAACAAGCGCGGTCATGTTTTGTGTCGGACCATGAAAGTCATCTGATTACTGTAATTCAGAAGCAAGAAAAGCAGCTTGAAGAATACAAGCAGAATATTAAAGGATTGCAAGAGGAGCTATTACAAAAGAATATACACGAAAAGCTAGAAATGATTCGGGAGCAGAACTCTGGAATAGGCCTTCAGCCAAAGCAAAAGAATGTCGAAGACGATAATGCACTTGCAGGTTCGAGTCGACCGTGCGTGCCAGTGTTAGAGGGCCGCCGAACAAGGACAAATGAACTAGGACAGGTGTCTTAAATGTAAAAGTGTTAGACGGCCGCCGAACAAGGACAAAAGTACTAGGACAGGTATCTTAAATGAAAAAGAATCTTTCAGGAAACGCGTAGGTAACTGAAGAATTGCGCACTCTTGTAAAAAAATCCTCTATATAAGGCAAAAAGAAAAGAGTGGTAGCAGCGCCCCATTTGTGGGAATTGCAGTGTATCATTTGAGTGAGCCTCGTTTTGGAGAGCGTAGTAAACGTATTGTGTGAGTGTGTATGTTGTTGAGAGATAAGCCCTGCTTTGTTCTGTTCTGTTCTGTACTCCGGCTAGTCGATTATTCTCACCTTATTACAGAGTTACGAATCAGTTGTATTTTGTTACGAATCTGTTCGGTAATGATTGAGTGTGTCTCTGAGTGTTATCAAGTGCAGTATGATGTTTGTCAGTTCTTCGGCGGAGCAGGGAATTCGATACCGTAGCCTACATTTGCTGTTGATTCCGATCACAGGAAGACTAGTAGCTGTAATGGTCTGGATGTGAGTAGGACATCGTTAGTTTATGGTTAGCCGTTTGTTATTAGGAGATTGGTTGTTCGAGTTTAGCATACGATGAGTCCTCATAACCTTAAGGTATAATGTCTGGTTGGTATACCTATCTGCTCTGAAGAAGTATGTATTAGGTGACCTTGTTACTGAAGTATATTTTGCTCATAAAATAAGTAACCGGATTGCTGCCTTCAGGCCTGAAGTTCTAATTCGAGTACACTGAACAGTCTTCCATTGTTCAAAGATGGACACTGAGCTAAGAACGGGATAACATTTAGGTGTGTGTGATGATTTGGGAAAATAGTACAGGTCCTCTGTCTAACAGACCCCTACCACTCCCAAGGACCCACGTGGCTAAGAGAAAATTTACGGTTAGGAAGGACTCGAAACCGGCTGAACTTGAAGTACTTTGAGCTTGAAGTCGGAAGTAGCGGTTAACGTTAACACAGCCGAGACAGAGGAAGTATTTGTTAAGAAAGAAGTAGAACTGCTAGCATACTTCAAAGAACTGCAAGGACCTCCAAACCAGAACAATAGTGGTAGCTAAAAGGAAAGTTCAAAAGAAACCAGTACAAAAGAAGAAGTTGACCAAGAAGGGGAAGGGAAAATCAGTAGTTGAATCTGTAACTTTAAAGGAGAAAGAAGAAGTGACAGTAGGAGAAGAGCAGAAGGAATCTACTGTTGCAGGAGAGTCAAAAGTGGAAAAATCAGGCATAGCAGGATCCTCACAATTTTCCTCAGACTCTGAAAGTGATATTGAAAGTTTCTTATTAAAAAGTCTGAATTTATCAGTACCCAGTACCCCTAATGTGGTTACACAGGCCACTGAAAAACATAAAACACTTGAAAATCTGAGAGAGAAACCTCAAGGGAAGCAAGTCCAGGAGGAAGCAGTTAAGCAAATCAGTCCTGAAGAGGAAAGAAGGATGATGAAAGGTAAAGCAGTAATGGAAGAAGAGGAAAGTGAAATGAGAAAGGAGTTCAGTGGTGGGTTAGTGCATTCAGGACTAAAGTCAATATGGACCAAACCCTCCCAAAAAACTTATGTTAAATTTGATGAAGGGAAAGTAGAAGCAGAAAAAGGGGTACAGATAAGCAGTTCAGTCATAAAACAGAAGGGTGCAGACCAAATTTAGGAAATAAAGGAAACAATGGAAAAGAAGAATGCTGAAGAATTAGAAGAAGGAGTTATAGAAAAGGAAATCAAACAAAGCATAGAGGATGTACTTTATGATTTGAACAATAATGAGGAGATTACAATCACAAAAGATCAAGGACAAGAGGAGGAGCTAGACCTAATGGACATAGATGAACAGAAAAAGCAGACTAGTAATGATCAGATAAAATTCACTAAGGAAACTGAATCAACATTAATTCAGGAAACCCTAATTCAGGAAAAAGAGATACAGGAGAAAGAAACACAGTTCTCTGAAAAAGAACAACCAGAATTAGAGAATAATGAGGTAGAAGAAGCAAAGGTAGATGAAGATAGATCAAGATATGAGAATCAGGATGATCAGACATTGGAACATGAAGAAGATATTGCAGACCAAGAAACTTTGGAAGCTGATCAAAGCTATGAAGAACAAAAGACTAAGGTTATAGAGTATGAAGAAGAAGAAGAGGAGAATGAGTGCAAAGAAGATAAACAGATAAAAGTCAAACAAATGGAAATGGAAGTTGGGTTGGAAAGAATACCCAAAAATATAAGAGTTGCTTGCCAGATTATTATGAGCAACATAGAGCAGTTCAGACCATTGTTGGAGTTAGACGTCTGCGGAAGCACGCGAACAGCACAAGGAAGAGGAAGAAGCTTGGAGCACAACACACAAGACTGAATGTATTACTAGAGAATGTACAAAGATAAGTAGCCCATTAGGGCAATAGGCGTATATACAAGCCGGGGGAAAAAAACCTCCTAAAGAGGGAAAAAGGAAAACATACACTTCTTCATGCAAGTCACCATTCAGAAATGCTGTTTTAATGTCCAACTGATGTACATTCCAACCATGATGGGCTGCAAGTGCACAAATGCTCCGAACAGTAGTCATACGGCATGTAGGTGCAAAGGTCTCATCAAAATCAATGCCTCTTTCCTGCGCATAACCCTTTGCAACAAGCCTAGCCTTATACCTGTCAACTGTACCATCAGGTTTACGCTTCAGCTTGTATACCCACTTAGTGCCAATGGCCTTCTTGCCAGGAGGCAAGTCACATAAAGACCATGTACCATTCTTCATTATAGCATCATATTCAGATTGCATAGCAGCCATCCAATTTTCTGAATTTTGTGCTTCATCAAAAGAAACAGGCTCATTCTCATCACAGAGACTAGATGCAGCCATAGCATAGCAATCTGATGCAAAGGAGGTACTATGAGAGCCTGAACGAGTACGATATGACAAAGGTGCATCTAATTTGCTGTCACACAAAGTCTGCACCAGCCATTTTGGCATAGTTTTTGCCTGTTCAATACCAGCTCTCTCATCAACAAGTGCATCATGTAAATCTGCATCAGAAATGGCATGATCTGCATCATCATATGAAACCTGCAAAGGCTGAGAAGTTGCCTCATTAGGACCAACGCTAGCCTGTCCACCTGTAAAAAGAGGCATCAAAGTATCATACATGTCTTTGGAGCTAACAGATGTCTCCTTAGTACATGAAAGCAATGGCTGAATAGCATCTTCCACAAAGACAACATCACGGCTAACCAGAATGCGTTTAGTCTGTGGATGATACAGACGATAGCCTTTACTTTTAGAACTGTACCCAACAAAAATACATTTTACTGCCTTATCATCCAATTTTCTGCGATGTTGTTCAGGCACTAATGCATATGCCAAACAACCAAAAACACGCAGATGAGCAACAGATGGCTTGCGGTCATGCCAAGCCTCATATGGAGTGATAGACTGCAACGCTTTCGTGGGACACCTGTTCAGTACATATGCTGCACACATGACAGCCTCAAGCTAGAAACTATGTGGTAAAGCCTGACTTTTGACCATGCACCTCGCCATCTCCATGAGTGACCTGTTCTTTCGTTCAGCAACTCCATTCTGTTGAGGTGTATACGGCACTGTACACTGGTGTTTTATCCCACGTTCAGCCAGAAATGCATTAAAATCTGAAGACATATATTCCCCCCCTCGATCAGAACGGAGGGTGCCCATTTTACATGCTGACAGATTTTCAGCCAAAACCAAAAACTGTTTGAAGCACATGAACACTTCGGACTTTGCTTTGAGTGGATATACCCATGCATGCCTGGAAAAATCATCAATGAAAGTCACGAAGTAAAGGTAATTTCCAAAAGAGGGTGTCTGCATAGGACCACAGACATCACTATGTACAAGCTGCAATTTTTGCATAGCCCGAACTGAACCATCTTTTGGAAAGGAAGAACGCTGCATTTTGCCCAAAATACAGCCTTCACAAACATGTTTTCCAGGTGCCTCAAGTTTGGGCAAAGAGGACACCATTTCAGATTTCTGCAGGCGTAACAAACTAGCAAAATTCAGATGACCAAAGCGTGCATGCCAAAGCTTTGCATCTGACATAGCCTGAGAATCATGAACTGCACATGCCGAATCATTCACAGATTTTTCATAGTCTATGAGCTTATACAGCCCACGACATAAAATGCCAGAAGCAATAATCACATCGCCATTTGAGAGATCATGGACTGTACACCTGTCATCAACGAATTTCACAACCAAGCCAATCTTGGCTAATGCAGAAACTGATAACAGGTTCTTTTTGATCCCTGGCACAAATAAAGCATCTGACAAAGTGAAAGAACTACCATCAGCAGTAGTCAGAATGATCTTACCAACTCCCATAACAGGATAAGAGGAGTTATTGGCGCATGTGACAGTATTCCCTGTAGGGGCAGGCTCGAGTGAAGAGAAGAAACTGCGCTGCGAGGTAATATGTTTGGTTGCCCCACTGTCAAAGTACCAAACATCTGAGTCTACTGCAGACATGCACTGATCATGAGAAGATGGGTCAAAACTGCAAACAGTAGTAAACGCCCATTCTTCTTCCTGCACAAGATTTGCAGACTCTGTTTTTGGTGTAGAGGCCTCTGCAACAACCATTCCAGCCTCTTTCTTCTTTGCCTCTTTAGCAGCCAGTTTTGGACAGTTCTTTATAATATGATCATTTCCTTTACAGTACTTGCAGAACAATTTCTGCTTTTCTGATTTCTTCTCATCTTTATCCTGGTTCTTCGAGTGTGCAGCATTTGCAGATTTCTGCTTACTAGTAGAAGAGCTCCATTTTCCTTTGCCCTTCTGACTAGCCAGGAAAGCTTGATCTGCAACACGCATAATGGACCTGTTCTGCCTGGACTGATCTTCCTGCAATAGAAGAGAGACTAATTCCTCAAATGACAAGGCATTCGGATTGCCTTTCATCATCAATCGAAGAGTAGAGGCAAAACTCTGATATGAATCAGGAAGGCCATTCAGAACGGTCTGCACAAGTGAGCTATCTGGTATAACCTCATCAGCAGAAATCAATTGTTCCTTCAGGTCTTTGATCTTTGTAAGAAAACTGTCCATCGAATCACCTTCATTCATGTGCTCACTCTCCAACTGTTTTCGGAGGTAAGCAACACGAGCCTCATTCCTAGCCTGGTACAAAGTGGTAAGTGTATCCCAAGCATCCTTTGCTGTTCTGCAAGAGCGAATGTGAGGAATAATGGCACGTTTGACAGACAAAGCTATCAATGCATGTGCCTGGGCATCTCTGCCATCCCAACGAATCTGCTCTGCAGTAGGTGCAACAGAAACAGCAGCACGAACAGGAATCTGCGGAATATCATCTTCGACACCATCTTCATCAGCTCCAACACCTGTATTTGCAGTACCTGTCGTTACAGGTGTAACAGGACGTCTTTCAACACCCTGCACAATGCTCCACAATCCTTTTGCAACCAGTACATGTCGCATCATATAAGCCCATAATGGGTAGTTGGTACCATCCAACTTATCCTCAACAGCCAACATACGGAATACATCACTGCTTTCAGCCATGGCCGGTGACTAAAATACCTTGATGCAGAAAATTGACTGTATCTCAAAAAGTTGAACAGAACTGCCCAGACGAGTTCTGCTAGACCTGTAGCAGACTTCGAGACGCTTAAACTGGCGAACAGAAACTGGTATATACCTTTGGCACAAAAGGACGAAATAGCCTGCACAAGCACTGCGATAGTGCGTTTGGAGGCCGAAACGTGCTCAGATCGTGATTTCGGCACCACAGAGCGAAGCCGTTTTGATCTCGAAAACACCTTGAGTATGCTCACCAAATTTTGTGCGAATTTGAGACTGCAAACGGAGGAGTGTCGACGGCACCCTAGAAGAATCAACGACCTGCTCTGATAACAATTGTTGGAGTTAGACGTCTGCGGAAGCACGCGAACAGCACAAGGAAGAGGAAGAAGCTTGGAGCACAACACACAAGACTGAATGTATTACTAGAGAATGTACAAAGATAAGTAGCCCATTAGGGCAATAGGCGTATATACAAGCCGAGGGAAAAAAACCTCCTAAAGAGGGAAAAAAGTGCCCCGGCGGTCCTAGAGTGTTGACACACATCACTACCTAAATATATCAACAACCATCAAGTAGGAATATGATTATATCTGGTATGGTAGCTAAATCTGAGTTTGAGAAAGGCAGTATGATCATTAAGGGGCACAAAAGGGAAAAGGAACAAATGTCAGAACAATTGAGGATGGTGCAGGAGAAAAATGAGGAATTTACAAATAGAATAATTTCTTTGGAGGAATTAGAAGTACAGAAACAAAATAGAATCCAATATCTTGAAGAAAAGAGTGTAAAACTAACAGAGCAGAATAATAAACTGGAAATGGATCTGAGAAAAATTGAAGGAAGATATAGAACCTTGCAGACTTCTTATCAAATTTTGACTAAAGCAAATGAGGAAATAAACAGACAATATTGGAAGAAGGCCAGTTAAAGGATGAAAGCAAGACTGCTCAGATGACAAAGGAAGAAAAGGAAGAATTGCACAAGGAGATCAAGAGATTACAAATAGAATTGAAAGAGGCCAAGGAACTAGAGAAGCAAGCTAGTACACATGCCGCTACCTCAATGAGGGGTTATAACAAGTTGCATATGGATATGGAAAAAGAAAGGAGTGATTGGCAGTCAAGAATGGAAAAGGAAAGAAGTGAATGGATAAAAGAGAGAGGTTTGGGCAACTCAAAACAGAAGTTTGATGGTGACAATAGAAGAACTACAGAAAAAGCTGGAAAAGCCACAAGCTCAAGAAGAAGCACAGATAGAGACTACATATACAGCAGACTATGAAGTGGGAAGTAATGATAGAAACCAACATGGCAGTGAATCAGAAAATAAAAGACCAAGAGAAGAATATTAAGAGGAATTTGTCCAGAAATTGTTAACAAACAGAGAGTCTAGAATGGATTTCATTAGAAAAATGCATGATGAATATGAAGATCAAATTGTCACGTTTGCTCTAAATAAAGGAATAAATCCTGATCAACATCATTGGGCTGCAGATGGACTAGGCATACCTTTATGCATGATTATGGAAAGTATAAAAAACTATCAGTTGGCAAGAGTTGGATTGCCTCCAAATAAATACCTAGAGTATGAAGAGGATATCAATGTGACTAAAGAATTATTTGAGAAAGCCAATCCAAAATGGAGGAATAGATGGTTGGATGCAAATAAAGAATGCAGGAAAATTTGGAAGGAAGCACCCCTTCAGTTGAAAATTAATCCAGCTTACTGCCCAGTAGTAAGAAGAAGAGAATGGACAATTTTTTGGGAAAGAAGGAAAGAAGGACAAATCCCACCTAAATGGTTGAATTTCCCAAAGATAGCAGGTCCAAAGGCAGGAACATGGCCTACAAAAAAGTATATGGTGGATACAGCTGAGTCTGTTATAGCCACATACAAAGATGTGAATGACCCAGCATGCATTTTACTGATCAGAGTAATGAGACTCATTCTGGCATGTATAGAGACATACACAGATACAGATGTCAGAATCTTAAACTACATTGGCTTCAATTCTCCTACTGATGCATTATTGTTTGATCTCAGTGAAACACCTCATAGAATCTGTTTAATGGCATACTACAGCAGAATAATATTTTTGGGCAGTCACTATTTACAAATTTTTGAAGATGCATTTGATTATGGGTTTTTTGAGAGAGAATCAGAAATATTTGGAAACTTGTCAGTGGTCACAAAGTCTCGTCTTACTACATATGAAGCTGCTTACACAGAGTATTTGAAAAAGGATGTAATTGATAAACCAGAAGCTACAGTACAGTGGAGGAAAGCATTGTTTGAAATGGTAAATAACCTGAACATTTCAGAAAGAAAGAGCCATGATCTATTGTCACAGGTCTACCAAAGAAAGAAGAAGTGAAGAGAGCATTTGGAATATATGGGCAGGAATGTCTTTTGTCAGGAGCCAAAAGGTCTAGGAGGGGAAGAATGTTAGAAGAAGTATTTTTTGTAGTATTTTTTGATGAGAAACAATTGTAAAATGGCAAAAACTTGTAAAAATATTTATGCAACTGATGTAAAAATAAGGAAGAGTCTTCCTTATGTAGAATAGAATCTTATGTATTTTTTCTAGAATTTTTGGAAACTCCTAGATAGCATATTTTTAGAATAATAGAGGAAAGGATCAAAATTCAAGTGTGAAAAGGGACACTTGAAAATGTATAAAAGACAATTTCCTCTATTATGAGGGGGTTGGTTGATTATTTGTTTACATGCTATCCAAGTGAAATGCTTTAGACACCAAGATTGTGGAATATGATGGAGATTTGCTCAAGATAATCCAAACCCTAGAAATTCCTCTTCATCTTCATTATTCTCAGAAATTCAGCCATTTACCTCTTATTTCTTGGATTACATCATGTAGAAGGGGCTGTGGTCTCATGTATGCTTCCAGGATTGACAAAATAAAGATGTCTTGTTAATTCTTTATGCTAAATGATTGGAGAGGACAACTCCAAAGATCAATAACAAACAATCTCCCCAGTAGAGAACCTCTCCCTGACATAGTGATAATGCACCTCAATGTGCTTAGTGCGAGCATGGAACACAGGGTTCCTCGCAACTACCAATGCGCTCTGACTGTCAGTGAAGATGGTGGTGGCAAAAGTCTGACCAACACCCAAATCAGCCATAAGGCGTCTGAGCCACACACACTCAACTGTCGCTGTGAATGCTACCCTATACTCAGCCTCACAACTAGAAGTGGCCACAGTAGGCTGCTTCTTGCTCAACCAAGTTATACATGAGCTACCAAGCATGAAGCAAAAGCCACTAGTGGACACACGAGTGTCATAGCAACCAGCCCAATCAGAGTCAGAAAAAGCATGCAAATCTGGCGGTAGTGATCCCCCCTTGGGATAAAACAACCCAAGTAGCCGAGTACCACTCAAGTAGCGAAAGATGCGCTTAACCGCCTGCCAATGCTTGACTCCTGGGCAATGCATAAACTTGCTCATCTGTGAGACAACAAACTGAATATCTGACCAAGTAATGCACAAGTAAATCCAACATCATGAAGACTCAATTGTAAACCTGTCTCCATAGGAGTGGCAATAGGCTTACAGTCTTCAAGGCCAAAATGCTGCAATAATGTGTCAATATATTTCGTTTGACACAAAGCCATTCCACCATCAACTTGCATAAACTGAATGCCCAAATAGTGATGCAAATGCCCCAAATTAGACATCTCAAATGAGGCATGAAAATCAGCCTTAAAATCAACAATACGCTTCTCAATAGGACCAGTGAGTAGCATGTCATCAACATAGACAACAATGATCAGAAGCACATCATTAGCACGCTTAACATATAAGGTGCTTTCAGTTGGACTGCTCTCAAAACCATGTGCAACTAGATAGGCATGTATCTTCTCATACCAAGCACGTGGTGCTTGCTTTAAACCATATAATGCCTTCCTTAACCTGCACACCTGGTTTTGATGCCCTTTCTGCACAAAGCCATGGGGCTGAAAAACATACACTTCTTCATGCAAGTCACCATTCAGAAATACTGTTTTAATGTCCAACTGATGTACATTCCAACCATGATGGGCTGCAAGTGCACAAATGCTCCGAACAGTAGTCATACGACATGTAGGTGCAAAGGTCTCATCAAAATCAATGCCTCTTTCCTGCACATAACCCTTTGCAACACGCCTAGCCTTATACTTGTCAACTGTACCATTAGGTTTATGCTTCAACTTGTATACCCACTTAGTGCCAATGGCCTTCTTGCCAGGAGGCAAGTCACATAAAGACGATGTACCATTCTTCATTATAGCATCATATTCAGATTGCATAGCAGCCATCCAATTTTCTGTGCTTCATAAAAAAAAACAGGCTCATTCTCATCACAGAGACTAGACGCAGCCATAGCATAGCAATCTGATGCAAAGGAGGCGCTATGAGAGCCTGAATGAGTACGATATGACAAAGGTGCATCTAATTTGCTGTCACGCAAAGTTTGCACCAGCCATTTTGGCATAGGTTTTGCCTGCTCAATATCAGCTCTTTCATCAACAAGTGCATCATGTAACTCTACATCAGAAATGGAATGATTTGCATCATCATATGAAATCTTCAAAGGCTGAGAAGTTGCCTCATTAGGACCAGCACTAGACTGTCAACCTGTAAAAAGAGGCATCAAAGTATCATACATGTCTTTGGAGCTAACAAGTGTCTCCTTCGTACATGAAAGCAATGGTTGAATATCATCTTCCACAAAGACAACATCATGGCTAACGAGAATGCATTTAGTCTGTGGATGATACAGACAATAGCATTTACTTTCAGAACTGTACCCAACAAAAATACATTTTGCTGCCTTATCATCCGATTTTCTGTGATGTTGTTCAGGCACTAGTGCATATGCCAAACAGCCAAAAACACACAGATAAGCAATAGATGGCTTGCGGTCATGCCAAGCCTCATATGGAGTGATAGACTACAACACTTTAGTGGGACACCTGTTCAGTACATATGCTGCACACATGATAGCCTCAAGCCAGAAACTATGTGGTAAAGCCTGACTCTTGACCATGCACCTCACCATCTCCATGAGTGACCTGTTCTTTTGTTCAGCAACTCCATTCTGTTGGGATAAAACACTATACACTGTGTTTTATCCCACGTTCAGCCAGAAATGCATTAAAATCAGAAGACATATATTCCCCCCCTCGATCAGAACGGAGGGTGCCCATTTTACATGCTAACAGATTTTCTGCCAAAACCAAAAACTGTTTAAAGCACACGAACACTTCGGAATTTGCTTTGAGTGGATATACCCATGCATGCCTGGAAAAATCATCAATGAAAGTCACGAAGACAAGGTAATTTCCAAAAGAGGGTGTCTACATAGGACCACAAACATCACTACGTACAAGCTACAATCTCTGCGTAGCCCAAACTGAACCATCTTTTGGAAAGGAGGAACGTTGCATTTTGCCCAAAATACAGCCTTCACATACATGTTTTCTAAGTGCCTCAAGCTTGGGCAAAGAAGACACCATATCAGATTTTTACTGGTGTAGCAAATAGCAAAATTCAGATGACCAAAGCATGCATGCCAAAGCTTTGCATCTGACATAGCCTGAGAATCATGTACTGCACATGCCAAATCATTCACAGATCTTTAGTAGTCTATGAGCTTATACAGCCCACGACATAAAATGCCAGAAGCAATAATAACATCGCCATTTGACAGATCATGAACTATACATCTGTCATCAACAAATTTCATAACCAAGCCAATCTTGGCTAATGCAAAAACTGATAACAGATTCTTCTTGATCCCTGACACAAATAGAGCATCTGACAAGGTGAAAGAACTACCATCAGCAGTAGTCAAAATGATCTTACCGACTCCCATAACAAGATAAGAGGAGTTGTTGGCGCATGTGACAGTATTCCCTGTAGGGGCAGGCTCGAGTGAAGAGAAGAAACTGTGCTGCAAGGTAATATGTTTGGTCACCCCACTGTCAAAGTACCAAACATCTGAGTCTACCACAGACATGCACTACTCATGAGAAGATGGGTCAAAACTGCAAACAATAGTAAATGCCCATTCTTCTTCCTGCACAAGATTAGCAGAC
This sequence comes from Ceratopteris richardii, assembly GCA_020310875.1. Taxonomy (NCBI): domain Eukaryota; kingdom Viridiplantae; phylum Streptophyta; class Polypodiopsida; order Polypodiales; family Pteridaceae; genus Ceratopteris; species Ceratopteris richardii. The sequence goes on along the minus strand of CM035424.1, from coordinate 27,555,951 downwards.
TGTGTTTTTGGTGTAGAGGCTTCTACAACAACCATTCTAGCCTCCTTTTTCTTTGCCTCTTTTGTAGCCAGTTTTGGACAATTCTTTATGATATGATCATTCCCTTTACAGTACTTACAAAACAATTTCTGCTTTTCTGATTTCTTCTCATCTTTATCTTCCTTCTTCGAATATGCAGAATTAGCAGAGTTCTGCTTACTAATTGAAGAGCTCCATTTTCCTTTGCCCTTCTGACTAGCCAGGAAAGCTTGATCTGCAACTCGCAGAATGGACCTGTTTTGCCTGGAATCAAATGATAAGGCATTTGGATTTCCTTTCATCATCAACCAAAGAGTAGAAGCAAAATTTGATATGGATCAGGAAGACCATTCAGAACGGTCTGCACAAGTGAGCTATCTGTTATAACCTCATCAGCAAAAATCAACTGTTCCTTCAAGTCTTTGATCTTCATTAGGAAACTGTCCATAGAATCACCTTCATTCATGTGCTCACTCTCCAACTGTTTTCGGAGGTAAGCAACACGAGCCTCATTCCTAGCTTGGTACAATGTGGTAAGTGTATCCCAAGCATCCTTAGCTGTTCTGCAAAGCGAGTGTGAGGAATAATGGCACATTTGACAGACAAAGTTATCAATGCATGTGCCTGGGCATCTCTGCCGTCCCAGCGAATCTGCTCTGCAGTAGGTGCAACAGAAACAGCAGCACGCACAGGAATTTGCGGAATATCATCTTCGACACCGTCTTCATCAGCTCCAGCACCTGTATTTGCAGTACCTGTAGTCAGAGGTGTAACAAGACGTCTTTCAACACCCTGCACAATGTTCCACAATCCTTTTGCAACCAATACATGTCGCATCATATAAGCCCATAATGGGTAGTTGGTACCATCCAACTTATCCTCAACAGCCAACATACGGAATACATCACTGCTTTCAGCCATGGGCGATGACTAAAATACCTTGATGCAGAAAATTGACTCTATCTCAAAAAGTTGAACAGAACTACCCCAACAAATTCTGCTAGACTTGTAGCAGACTTAGAGACGCTTATACTGGCGAACAGAAACTGGTATATATTTTCGGCATAAAAAAATGAAATAGCCTGCACAAGCGCTGCGATGGTGCATTCGGAGGCCAAAACGAGCTCAGATCACGATTTCGGCACGACAAAGCAAAGCCGGTTTGATCTCGAAAACATGCTCAGTATGCTCACCAAATTTTGTGCGATTCTGAGACTGCAAATGGAGGAGTGTTGACGACGCCCTAGATGAAGCGATGACCTGCTCTGATACCAATTGTTAGAGTTAGACGTCTGCGGAAGCACGCGAATAGCACAAGGAAGAAGAAGAAGCTTGGAGCACAACACACAATACTGAAATGCATTACTAGAGAATGTACAAAGATAAGTAGCTCATTAGGGCAATAGGCGTATATACAAGCCGGGGGAAGAAACCTCCTAAAGAGGGAAAAAAGTGCCCCGATGGTCCTAGTGTGTTCACACACATCATTACCTAAATATTTCAACAACCAAATGGGTAGATGTAAAAGCTACGACAAAGAACGATGCTTAGACGACTGCTAAGTTCGTATTTGAGAATGTGTTCACTAGATATGGGCTACCAATAGAGCTAGTAAGTGATAGAGGCACACACTTCTTGAATGACATCATCAAAAGCCTTCTCCAAGAATTCTTGGTGATACATAAGAAGTCTGCCCCCTATCATCCACAAGCTAACGGACAAGCCGAGAGCACCAATAAGATTCTATGCAATGTACTGACAAAATTGGTGAATAATAAATTCTCTGATTGGGACAAATAGCTACATCATGCTGTTTGGACAGAGTTGCCTATAAAACGGTACTCCAAGCCACACCCTTTTAGATGGTGTTCGACCAAAATGCACTACTACCATTGGACTTTTTGATACCTACATTGAAAGTAGCACAAGAGCATGAATGGACAGGCCATGAGCTCTCCTCTAGAATCTTCGATCTTGAATGGTTAGGTGAAACACGATTGAGAGCTACAGCAAGAATTTATGCAGCCAAGAAAAGACAAAAGGCATATTTTGATGCACATGTGAAGGATAAGGGCTTGAAAGTAGGAGACCTAGTCTTAGTCTACACTACATGGAAATTAGAGAAGAGAGGCTATGGACCCATGATTATCAATAGGATCTCAACAAGTGGAGTAGTTCAACTAGCCACTCTAGAAGTCGATATTCTACCAAGTTACATAAGTGGATGTAGAGTCAAGTTATATCAAGAACCCCTAATGGAGGAGATGCTAAATTGTCTCAACATTGCTAAGAAACGCAAGGAAGAAGAAAAATGAATTTGAGAAGAAGCACATGCAGAAGCTTTAGAACGCATCTGATGAATGAAATTATGAAGACAAGGTAGAGATCAGCCTATGTCTGACACTCAAGAAGCTTTGAGTTATCACATAGCCATGTGCGAAGCATCAGGTGAACAGTCCCATAGGATAGTTGATCGATGACCCTTTGTGACCTTAGAGGTAGGACAAGGAAATAGTGCAAGGGCTGTATGGGCCTTGATTGACTCAAGCGCAGCCACTAGTGCGATTAGACTTTCTTACTGTCAAGAGTTGAAAGTACGTGTCAATCCTATAGAAGCATACCTTATACGATTGGGAGATGTGGAAACCTCTTGCATGGGCGAGGTGGACCTCCCCCTATACATTCAAGATGTTCTCTTGATAGTTAGAGTGCTAGTGTGTCTAGATGAGGATCTCATTGAACCTCTTGTCTTGGGTCAAGACTGGATATATGATCATGCAGTCAACCTGAACCTAAGAAGTGGACTTCTTCAGGTCTGGGTAGGTCAAAATTGCATTACCATCTAGTTAGAAAATCAAGCACTCAAGGAAGTAGAATAGGCATCAACTCTTGGTCCCTCCAGGAGCACTCTCATGAAAAAAGATGCTTTTCTTGTCCAACACTCTCTGATGCAGAAAACCTTCTCTCCAGATGCGATGGTGCAAGTGGAACTCCCTGTTTGTCCAAAGGAAGTCTCGGATAAAATACATGAAGTCTCGGAGATCAGAATGAAGCAAAGAAGTAGCGGTCCTAAACCAAAGATCACCTCGGCCAAGGCATCTCGACCATCGAAGCAGATATGGGTACGGAAGGGCAAACTTCCCCAAGCAACTCTAGCTAAAGCCCCAACCAAACCCTACTCTAGTGATCACCGTAGGGCACCTAATAAAATGCTTCTCCAAGAATCACCCACAAAAAGACTATCTATCTGGGTACCCAAGAAGTCAATGATGGCTGATCCACAATCAAGACAAATTTGGGTGCCTAAGGCTTGCTTGCGGCCTCCAGTAGACACCCATAAGCTTCACAAAAATAGGGCCCTATTCACACACACTCACACATGCATCAACAGGCACTAATAGAGGCTCTTGTACATGGGTCCCTTAAAAGCCTCATTTTTGGATAGATGCTCATGTAAAGTCTCCCATAACCCACCTAAGGTCATATTGTAAAACCACACATTACTTTTGGGGACAAAAAGCTTGTAATAAACCCCTCGACCCCCAATTGGTAAATTCACCTCCACCTACTAACTGTATCATCCCACTTAGCTCATAGAACTATTCATTCACTAACTACACACACAATCACCGAGCACCAACTGACTCACTAACTTATCATGGTGCCTCATGTTAATGTTGTAATGGGGACAAACTGTCATATCTTGTCCACTACAATGTTAACATGTGCTTCTATATTCTCACAGAATTGGCAAGCAAGCATTAACATGGCAGAAGCAAGAGGAACTAGTTCCTAGGCGAGATCAAGCACCCAAATATTAGACATTGAAACTCTACTCCTTGAGCCACAACTAACAGAGAGGCCTGTTGAGAAAGAGGAACAACGGACCCTAACCGCCTCGCATGGAAGCGAGAAGCTTCTCCAAGTTGGGGCAAAGAATGAGAGGAGAGGCTCACCCATGCTCATGGAGCAATGGCAACAATGGCCAACGTCACAAAGAGAAAAGGGGAACATCCTCCCAACCATGCACACACATGCAAATCCATACACCAAGACCAGCGCCATTGCACACAAGGATTTGGATGAAACCAAATGACACCTTCTTCCATTACCAAAATGGAGGCCAAGGCCATGGCCAAGGGACCTCCCCTTACAAAATGAGCCCCTCCTTATATAAGAGAGGAGGAGGGATCCGTTGAGTACAAGTGGCCAAATGCTTCATTAACTAAGATATTCTAAAAATGATAGGTAGTTGGGAAAATAAAAAAAGGAATCTTCTTAGAGAGAGAGAGCTCTTGCACGTATCCAAAAGAGAGACCTCATTTCTAAAATAAGGAAAGACTCAAAAAGAAGCCTTTTACAAAAAATAAGGGTAAGGTTGAGTTTTTATGGGTTTTCTCAAAAAAGGAAATAAGGGAGAGTTCCTATGAAGAACTTGTATACAAAAGGAAAAAGTGGGAAATTTGAGAGACTTCCACACAAGGCTTTGAGCCTCCAAGTATCCTTAGCTTCAAGGGAGGCCCCCAAGTACTCCATAGCCTTCATAGCTTCATGGGTCCTTCATAACTTCACAGTTCCAACAAGGCCTCACGAACTCAAGGCAGTGCATATCCTTCCAATTCAGGACCCTCCACAGGGGCACACATCACAAGTCCACAAACATGCACATTGGTTCAGTGACATCACAGGTCCACTAGGAGAGGGTACGTACTTTTGGGAAGTTGAAATAGAATTTAATGGCAAGTGGGGAAGGTATCATTTCTTTACTTGCGAGTTCAAAAAGTAACAGGACGTAGAAGTGATGAGATCAATATGGACCAAAGCTGGCTTGGATAGCTACTTTAGAGCACTATTACCCAAACCTAACTTTTTGCACTTTTCCTACCTGATCAACACTATCACCCCTAGCAGAGCTAAAGGAGGAGATACACACTTGTGCCATCACTTGTTCGAGGTATTCATACCATCCTCATGTCTCCCCGCATTGACATTAAAGGAGATGCTACTCACCACTGAGCTACAGTGCCTACCATAACAAAAAATTTAATTAGTATTGGATAGATAGTAGAGAAAGGTCTACACGTCAGGTTCACCAAGCATGGAGCATATGTGGAAAACCCCCAACAAGGATTCAAGAGGATAGGCAAAGGTGAGAAGTCAGGTAGATTGTTTACTTTTGAAATTGAAGACACAAGGAACATAGCACTATTTAGTTATAGAGAGCAAACCCTATATGAGGGGAAAAATGCACAAGAGGCTAGGGTTTGTAGGGATCAAAGTGTGCGTGAGATTCCTAATGTGACCAAGCAGCACATGATTTATGTCACGAGGAAGGAGATAAGGAAGAGAGCTCACACACACACTCTCACTTTCAAGGAGAATCACACACACAAATTGAGGCAAGGAAGAATGATCTTCTTCTTCTTCTTCTATTACATAAAAAGGAATGTACAAGAATGACCTAAAAACAAGAATACAACAAGTGCAATATATAAAGATCAGTACATAAGGAAAAACCTAATGTCCACGAATGAGTGAGCTGGCAAGGAACAAATGTGCCATCACTCTTGGTAGATAAATCTAATAAAGCTCAATGAAGTATCCGTGACATATACCATCATGACCACTATACATGTCAAAGAAACGAAAAACTGGTACGTGTCATCCTGGATCATCACATGTTGAGCTTGATATCTCAACACTCCCCCTCAAGCTCAATGCCATATCCTATAATCCAAGCATCTTCCGAAACTTCTTCAACTTCTCAGCTCCAAGTGCTTTGGTGAAAATATCAGCAACCTGCTCATCTGCTCTCACATAAACAAGATCAATATCACCTGCTAATACCTTCTCTCTGATGAAGTGATAATGTACCTTGATATGCTTTGTTCTAGCATGGAAAACAGGGTTCCGTGCTAATTGTATGCTGCTAAGATTATCACAATAAATGGTGATACGATTTTGCACTTCCACACCTAAATCTGCAAGTAGCATCTCTAGCCATGATGCCTCACATGCTGCCATTGCAACACCTCTATACTCAACCTCTGTACTCAACAAAGCATCAGTGGGTTGCTTCTTACTACTCCATGTAACAGCTGCACTCCCAAGTGAGCATAGAAAACCACTACTAGATCTTCTATCTGCAATGCTACCAGCTGAATCTGCATTCATGTATCCATAAACCTACAAATCTACACCAGACTCATAAAAAAATGCATGATCCAAAGTAGCACTCACATAACGTAGAGTGCACCTCAGAGCATCCAAATGTGGCTTCCTCGAAACCTGCATAAACTGACTTTCAAGTCCAATAGTATAACATAGATCAGGCCTTGTAATTGTGAGATATATAAGACTTCCCACAATTTTCCTGTACATAGTAGCATTTTCCAATGCTTCACCTAATGTACTATCCTATTTCAAATTCTGATATAATGGCATAGAAATTGGCTTACAATCAGCCATTCCATACTTTTGCAGCATATTCAAGGCATACTACCTTTGCGACATCCATATACCTGTTTTTGTATGTATAAACTCAATGCCCAAGAAATAGCGTAGCACACCAAGATCTTTCATGTCAAATTCATGCATAAAAAGTTGTTGTACCTCTTTGATGCTTCCTTCATTATCACCACCTACAATCACGTCATCAACATAAATAGCCACAATAGTGATGCCATCATCAGCCTTCCTTGCATATAGTGAGTGATCTGCATCACACATAGAAAACTCAATGCTGGTTAAGTAATCAACAATCCTTGCATGCCATGCATGAGGGGCTTGCTTCAACCCATACAAAGCCTTTTGCAACCTGCAAACATATTATGGATGCTTTGAATCTTCATATCCTTGTGGCTGGTCCATATATACTTCTTCTTGTAACTCACCATGAGGAAAGCATTCTTCACATCCATCTGATGCAAAGTCCATCCTTTTGTTGTAGCTAATGCAACAAGTGTTCTGACAGTAGACATTTTAGCTACACGGCTGAATATTTCCTCATAATCAATGTCATATGTATGTGCATATCCTTTAGCTACCAATCGTGCTTTATATCTGCTTATGCTACCATCAGCATTATGCTTCACCTTGTAAACCCATTTGCTGTTGGATAAACAATGTTCCTATTGGTCCATTCTATCTAGAATTTACAGGATGTGTACAAAGCTTCTGTACTTCTTCAAGCTGACGGCCGCGTACCAGCATCTATAGTTGTCAAACTCACATCCTTTACACACTAGAGCTTTGGCGGCGTGGATAAATCGCTATCCTCCCAAAGTATCACCCGAGTTCGATTCCCATAGGCGGCAGCACACGAAAGCTTATTTTTTATCATATCATTTAATATGATTTTCAGCAATCAGCGACGGATTCTAACGGGAGTGCATTTTTGTGCTTTTCCCTCCGGATTACAATTTTGAAGAACGATCGCTTATGCTTTATTGAGCAATTGCTTTATTATCACCTTTTCAAGGGACACAAAATCCTATATAACACAAGCTTGGGATCACTGGAATCATCCTTCACCTAGGATCAACACAAGCTTTCTAGAGCTTGGACCTCAGTAGAGGTGGTGTTTCTTCTAGCACATGGGGCAGCCATGGTGCTAACTTGAAGCATGTTGAGGAGCAGCTATGGAGTTCTTCTTGGTGATTCTTCTTGGAGAAGATGAAGGGTGTGCTCACACTCTAGCTCATGGAGAGGAGGTCATCTCTTGTTCATGGCAAGAAGACTTGATTATTAGCAGCTTGATGGTGAGGACCGCCCATCTACATGATGTATTTGATGATCATCTTCTACAAGAAGATGTTAGGTTGAAGATTATCTTCTACAAGAAGATGTCTGGCTACTTCAAAGACATTGGATGGGACCATCTACATGATTTTGAAGATTATCTTCTACAGGAAGATATTAGGTTGAAGATTGTCTTCTACAAGAAGATGTCGGGCTACTTCAAAGACATTAGATGGTGATTAACATAAGATTCACATCTTATGTTAAGTATTCAGGTACATATTCTCTTTATGCACACAGGTACTACTTGAAGTTTATGGAGGCTGTGGCGTTCATATCAGAAGGAGTCCTATTCTGCATAGGTACAAGAGAATCAGTACTTATATGCTTTATGCATATTTTTATGAGGTGTTTGAGAAGGTGTGTTCACATGAGTTTGAGGATTTCAGGCAACAATCTTGTTAGCATTCTATGCTACTTTATAAGTATGTGATCTTTTCACACACATATCTGACTTAGGGTCTTCCATAGCCTAAGTTTAGATGTAGGTTTGTTGACCATCAGTTTCACACTGATCCTTCCTCATTCAGTCACTCATATTCACTCTTCTATAACCTATAAGGTCACACATCTCATGTATATTCAGATTACTGCCCACACATCTGAATATGTTTGTTACATTGTACATTCACTCATTCATCTATTTCTCATCACATAGAATGGTTGAGAATTTTGCTCCCACATTGTACATTGAACATTGGTATATATGATACTATGAGTAAGCGATGGCTTACGTAAAACCTTACACATGTTGTCTATTCTTTCTCTATCTTTTTCTCATCATTTGTATGATTAAGTTGTGTTATGTTCATGTTTTGTCAATATGGAAGATTGCTGGAATTAATGTTGTACATGACTGGAACCATGCACCTGTGACATGAGCCTAAGGGCCTACCTCACTTCTGACATTTGGTATCAGAGCACTAAGGTTTTGGTTTCAGAACTTTAGATCTTTGGCATCAATGCATTAAGGCTCTCATAATCCCAGGTTCCTAGAATTCCAGTTTTACAACATATGATTTGAAAGCATCTTCTAATATTTGACATTTGACATACACACTTAGTCTAGATGAGTAGAGATTTGAGAATTAGACACTTTAGTTACATTCATCAGTGTGGAGTACGAAGTTGATGATCTGTTAGCAGCCAAATATTTTTGAAGAGTATGCAAATACTTTACGAAAGTATTGTTTGAAGACCCAGACTTGATGAAGAGAAGACTACTTCAAATTCAAGGAAGAACAATGGTTTAGAGAAGATGAAGGAATCAGATCAACATCAAATCACAGGTATCAGTTTCTACTATCAGATTATCATTTGCAGGTCATATCTTAGAAGAGCAGTTATGAAGAGATTTTGAAGGTTTCAAGGAGTGCTTTTATACGCTTTCATCATTTGAAAGTTAAAGCATTAGCTACATCAAAACAGGTATCTAGAGGTCGTTCTAGAGAGTTTTGAGAAATCTCTTTCATGGCAAGAAAGTTCATCTAAGAAGACAAGTGCAGAGATGAGATGAGTTTTGTTTTCAGCCAATTTTCTTTTGTAAGTTGGTTGGATATCAAGGTACAAATGTATCTAGAGAAGGTAACTCTAGAAGGGTAATTCATCATTCAGATAAACGATTGGTGAATTTAGTCATTTCAGACATTTGAAAAAACATTTTGATTCAGAGATATGAGGAGATGGTAAAACATGTTTCTATATTCACTTCCATTTATATACCATGTTTGTTTTATCTCTTACTCTTACATTAGAGGAAGAGAAAAGTTCATTCGAAGAAGTCAAGAGTGTTTGCTATTTCAAGATGAAGAGAACAAAAGGTATGGAAGAGAAGTTTGAAGATGTTGACATCATCATGTGGAAGAAAGACGCAGAAGAAGAAAGTCCATCATTTCCAAAAGAAAAGTAAGGCTTCCTTTTCTCATATATTTTCCATATACTTTTCCTATTTTATCCTCTACATCCAAAGACAAGTCTACGAAAACATCTTGTTTAAAGAAGAAGCAGTTTCTTGTTTTGCATTACACTTGGTCATGATCTAGTAGATTTGACAAAGAATTGCATTGAGAGAAACAAAAGCACTCATATGTGTATGAGTTATGTTGAAGCTTTTAAGCAGGCAACTTATATGTTCCCTCAAAGAATTCTTGGAGTGTCAATACAGAGCTACTTGGTATATGACAAGTTGTAGAGAAGTATATTTCTTCTTTATCTAACTCTTGAGGTAAAAGAGCTTTTTAGCAGATGTTGAAGACTTGGGTTGAGGTTTTATGTTTGGAAAAGATTACCTCATATTCAGTATTTTCAGAAAACTTCAGAATATTCAGAATCTTGTTGATGTACGAGTCAATGAAGAATCTACTTTCAATGATTGTCTAGATTTTTCGATACATGTTTGTATTCCAAAAGGTGTTCCATCATATCCTATCACTTGATTAAGAAGTGGAGTTAGCCAAAAGAAAATCAAGCAGGTACTATCACATTTCACCAGGGTAAAATATGAAAGTTATGAAGTATCAACTTGCAGCTTTTGGAGTCCTCAAGGTGAGAAGTTTGTCCACTTATGTTTCAAGTAGGAATTGCAGATTCCTTGAAGGATTTGTTTGAAGAAAAGTTTTACAACTTTTTGAGAAGCATGGACACTTGGAGACATTCAGGAAGTAAATCAAACATTCAGTCATGAAGGTTTGATGACAACAGATTTTACACAGGAGAGATCATTGATCTAATATGGTCTTATATGATCTTGAGTTTTTATGATTCAATTGTCTATCCTTTGCTTATGAAGATTCTTAACATTGGAAGAAGTAAGTCAAAGATTCATATTCTATCAGATTTGTGTTGCAAAGAGATAGAAATACTTGTTATGTGCAGAAGGGTATGAATCCTAAAATGCTTTCAGCAAGGTTTTATCAGCTAACCTTATTCTACAATATGGGAAGCTGAAGACCTACAGTGAAAGTTATTAGTGACGCACTGCTAATAAAAAAAGGGGTCAGAGATTTTGTTTCAGATACAGGTATTGATCACTGAACATCAGATTTATGAAGGAAGACGTTCCACATTTCATAAAGTCTGATATATTTGAAGAATACTGGACACTAGTGTTAAGTCATCCAGGGGGTGATGAAACATGAAAACTTATTTTCAAGCCATATGTAAAAGAATGCAGATTCATACCTATAGGTATTCCTATATTTCCTTTGTCAGGTTCTCTTTATGTTCCAGCTTTGAAAGAAGAAGGAAGAAGGAGAATGTTTGGAGAAAGTTCCTGTTAGGATGTTCCTGTTCAAGAGAAGGTTCCAGATTTCTATTGAAGAGAAGCTTGATATTTCAGAGAGGTATATTTCAAAAGTGCGCACATATATGTTTATACCAAGTTCTGAAGGAAAGAGGTATGAAGGATTCAAAGGATGAAGACATTATAACATCATATATTTTTTGACTCATATTGAGTTGAGTACAGTGAGAGATGAACCAGCAGTGTTCATAATACACTAAGTTGTGAGTTGACAGTCACAGGTTCCAGGATTCAGTTCTTGATTTTGTTTAGTGTATTTACATGACACAGCAGAAGTACGTTGAGAAACCTTTTTGGAAGGTAAATGCAAATATATAGATCCTAGTGTATGTTTTCAGGTTTTTGAAAACAGGAGATAGCAAGTTCGGAGACAGTTCATGCTATATTTTTTTGTCAAGCAGTGATTGCTTGATGTGTACACTATTGGATATCTAGTTTGCATATTTTCTCAGGTATTATGGTTCATATTCAGCAAGTTCAGGTTTTTTGAAGGAAAGTCAATTTCAATTTTGAAGAAGACTTTTTCTGAAGTACGGGAGTACAAGCTTGAAGCTTGTGATAATTTGCAGCTTGTGACAGTTTGCAGATCCAGTCCAGGTTGTACCAATATGACATTGCAGGGGGGATTGTTGGATAAACAATGTTCCTATTGGTCCATTCTATCTAGAATTTACAGGATGTGTACAAAGCTTCTGTACTTCTTCAAGCTGACGGCCGCGTAACAGCATCTATAGTTGTCAAACTCACATCCTTTACACACTAGAGCTTTGGCGGCGTGGATAGGTCGCTATCCTCCCAAAGTATCCACCCGAGTTCGATTCCCATAGGCGGCAGCACGCGAAAGCTTATTTTTTATCATATCATTTAATATGATTTTCAGCAATCAGCGATGGATTCTAACGGGAGTGCGTTTTTGTGCTTTTCCCTCCGGATTACGATTTTGAAGAACGATCGCTTATGCTTTATTGAGCAATTGCTTTATTATCAGCTTTTCAAGGGACACAAAATCCTATATAACACAAGCTTGGGATCACTTGAATCATCCTTCACCTAGGATCAACACAAGCTTTCTAGAGCTTGGACCTCAGTAGAGGTGGTGTTTCTTCTAGCACATGGGGCAGCCATGGTGCTAACTTGAAGCATGTTGAGGAGCAGCTATGGAGTTCTTCTTGGTGATTCTTCTTGGAGAAGATGAAGGGTGTGCTCACACTCTAGCTCATGGAGAGGAGGTCATCTCTTGTTCATGGCAAGAAGACTTGATTATTAGCAGCTTGATGGTGAGGACCACCCATCTACATGATGTATTTGAAGATCATCTTCTACAAGAAGATGTTAGGTTGAAGATTATCTTCTACAAGAAGATGTCTGGCTACTTCAAAGACATTGGATGGGACCATCTACATGATTTTGAAGATTATCTTCTACAGGAAGATATTAGGTTGAAGATTGTCTTCTACAAGAAGATGTCAGGCTACTTCAAAGACATTAGATGGTGATTAACATAAGATTCACATCTTATGTTAAGTATTCAGGTACATATTCTCTTTATGCACACAGGTACTACTTGAAGTTTATGGAGGTTGTGGCATTCATATCAGAAGGAGTCCTATTCGGCATAGGTACAAGAGAATCAGTACTTATATGCTTTATGCATATTTTTATGAGGTGTTTGAGAAGGTCTGTTCACATGAGTTTGAGGATTTCAGGCAACAATCTTGTTAGCATTCTATGCTACTTTATAAGTATGTGATCTTTTCACACACGTATCTGACTTAGGGTCTTCCATAGCCTAAGTTTAGATGTAGGTTTGTTGACCATCAGTTTCACATTGATCCTTCCTCATTCAGTCACTCATATTCACTCTTCTATAACCTATAAGGTCACACATCTCATGTATATTCAGATTACTGCCCACACATCTGAATATGTTTATTACATTGTACATTCACTCATTCATCTATTTCTCATCACATAGAATGGTTGAGAATTTTGCTCCCACATTGTACATTGAACATTGGGATATATGATACTATGAGTACGCGATGGCTTACGTAAAACCTTACACATGTTGTCTATTCTTTCTCTATCTTTTTCTCATCATTTGTATGATTAAGTTGTGTTATGTTCATGTTTTGTCAATATGGAAGATTGCTGGAATTAATGTTGTACATGACTGGAACCATGGACCTGTGACATGAGCCTAAGGGCCTACCTCACTTCCAACATTTGGTATCAGAGCACTAAGGTTTTGGTTTCAGAACTTTAGATCTTTGGCATCAATGCATTAAGGCTCTCATAATCCCAGGTTCCTAGAATTCCTGTTTTACAACATATGATTTGAAAGCATCTTCTAATATTTGACATTTGACATACACACTTAGTCTAGATGAGTAGAGATTTGAGAATTAGACACTTCAGTTACATTCATCAGTGTGGAGTACGAAGTTGATGATCTGTTAGCAGCCGAATATTTTTGAAGAGTATGCAAATACTTTACAAAAGTATTGTTTGAAGACCCAGACTTGATGAAGAGAAGACTACTTCAAATTCAAGGAAGAACAATGGTTTAGAGAAGATGAAGGAATCAGATCAACATCAAATCACAGGTATCAGTTTCTACTATCAGATTATCATTTGCAGGTCATATCTTAGAAGAGCAGTTATGAAGAGATTTTGAAGGTTTCAAGGAGTGCTTTTATACACTTTCATCATTTGAAAGTTAAAGCATTAGCTACATCAAAACAGGTATCTAGAGGTTGTTCTAGAGAGTTTTGAGAAATCTCTTTCATGGCAAGAAAGTTCATCTAAGAAGACAAGTGCAGAGATGAGATGAGTTTTGTTTTCAGCCAATTTTCTGTTGTAAGTTAGTTGGATATCAAGGTACAAATGTATCTAGAGAAGGTAACTCTAGAAGGGTAATTCATCATTCAGATAAACGATTGGTGAATTTAGTCATTTCAGACATTTGAAAAAACATTTTGATTCAGAGATATGAGGAGATGGTAAAACATGTTTCTATATTCACTTCCATTTATATACCATGTTTGTTTTATCTCTTACTCTTACATTAGAGGAAGAGAAAAGTTCATTCGAGGAAGTCAAGAGTGTTTGCTACTTCAAGATGAAGAAAACAAAAGGTATGGAAGAGAAGTTTAAAGATGTTGACATCATCATGTGGAAGAAAGACGCAGAAGAAGAAAGTCCATCATTTCCAAAAGAAAAGTAAGGCTTCCTTTTCTCATATATTTTCCATATACTTTTCCTATTTTATCCTCTACATCCAAAGACAAGTCTACGAGAACATCTTGTTTAAAGAAGAAGCAGTTTCTTGTTTTGCATTACACTTGGTCATGATCTAGTAGATTTGACAAAGAATTGCATTGAGAGAAACAAAAGCACTCATATGTGTATGAGTTATGTTGCAGCTTTTAAGCAGGCAGCTTATATGTTCCCTCAAAGAATTCTTGGAGTGTCAATACAGAGCTACTTGGTATATGACAAGTTGTAGAGAAGTATATTTCTTCTTTATCTAACCCTTGAGGTAAAAGAGCTTTTTAGCAAATGTTGAAGACTTGGGTTGAGGTTTTATGTTTGGAAAAGGTTACCTCATATTCAGTATTTTCAAAAAACTTCAGAATATTCAAAATCTTGTTGATGTACGAGTCAATGAAGAATCTACTTTCAATGATTGTCTAGATTTTTGGATACATGTTTGTATTCCAAAAGGTGTTACATCATATCCTATCACTTGATTAAGAAGTGGAGTTAGCCAAAAGAAAATCAAGCAGGTACTATCACATTTCACCCGGGTAAAATATGAAAGTTATGAAGTATCAACTTGCAGCTTTTGGAGTCCTCAAGGTGAGAAGTTTGTCCACTTATGTTTCAAGTAGGAATTGCAGATTCCTTGAAGGATTTGTTTGAAGAAAAGTTTTACAACTTTTTGAGAAGCATGGACACTTGGAGACATTCATGAAGTAAATCAAACATTCAGTCATGAAGGTTTGATGACAGCAGATTTTACACAGGAGAGATCATTGATCTTGTATGGTCTTATATGATCTTGAGTTTTTATGATTCAATTGTCTATCCTTTGCTTATGAAGATTCTTAACATTGGAAGAAGTAAGTCAAAGATTCAGATTTTATCACATTTATGTTGCAAAGAGATAGAAATACTTGTTATGTGCAGAAGGGTATGAATCCTAAAATGCTTTCAGCAAGGTTTTTATCATCTAACCTTATTCTAAAATATGGGAAGCTGAAGACCTACAGTGAAAGTTATTAGCGACGCAGTGCTAATAAAAAAAGGGTTCAGAGATTTTGTTTCAGATACAGGTATTGATCACTGAACATCAGATTTATGAAGGAAGACGTTCCACATTTCATAAAGTCTGATATATTTGAAGAATATTGGACACTAGTGTTAAGTCATCCAGAGGGTGATGAAACATGAAAACTTATTTTCAAGCCATATGTAAAAGAATGCAGATTCATACCTACAGGTATTCCTATATTTCCTTTGTCAGGTTCTCTTTATGTTCGAGCTTTGAAAGAAGAAGGAAGAAGGAGAATGTTTGGAGAAAGTTCCTTTTAGGATGTTCCTGTTCAGGAGAAGGTTCCAGATTTCTATTGAAGAGAAGCTTGATATTTCAGAGAGGTATATTTCAAAAGTGCGCACATATATGTTTATACCAAGTTCTGAAGGAAAGAGGTATGAAGGATTTAAAGGATGAAGACATTATGACATCATAGATTTTTTGACTCATATTGAGTTGAGTACAATGAGAGATGAACCAGCAGTGTTCATAATACACTAAGTTGTGATGTGACAGTCACAGGTTCCAGGATTCAGTTCTTGATTTTGTTTAGTGTATTTACATGACACAGCAGAAGTACGTTGAGAAACCTTTTTGGAAGGTAAATGCAAATATATAGATCCTAGTGTATAATTTCAGGTTTTTGAAAACAGGAGATAGCAAGTTCGGAGACAGTTCATGCTATATTTTTTTGTCAAGCAGTGATTGCTTGATGTGTACACTATTGGATATCTAGTTTGCATATTTTCTCAGGTATTATGGTTCATATTCAGCAAGTTCAGGTTTTTTGAAGGAAAGTCAATTTCAATTTTGAAGAAGACTTTTTCTGAAGTACGGGAGTACAAGCTTGAAGCTTGTGATAATTTGCAGCTTGTGACAGTTTGCAGATCCAGTCCAGGTTGTACCAATATGACATTGCAGGGGGGATTGTTGGATAAACAATGTTCCTATTGGTCCATTCTATCTAGAATTTACAGGATGTGTACAAAGCTTCTGTACTTCTTCAAGCTGACGGCCGCGTACCAGCATCTATAGTTGTCAAACTCACATCCTTTACACACTAGAGCTTTGGCGGCGTGGATAGGTCGCTATCCTCCCAAAGTATCCACCCGAGTTCGATTCCCATAGGCGGCAGCGCGCGAAAGCTTATTTTTTATCATATCATTTAATATGATTTTCAGCAATCAGCGACGGATTCTAACGGGAGTGCGTTTTTGTGCTTTTCCCTCCGGATTACGATTTTGAAGAACGATCGCTTATGCTTTATTGAGCAATTGCTTTATTATCAGCTTTTCAAGGGACACAAAATCCTATATAACACAAGCTTGGGATCACTTGAATCATCCTTCACCTAGGATCAACACAAGCTTTCTAGAGCTTGGACCTCAGTAGAGGTGGTGTTTCTTCTAGCACATGGGGCAGCCATGGTGCTAACTTGAAGCATGTTGAGGAGCAGCTATGGAGTTCTTCTTGGTGATTCTTCTTGGAGAAGATGAAGGGTGTGCTCACACTCTAGCTCATGGAGAGGAGGTCATCTCTTGTTCATGGCAAGAAGACTTGATTATTAGCAGCTTGATGGTGAGGACCGCCCATCTACATGATGTACTTGAAGATCATCTTCTACAAGAAGATGTTAGGTTGAAGATTATCTTCTACAAGAAGATGTCTGGCTACTTCAAAGACATTGGATGGGACCATCTACATGATTTTGAAGATTATCTTCTACAGGAAGATATTAGGTTGAAGATTGTCTTCTACAAGAAGATGTCGGGCTACTTCAAAGACATTAGATGGTGATTAACATAAGATTCACATCTTATGTTAAGTATTCAGGTACATATTCTCTTTATGCACACAGGTACTACTTGAAGTTTATGGAGGCTGTGGCGTTCATATCAGAAGGAGTCCTATTCGGCATAGGTACAAGAGAATCAGTACTTATATGCTTTATGCATATTTTTATGAGGTGTTTGAGAAGGTGTGTTCACATGAGTTTGAGGATTTCAGGAAACAATCTTGTTAGCATTCTATGCTACTTTATAAGTATGTGATCTTTTCACACACGTATCTGACTTAGGGTCTTCCATAGCCTAAGTTTAGATGTAGGTTTGTTGACCATCAGTTTCACACTGATCCTTCCTCATTCAGTCACTCATATTCACTCTTCTATAACGTATAAGGTCACACATCTCATGTATATTCAGATTACTGCCCACACATCTGAATATGTTTGTTACATTGTACATTCACTCATTCATCTATTTCTCATCACATAGAATGGTTGAGAATTTTGCTCCCACATTGTACATTGAACATTGGTATATATGATACTATGAGTAAGCGATGGCTTACGTAAAACCTTACACATGTTGTCTATTCTTTCTCTATCTTTTTCTCATCATTTGTATGATTAAGTTGTGTTATGTTCATGTTTTGTCAATATGGAAGATTGCTGGAATTAATGTTGTACATGACTGGAACCATGGACCTGTGACATGAGCCTAAGGGCCTACCTCACTTACAGCATTTGCAGCCTATGGGTTTCTTTCCTTGTGGCAATGGAACCAGCTTCCATGTATCATTTCCATAAAGTGCAGCCATCTCCTCATCCATAGCTTTTTCCCAATCTGTATTTCCAATTGCATCTTCAAAACAAGAAGGTTCAGCATCTTGTATTACCTTTGTCATGTAGGCACAATGGCAAGCCATGTAACTATCATATGTCAATCGTTGCACTGAATTCCACATCTTCCTAGATCTTCTTGGTCTTGGGTCACTTCTCCTTGTATCATCTGCATGTGCTCTTCTTACTCCTAGAGTCTTCACAAAGGGCAATCCAAGTTCCTCATCAAGACTCTTTTTTGAACCGCTTGAATCTCCATCAACATCTTCAAAACCTGCACATGTTTTACTACCAGCAGAAAGCTTTTCTTTACCTTTCTTGGATGTATTTGATGAATTTGCTGGACTGAAATTTCCACACAATCTTGCACTCCATGGATTTGAGCTGGAACTATTGCTTGGTGATGCATCTGGTCCACTCAAAACTTGAGATTCTGCACTTGATTTTTCAGCATTTTCTTTGTCATTTGGTTCAAGATTCAGTCCTTCTTTGGCATCTGCATAGGAGCTTGACATTTCATCAAATACCACATTTTTGCTCACCTTCACCTGTCGTGTGAGTGGGTTATAACATTTGTACCCTTTTTGCTCAAGGAAGTATTAAATGAAGACACATTTTTCTGCTTTTGGATCAAGCTTCATCCTCAACTCATCTGGAACATGTACATATGCAATATAGCCAAAAACTTCAGATGTGATAGGTTTGGCTTTTTACCTGTAAACTTCTCTTCAGGTGTAATTTGATGTACAACAACAATCAGCGTTCTGTTCATGATGTATATAGCAGTATGCACAACTTTTTCCCAATAACAATGAAGCATATTCTTCTCAGCCATCAAGGCTCTTGCTATTTCTGCAATATGTCTATTTTTGCGTTCAACAATGCCATTCTGCTGTGGTGCATACCTGCATGAAAACTGATGCCGAATTCCCTGATTTTTTCAACCGCCCATAGATGTGGTCTTTGCTGGACCCCAAACATCTGGATGTACTACTTCTAGTACATTCTCACTAACATGCTTGTCATGTGGAAATGATGCTCTTGACAGTTTTCAAATTGACATGCTGCACATACCTTTTGCATTTTTGCAAATTTGAAATTTGGTAGTCCATGGACAATCTCCTTTGATTGCATCAGTTTCAGCCTTTGCAGATTTGTGTGTCCAATTCGTTTGTGCCAAATCTGTATATCAA
The DNA here is from genome assembly GCA_020310875.1 of Ceratopteris richardii. Lineage (NCBI taxonomy): Eukaryota > Viridiplantae > Streptophyta > Polypodiopsida > Polypodiales > Pteridaceae > Ceratopteris > Ceratopteris richardii. The sequence continues at coordinate 27,536,698 of CM035424.1, read as the reverse complement.
CAATAACTCCTGCACCTTTTGCAAACATGGCTGCATTCATTTCAGGAATCTTCACAATTAAGGTGAACATCCTATCCACTTTGTTTCCTTTGGCAATGAATCATCCATCCTGATTGTACTCCTCTACATATAATCCAACAGCATTGAACCTGACTTGTAATCCTTGGTCAACCATTTGTCCAACAAAAACCAAATTCTTTGTTATATTTGGAACATGCATCACATCAGCGAGATGTTTTACCTTTCCATCCTCCATAGATAGTGCTATGTTTCCTGTATGCTCAATAGGATGTGATGTGTCATCACCTATTTCAACATAACCAGGAACTGATAATTTTTGCAAAGTACTTAACCATTCCGCATGACCGGTCATGTGATTTGAAGCGCCTGAATCAACATACCAGACATTATCATTCGATTTTGAAACACCAGCAGACATCATATTCATCATGTGATGTTGAACCATAAACAGCTTCTCACAATTATCTGCACTTGTGAATGCATAGTTGTTTTGCTACCTTCTGTTATTTTGATTCTTCAACCTGCAATCATGTTCAAAATGTCCAGGTTTACCACAATTCCAGCATCCTTTACCATCATTACCTGAATCATTTCTTTAAAAATTTTTGCGACCTCTTTGGCTCCCCCTGCCTCGAAACTGTCCTCTTCCTCCTGCATGATTCTGTTGTTGACCTTGGTCTTGGTTACTGTTTCCTCTTCCACTTTCGAAACCTCTACCTTTGGCTCTTCCTCTACTAGAGTAGAATACCTACTTAGAACTAGATTTTCCTTGGGAGTTTGAATCCTCACCAAGATTCTTTTCTTCAATAATTAGCATAGATACGAGATCAGTAAAATTCAGAATATTTTCCCTGGTCCGTATAGAAGTTCTGAACTGCTTATATGCAGCTCCTAAACCACGAAGACACACTTCCACCTTATCATCATCATCTACGTTCACGCCAATAGATGCAAGTGACTCACATATGCTTTTGATTTTCAAGGTGTAGTCACTTACCGACATGCTCGTCTTCTCCAATGTATGAAGCTCGTTCTTGAGTTGCAATTTCTGTGCCTTTGGATTGGTCTCATACAATGTGAGCAAACTCTTCCAAGCCTCTTTTGGAGTCTTGGCATCCTGTATGTGTCCAATCATGCTATCCTGTATGCTAATAGATAGCTAGTACATTACCTTTCCTGCTCCTTGATTCCATTCCTCATATGCTCTTACCCGATCTGCAGTTCAATTCCTTTCTAGTAACTGCATAGCATTTTCATTCTCTCCTTTGATGTACTTCCAGTAGCCTTTTCCCATCAAGAAATTCATCATTCTGAATCTCCAAGCATGGAAGTTGTTCTTGGCAAGCTTATCGCTCATAAGCTGACTCATTCCATCTATGTTTGCCATTTCTGTAGCAATTCAGAACACTGCAAAATACTACAAGCAACAGTTCTGCTTGAACTCTGTCCCACTATGACGTGACAATTTGACCTCAGAAAAAACATAGTTTTCGTGTATCAACAGTACATGGAATTCTATTACATAAAAAGGAATGTACAAGAAGACCTAAAAACAAGAAAACAACAAGTGCAATATATAAAGATCAATACATAAGGAAAAACATAATGTCCGCGAATGAGTGAGCTAGCAAGGAACAAATGTTCCATCACTCTTGGTAGATAAATCTAATAAAGCTCAATGAAGTATCCCTGACATATACCATCGTGACCACTATACATGTCAGAGAAATGAAAAACTAGTATGTGTTATCTTGGATCATCACATGTTGAGCTTGATATCTCAACAATTTACAAATGTGGAGCTTGACAATTTGCCAAAGCTCATAGGCAAACTTTCAATAGAAAAGGATACATCCATGAAGATTATTTGGAGCTTCTACACACTGATGTGTGGGATCCTAGCAAAGATCCATCCATCTCAGGCTCAAGGTACTATGTGTCTTTTATTGATGATTACAGTAGGTGGACAATTCTCTATTTTATGAAGCATAAGGATGAGGTGTTTACATGTTTCAAAAAATATTTGGCATTAGTGGAAGACTAAACAAGAAAGAGCTTGAAGAGAATCTGGTCTGATGGAGTTGGTGAGTACTTTTCACATGAGTTTGATCTATTTCTATAGGATAAATTCATAAAGAGGGAAGTAAAAACCACGTATACTCCTGAATTGAATGGAGTGGCTGAAAAAAGGAACATGTTAATTGTTGAGGTAGATAGATCTATGTTAAATGAGAAAAAATTAACTAATTATTTATGGGTACAGGCTGTTTCTACAGATACCTATTTGCTTAATAGAATTCCATCCGAGTCATTGGATGGTATGACACCATATGAAGCTTGGAATGGTAGGAGACCCTCATTGGATCACTCCAAGATATTTGGGTGCATTGCCTATGCACACATCCCATCAGAAATTAGAGGGAAACTTGACCCTAAGGTTGAGAAGTGCATATTCATTGGGTATGATCAAAATAAAAAGGAATATAGACTTTATAATCGCACTAACAAGGCATTCATAGTTAGTAGGGATGTAGTCTTTGATGAGAATAATTCTTGGTTTTGAAGATGATTGCAGGAAAGTCAAATTACCATATGATTTGGAAAATGATTTTGCAACCCTAACTCAAGAAGACCAACACCAAGCAGAGGACATCAACTCAGAAGATGAGGAGCATATTGACTTCAAAGCTTGGAAGTCGAGGCAAGCTCAAATACAAGCAACTAGAGGATCTATTGAAGTTTTCCAATCAAGCTTTAAGGAGATCACAAAGAGAAGGTAAGAAGCCCATAAGGTATGGATATGATATATCCTTAGTCACAAAGCACTTTGTTTACATCACTAAAGATTCAATGGCAGAGGAGCCTTCTTCATTTGAAGAGGCTAAGAAGAAGAAAGAGTGGAGAGAATCCATGCAGGAAGACGTGGAAGCATTGCAAGAAAACCACAGTTGAGACCTAGTTCCCAAGAAACTAGATATGAAGGTAATTGATTCAAGGTGAATATATAAAGTTAAAAAGAACTCTGATGGTTCTATAAACAGGTACAAGGCAAGATTAGTGGCGAAGGGATTTTCCCAAACACATGGAGTAGATTATGAAGAAACATTTTCACCTGTGGAAAAAATGCCAACAATCAGGGTATTGCTAAGTCTTGCTGCATCCAAAAATTGGAATTTAGATTAGTTAGATGTCAAGAATGCATTTTTAAATGTTTGGATATCAGAGGAAGTGTATATGGCACAACCACTAGGTTTTGGAGATGAAGGAAAAGCATGATATGTATGAAAACTTAGAAAAGCACTCTATGTTCTCAAGCAAGCTCCTAGATCTTGGAACCATAGACTTGTTATCTATTTGCAAGATCAAGGCTTTGTAGCAAACAAGGCAAATTCTTCTTTGTTTGTGAAGAAGAATAAATCAGAGATCATCTACTTGTGTGTCTATGTAGATGATATCATTATTCAGGTAATGATTCTGATGGCATCAAAGAAGTCAAGGCTCAATTGATGAAGGAATTCAAAATCGGTGATCTAGGGTTGTTAACCTATTTCCTTGGCTTAGAACTTGTGTATACAAATTTTCCTAGTTCTGGGATATGTTCTGATCGTATAGCTGAATAGGTGCATAAATCATCCACGTATACCTCCATGCTCTTCCTTAAGAACTCCTTGAATACATGGCACATCAATCTTTGGAAAGTGGTTGGGGCATTGGTTAGACCGAAAGGCATAACCCTAAAGGCATACACTCCCCATTCAGTTGCAAAGGCTGTCTTATGTTGGCCCTCAGGAGCAATCGCTACCTAATTATACCCTGAAAAGCCGTCTAGAAAACTATAAACTTCCTTCCCTGCCACTCTTTCCAAGAGATGATCAGTGATGGGTAATGGGTAACTATGTCTTATGGTGGCAGCATTTACTTTTTTCAAATTAATGCATACCCTTAACTTGCCATTCTTTGTCGGCATGACCACCAAAGGTGATACCCATTCCGTGTATTCGATCTCATAAATGAACCCAACATCTAACAACTTATCTATCTCTTCCTTAATTTTTGCTGAGTAAACGTCGTTATAAGTATATGGTCTTTGTTTGGGAAGGCTTGGATTCTGATGTGATCGGGATTCTATGGGCACAAATAGAGGGATCTACTCCTTTTAAATCCTTATATGTCCAAGCAAAGACATCCCTATATTCTCTTATGAGTTGTATTAACTCTTGTTCTTTCTCCATTGAGACATCCTGTCCTATAAAAGTACACCGCTCTTCTCCTTCCTCCAAAGTTACTATTATTTTCTTGGTCTGTTCCTTGTTGTCGTATGCTATTCCTAGTTGTGCTTCTCGTTTTGGCATGTGGATAGCAATTTTCCTCTCTTCTACTTCATATTCCTTGAAGTGGGGAGGCACTTCGAATTGATCCTGAGGTTTATTTTCTCTATCTTCTTTTTCTTTACCTAATCCATGTTCTTCTTCTTCTGTCATTTCTTGATTTAATTCACTACTTATGACACTTATTCTTTGATTGTCACTTCTTGACTCGATTTGTTCCTGCTCCATTTCAATGCTCTCATAATCCTCCTTCCATTCTTTTTCAATTACTTCTCCTTCTTCAGCCTCTTGAAGAATGACTACGTATAGGCTTACATCATATCCTTCCTCGTCAATGCATTCATTCATGGTTATTACTTCTTCATTTACACATACATCGAGAGTGGCTAAAATCTCCATCCAACCATGAGGCTCCAATTCTTCATCTAGGAATATTTGGGGATGTAAGCTGGATCTTGCACAGACCTAGCAACTCCTTGCCTTTGCTACCATCCTTTCTTTCTTTCCTCTTCCTTTTTTGCAGTCTGGCATATCCATAGATGAGTGTCTTCGTTCATCCATGATTGGTCATTTGAACCCGTACTGTGAATCGATTGATTGTCCTTCTCCTTATGAATCAAATTCCATTGTAAGGGGGGAACATCTTGATACGTGTCTGTGTGGAGATCTATTCTAGTCATGGTTCCTTCATGCTATAACTATACCGCGTCTTTTCCCTAATCTTGCAATACCTTCAGTTGTCTCATGAAGGGTCTTCCAAGTATCATCTCATAATTTCTAGCCCTTTCAAATTGAAAGATCACTAAGGTGTGCTCCAATTCAACTCCGCAGCTGGTAAAGGTTACTTTTTCCAATAATCCTAGGGGCCGTTGTCGGGATGAAATCCCGCAGGGAGTGTGCATGATTTTTTTTCAAAAGTTTATTGTTTCATGAGTTTTGTGTGATATTTTGATTGAAGAGGGTATATTTTGTGCATGATTTGACGGATTTGATTGCCTGTGTGATAAGAAACCATGTTAGAGATGTGTGTTAGAATCGTGCGTGTAAATAATTGATATTTGACCCATGAAAATCTTAGGTTTGACCCTTGAAACTGACTGAAAACTTGGGTTTACCCCCTGAAAACCGAACTTGAACCCTTGGAAACCCTTGGAGTTTAGGTCGAAACTGTAAATAAACCCATGAATTGATGAGCTTGAAATAATCGTGAGCAAACCCCTAATTTTCCCAGGCAAAAAACCTAGGTCGGACCCTTGAAATTGGCGGCTATCCTAGGTCAAACCCTAAAAACCAATTAATCTGCGAACATCCAGTGTGAAAACGAAACCTTAGTCTAGGGAAAAATTAAAAGTCCACCAAAAATAGAAAGTTCATTAAGGAGGTTAGAACGTTCTAGAAGGGAGTCCTAGGGAGGGGGCTATAAATAAGTACAAACTCATTTGTTTCTTCCCCATCCCGTGGATTGCTCTTGTGGATCATCTCCTCCAGGTATGCTCCTTGTCCTTATTTGTTCATTCATTCATCATTTTTTGTTCATATTTCCGTGATGCTTGGAGATGGAGATGGTCTTTCAGTTTGTCATGTACGAGTTTTGTGGCTATGAGGAGATTGTATCCGCTGTATTGGATTCCGTGATTGAGTTGCAAATTATTCTAAGCCATTAGGGTTGCCTCACCATAATGAAGGGTTTAGATTTAAAAACAATTACATGGAAGAATAGCATGATTTTAGAGCTCGTATCTGCTCCTTGTTCCATTACTTGTCATTCGATAGTAGCACTGGGGGAGTTTATTATCAGTATGGCAGAGAGAGAAGTCGTGGCCGTAAGCAGAAAAATACAGGAGGAGAAGGCGACGTTGTTGATGAGAGAGATTAAGGTCGCGCTACTATGGGGGCACGCATAGCAGAACGTGAGAGAAGGAGGAGATATCGGGCTGTCGGCCGCTCCCTAATCAACGTGGAGAAATTTTGAGAGATGAAGAGCACACGATCTCTGTGGCATAGACAGAGAGAGAGAGAAGGTAGTCCGCTGACACACAGAAGATATAGGAGAAGGTGGTTGGGCGGCGCTGTAGCCGAGAGAGTCCGCGACTCCGCAAGTGAGAGAGAGCACCTTAGTGGTTGACAAAGATTGGCTGCAGAGATATTTGACGGAGGAGCAGACAAATAGGAATTCGGGAGGGAGAGATGATTCAGGTGGTTGCACCGCTGGAGAAGAGAGAGTGAGAGAGAGAGAGAGAGAGGGAGAGAGAGAGAGAGAAGAGTGGTATGGCGGCGCGCAGGAGAACGATCGGAAAGAGAGAGATTCTTGCCGACTCTTCTGGCAACACTACATGAGTGATAGAAAGATACGATGGAGAGATGTTGTTGACGACCACAGTGGAGAGATTCAGAGAGGAAAAGTCTGTCGCCGTGTAGAAGAGTCGAAGAGAGAGATAGATAGAAGCCACATGGCACAAGAAGATATTGGCGGCCCAAATGGAGGAGTTGATGAGGTCGTTGGAGAGAGAGAACCGATGGATGACTAGCACAACGGTGAGAGGATGTCGACGAGAGAGATATGCCAAAGGCGGCGCACAAATCTTGTTGGTGTAAGTCGGTGGAGAGAGAGAAAAGAAAAAGTTGGTAGAGAAAAATGAATAAAAAGAAATAAATAAATAAAGAATGAAATGAAAGAAAGGAAGAAATGGAGGGAAGAAAAGAGAAAAAAGAAGGGAAAAAGGAGGAAGAAAAGGGAATGGTTGAGGGGTCTAAATTGTCCACACTCTTTCAAGACTTTAGGCACATGTACGACATGTTTTGAGGGTGTTATTGGTGGTTTTTCATGTTGTTGCTTATAAGATTGACTAATACTAGCCTTCCAAATAATGAAGAAGCCACAACTATTCCCATTTCTGAAATCATAAGCCTAGTTTTGTGCCAAAAATAAGGAAATGCATTGCTATGTATGGTTCATAAATTGCAAAATATGTTTGACTATTTCATATGTTTTTTGAAATGTACTAACATGAGCCCCATCCTGTGGATTGCTCTTGTGGATCGTCTCCTCCAGGTTTATGCGGGTTTTGATTATCTGAAGTAAAGAGAAGGGAGGCTACTGCTGAGGATACCTGAAGTAAAGAGCGGACCGAAGTGAAGACCTGGAAGAAAAGCTTGGACCGCGAAGACCGAAGCGGAATCCCGAGGGCGATTTCTCGCATTGTAGCGAGGGATCTAGTTTATATCGGTCGGCCCGCACTGTAGCGACGGCTTTTATATTGTATCATCACACCGCACTGTAGCGGTTTTATTGTACCATCGGCCTGCACTGTAGCGGCCCGTTTGTATCATTCATTTTATTGGAGGCTTCAGTTTCATTTCCGTTGTATCGTTGGGCTTCATCTGCATTCCATGTATCATTGCGGTATCCGATTGTCTCTTTCCAACGCCCACGGTCCCACACGTACGCACGCACGTCTCAACACTTCCGAGGGGCAAGGGGCCCTACGAGGATCACGCACGCTCCAGAGAGCACAGGCGAGGCGCCCAGTGCGCAGATGCCGCTCACAAGACAGCGGGAACGGTGCACCAGAGAGGGGCCTGATCCAACCCCGAGGCCGGCTTCCTGCCCAACCTCCTTCTTCCCGACACCTGAACCCGACGTGAAGCGAGGTGGTTGCCCGGTGATCCTCGACGCATCACCCACTCCTTGAGAAGATAGACAGGAACCTCAGCGTCGAAACAGAGAATCCAGGTACCAGCATTTTAAGTTATTTGAATTATCTGCATTGATTCCATGCACTTTAAAGAGAAAGATTGCTTTTGACTGCCTAACTTTGATCATCCACTTTTTGCATAAATTTTGATCATACGAGTGTGCACTGTTCCATTGACTCATAGATTAGAAATCTACATTGTCCATAGCTTAGAACATAACAAGAGGGAAATTATAAATGAAGGAAATGATTGAGGAACAGTTTAGAAGATATGAAGAGCGAATTAAGGAAATAGAATTTAACACGAATGAATCTATAAAATCAAAGTTTGGTATTGTTATGACCCTAATGCAAACTATAAATGCAATATCAGACACTATTTAGTTAATGGGCATAAGTATTAAAGACCTAAAAAATGAAATGGATTTTGAGATTTCTGAATTGAGAAATAAGGTTGACCTGTTGACAAACCAAGTTAATGACCTACACGTATTCAAATGTGATAATGAGCATGAGGTAAAAGTCCAAGGCATATCTGCACACAAAAGGTCTTTAGGTCTTAGAAGACCCACGCCTAGAGTGATACCTAGGAAATCAAGTCAGGTTGAGAACAAACCTATATGTTGCTTTTGGTGTGATCAATTTGGACATATGTTTTGGGATTGTCTAGCGTATGAAAGTGCATGCAAACATAAACTAGTAAGTCAACATGAAAATAAAATTTGTAAATATCAAGAGGAGATACCTTTGCATTTGAATGTAGGAAAAGGTGTGATGAAAGAATATTTTGAAGAGACTAAAACTAGATCAAAATCAATTCAAAGAGTGTGGAAACCAAAAAGACTTGAGAATAGTAAATCTGATGAACAAAAGAGCATGCTATCTATTGAGAGTCAAGAGAAACCTATTGAAGAAACCCAAGGTAGACAAATCAAAGTTGAAAAACATAATATTGAACAGATATTGAGAGAACAAATAGAAATTGACCATAAAAGAGAATCTAATAGAGAAATTAAAGAGAAATCAAAGAAAGATCAGGATGTATATGTGTCATTTGATCCACAAATTTTGGCTAATGAAAATCTATTTGACCAAGAGAAAGTTATGAAATTGCAGCCTCAATTAAACTTTGATAAACAAACTGAACATGAAAAGAGTGAAGAAGAAATTCAAGAAGAAACAAAATCTAATAAACGAGTTAACAAAGCAGAAAAACAGTTGCTTGATGATATTATCAAGCAAATCGAGAAGAGTATAAAGACAACTTCAAAGAATTCTAAGATTTTGAAAAAAAACAGAAAAAGTAAAAATCTAACTTTCCAAGATATATTTGCAAATATTCAATGATGATTGAAGAAGAATCATAATGAAAATGTATGGAAATGATCAAGAGTTATTGGATGATGATGATTGATGATGATGAATGATTGATGATTGATGATGATGATGGTTTATTATGATGGATGATAATGATTATGATTAATGAATGATGATGATTAATGAATGATTATGAATGGATGATGATGATTGATGATTGATAATGATGACTGATGATGGATCATGATGAAGATTATTGATGATTGATGATGATGACTGATTATGATGATGATGATGATTCATGAAGATTGATAAATGATAATGATTGATATTTGATGAATAATTAGTGATTGATGATGATTATGGTTTATGATGATGGATGATGATTAAGATGATTAGTGATTGATGATTGATGAATGATTATGATATAGATGTATGATGATGATGATGATGATGATGAAACTGGAGGATGCTGATGACATTGATGCTGATGTTGATGAAGAATGATAGACCGTGAAAATTGAAGAAAAGCTGGATCAATCAAAGATGAAGATGGAAAAATGACCAGGTGAAACGTTTCTAATTTAAGATGTGTTTTCTTTCTGTTAGAGAATATGCATTGCATTCATGTGTATGATAAAGATACGTATTAATATATGAAAATCATGTAGAATAAAGATAGCAAATATCTGTTATGGGTTTGCATGAAGCATGAGCGACTAGGGATTATATGAATAGGATCAGTTAGTGGACTAGGGACTTTTGGGAGTGAAAGCTTGGGAATGTGATGGCATGCTTAGACCAAGTGCATGTATATGCTGATTAATTTGAACACTTAGTGAGTGGGAAACTTTGGATCCTAGTATTTCTTGCGAGATCTTACCTCCATATGGATCATGAGTTACAGAAAGACATTCATACTTAAGCCAGCTATATATGTGTGTGTATGTTGTTAGTGCGCTGCGATGGGCTAGTAGGCAGGTGGAACCACCTTGGTCAGGTGATCAAGGCCACGAGCCGTAGCTAGTCTCATCGTAGGCCTGACCTATTTGTTGTCATGCGCCTGCATGGGTCGGTAGGCGGGTGGAGTCACTCTGGCCGGGTTGTCAGAGCCACGAGCTGACGTTGATTTCATGTAGGGCTGACAGTGTGTATGTTGTGCGCTATGTCGGGTTGGTAGACAGGTGGGGTAAACTTGGCCAGGTGGACAAGTCCATGAGTAGCACCCGATTTCGACATAGGCCGATTTGTGAAATAAAGATAAAAACAAGAAATACTGAGCTAAGATGAAGAGAAAAAGAAAAATAAAATGAAAAAGGAAAAGGAAAAGGAAAAAGATCTAATGGAGAGTTGGAGAGTAGGAGATAAATAGTAGGAATCAAGGTATATTCTACAAACAGAGCTAGTAGAAACATAAGTATATGCTAGTACTTAGAATGAGCAGTTGGATCTGAACCAGTTAAACGAACAGAAGGTCTAGAAAGCCAACGGTTTATTCATGTGATTACTTGTCAGATTATAGACGCAGAAACATAGTATGATGTTTGTAAAGCTTGAATCTGCATAATTTTCTAAAATTTATACTAATCTTAATAAAATTGCATGTACTGCATGAGAGCACGCTTTGATTTTTGTAAAGAAAGAAATTAAAAAGTAAAAAGTGTTTCAAAAAGAACTCTGATACGCTTTTGTTGAATCTTGCAGGTTGGCCCATTGGGATGATGTGCAGGTTTAGCGGGGATGAATGTCGGGATGAAATCCCGCAGGGAGTGTGCATTCTTTTTTTTCAAAAGTTCATTGTTTTATGAGTTTTGTGTGATATTTGGACTAAAAAGGTGACATATTCTTTGCATGTTGTGAGATGGGAAACGATGTTAGAGATGTATGTTAGAAACATGTGTGTAAATAACCGATATTAAACCCATGAAAACCTAGGATTGACCCTTCAAAACCCCTGAAAACATAAGTCTACCGCATGAAAATCGGACTTGAACCCTTGGAAACCCTTGGAGTTTAGGTCCGAACTCTAAATAAACCATTAAATTGACGAGCTTGAGTTAATTGTGAACAAACCCCTAATTTGCTCGACCAAAATCCTTAGCTCAGATCCTTGAAATTGGTGTTTACCCTAAGTCAAACCCTAAAAAATGATTAAATTCTGAATATCTAGTGTGAAAACAAAACCATAGTCTAGGGAAAAATTAAAAGACCACCAAAAATAGAAACTTCATTGAGGAGATTAGAACGTTCTAAAAGGAAGTCCTAGGGGGGGCCTATAAATAAGTGGAAATTCATTTGTTTTTTCCTGATCCCGTGGATTTTCTTGCGGAACGTCTTTCCAGGTATGACTCTTATCCCTCTCTTATACGCACTCATGCTCTACTGTTATGTTCATATCCTGTCTAGGAGAGAGTCGGCCCATTTATCAAAACATCGTAGATCTTCTTTGGAATGTTAATTATAGGCGGTTGATATTGTATGGAGAGAATGGAATTCATCTTGGCTATTAAGAGAAGAGAAAGATTAGTGGGACATGGCGCTCACTGCGCAGTACAGAAAGAGAGAATGTTTGATAATTACATGTCTGCATATACATCACATTTAGCCATATATTCGATATGCTGAATCATCAAACTCCACATATAAGGAAAAATAAACGATTAGTTGCAGCCACCGTGGCGGAGAGACTGGGCAGAAGCTCTGGTCGACGGCGCATGGGCGAGAGACAGAAGAAGGCGGCACAGGAGGTCGCTACGCGACATGGGGAGGGAGAGAGAGAGAGAGAATTCTTGTCAGCTACGTGGTGAGAGAGAGATCTAAGAGAGAGAAAGGCCGAAGAATCGACAACGCAGATAGAGGGGAATTTGATGGATGGAGCTTGTGTTGGCGCTGCGACTATAGGAGAGAGAGATCCGGGACCAACAGAGATAGCGGCCGCAGAAGAATTCTCGTCGTGAGAGAGAGAGAGAGATACTTGGCGGCAGATCGGAGGCATGCTGTCGGGATAAAATTCCGCAGGGAGTGTGCACTCAGTTTTTTTCAAAGTTCATAGATTTTATGAGATTTGTGTGATGTTTTGATCAAGAGAGTGGTATATTTTGTACATATTTTGGCCGAATTAATTGATTGTGTGATGTACGTTGGACTTGTCTGTGTAAATAACTAACATTAGACCCATGAAAACCCTAGTTTTGACCCTTAGAAAACCTTGAAAACATGAGTTTACCCTATGAAAAATGAACTTGAACCCTCAGAAACCATTGGAGTTTAGGTGTGAATTGTAAATAAACTGTTAAATTGACGAGCCATAGATAATTGTGAGCAAAACCCTGATTTTTCCGACCAAAAACCCTAGGTCGGACCCTTGGAATTGGTGTTTATCCTAGCCCAAACCCTTAGATTAATTAACCCTGTATACAGTGTGAAACCAAAACATTAATTTAGGAAAAATAAAAAGGACAAAAATCAAAAATAGAATCAAGAGATGGGATTTTCCAAGAATAGTAAGTGAACATGCATGGTCGTCTGAAATTGGAAAGTTGAGTAGGGAGGTTGGAAACTTCTAGATGAACGTCCCAAGGAGAGAAGGATGGGGAATCCTATAAATAGAGGGCCAAGCCTCACTTGTTTTTCCTCGTTGATCTTCTTAGTGCGTCCACTTTGCAGGTTACTGCGTGATCAGAGATTATTGTGAATTTTGAAGTAAAGAGCTACAAAGTGAGGACTTAAAGAAAAGCTTGGATCGAAGAAAAGTGAAGAAAAGATTAAATCGCAAAGATCAGAAGACAAAGATCGAGGGTGACTTCCTGCACTGTAGCGGGAGGCCTACATCATATCCAGCCGATCCGCACTGTAGCGGCAGCATTTATTTGTATTTATCTGTTCCGCACTGTAGCGGATTTTTGTATCGCGGACCCGCACTGTAGCGGGCATCACTGTATCATTCAGATTATTGTATCATCGAGTTTATATACACGCCGACCCAGTGATTTCGAGAATCATTGCTGTATCTGATTTGTCTCTTTCTCGACGCCTACGGTCGTGTACGCACGCACATCTCGACACTTCCGAGGGGAGAGGGTCCCACACGTACGAGGATCGCGCACGCTCCAGAGAGCCCAGGCGAGGTGCCCAACGCACAGACGCCGCTCGCAGGACAGCGGGAACGGCGCACCAGAGCGGGGCCTGATCCAACCCCAGGCGCCGGCTTCCCGCCACGACCTCCTTCTTCCCAACACCTGAACCCGACGTGAAGTGAGGCGGTTGCCCGATGATCCTCATCGCGTCACCTACTCCTTGAGGAAAGAGACAAGAACCTTGGCATCGGACAGAGATTTCAGGTACTAGCATTTCAAGTTATTTGAAATTTTGCATTGCTTTACATACACTACTGAAACAGAAAGATTGTCTTGCTGCTTGAGTTTGAGCATCCACACTTTGCATTAGTTTAGTCCATACGTGTGAGCATTTTTTTTCTTGCTAAGACTAGGGATTTACTGATTTTATAGCTTAGACAGAACATTAGAAAACTTATCACAAAAAGGGGGAAAATACATTGAAATCTTGGGAATCGAAGAAAGGACAGTTCAATTAGACTTTGGCCTAGGAAAGTCAGAGAGCTTAGACTGACCTTTACCTCCTAGCTCGTGACTCATCAAACTTCATCTCTGATCTCTACTCAGAGCTTAGAGAGATAATTAAGCCACTTACGCTGGACCTTGTGCTACATTCTAGGACAGAGCAGAGAAGAGAGATGGAGGATATATTCAAGGAAATGGTAATAGAGAAACAAGGGGCTCGCGTAGTCCAAGCGGTATTGAGAGAAAAAGGAAAGTTTACAGGCTTGAATGTAACCGAGTACCTAGATGTTTTTGAGGAACAGGCACGGATTTATGGTCTACCCAAGGATGTGTTTGCACATTACTTCACACGGGTAGTATCAGGATCCATTTTAGCCCCTATTACAGCACATATAGCAAATCCTTGGGCCGAATTCAGAAAAGAATTGCATAAGCTGTTTTATTTAGAAGACTTTTCCCAACACAGTAGAGAAGGGTTCTTGCGGTGGATAAGCTCTCCGAAGCCCACTGCATCCCTCACTCAACTTTTGAATGAGTTCTTGAGAAGATATGAACAACTTCCACAGGCCGATTTAGATGCTTTGAAACCTGATCTAGTTATATCTTTCCTTAGGATCTTAAGTCTTGAAGACAGGACTGAGGTCGAAAGGAGGATTGAAGAGCCTGGGAAGAGATTTGGATTGACTGAAGATTGGGGTGTAGTGAGGAGAGAGGTAGAAGCGGTTGCCCAAATGAGGCAACGCCAGGCGGTATTATATGATAGACCTGCAGTGGTAACACCACAACCGCCTAGGGAAGCTCCACTTCCGGCAATTCCGAATGTGCCTGCAACGTCAGCCTTTGCTAATGTTGCATCCACTTCGCGATCGCCAATAGAAATACAGGTTGAGATTCTCAGTCGACAGATAGAGAATCTTATTACGATGCAAGCGTCTATGTCAAAAGAAATGGCGAGTATTCACAATAAAGTTAATTCTATGGGATATCAAGACCCCACTCCTCCTCAGGCGAGTACGAGTTATGCAGATACATTACAGAGAGGCACTATGCCCATTCCAAATATGCAAGGCTATGTGATGCCACAGCCTGCACCTCTAGTGAAGCCTGTTGCCCAACAGATACCTACACCACCAGTGCAAACCACATTTCAAAGAAACACTGGACCTTTTGAGAGACGAGCAACTGGTGGGTTTGGAGGGGCTAAGAGATGCATATGGTGTGATGCACAAGAGCATTTTTCATATGCCTGTGAAGAGCTTAAGCTAGCAAAAGAGCATCAACTGGTGATAGATATCGATAAGAAGTTATGTGACTTCAGGACCCGCCTTCCTCTACCTGTGAATTGGGGAAAGGGGGGAATGAAGAAGTTTTATGAAGATTTATCTGGCAATAATGCAAGTACATCAGCTGCACGATTAGAACCTGTTGAGGAGGAAGATGAAAAAGTGCCTAGACCTCGACCCCAAAGAAATTATTCCATTGAGGCTTTAGTGAGGGCTAGGGATGCGATCATGCAGAAGACTGCCTGGAAGTCTCCTATTGATGAATCCTCGGTCTATTCGCACATAGCAAATGTAGAGGAAAAGAGGAAAAGGGATGAGAGTCAGGAAGAGACTGAGCCAAAAAGAAGAGTGACTAGAAAGCAAAGTCAAGAGGCCGAAGGAAAAGCTAAAGAGCCAGAAAAGAAAGTACAATTCAAAGAGCCTGTTGTTTCAAAGGAAGAGGCAAAGAAGAAAGAGATAAGAGAGGGAAAGAGGCCGGCTGGGCCAACTAAGATTCAAGAACTGACTAAAGAGAAAGAGAAAGAACTTGAACCTGTTCAAAAGACCGATGAAATTCAAGAAAGTATTCAAGAGGTTGACAAAGAAAAGAAGAAGAAAAAGAAGAGAACTCCAAAGGCTGTATTAATCTCTGAGTTGGAAAGGAAAAATGATGCAAGAGAGATATTAAATGACATTTTACTGAAGAGCCAAGTGACCATGTCCTTGGAACAGGTCTTCTCCTTAGCGAAGCCTGAGTTCAAGGACAGTTTCATAAAGCTGGTTAAGAGAAAGAGGTTTCCACTACCTGAAGATGTAGAGATGGAAGAAGCACCTGAAGATATTCAAGTGACAAATGAAGCAGTTACATTGAGTGACACATCTGATGATGATGATGATGATGAGGTTGCCAGGTGTCATAAAAATTCTCTAGGTCCTATCATACCTGATGCTGAAATGAGGAAGACAGAAAGTGAGTTTAGCAGGACCTTTTGGGCGAGAGGAACACCTGAGATGAAGGTGAAGCTAGGGAACAATGAGGATTCATGTTTTGCTCTGGCCTTGATTGACTCAGGATCAGAGATAAATGTGATTTCTAAGAAGCTCTGTGATAAGTTTAGGTGGCCGATTGACAAAGATCATGGATGGAGGATGAGGACAGCGGATAATGGTTCAGGAGCACTGCTTGGGGCATGCGCCTTTGTGCCTATGACCATAGGTGGGATTTCTGAGGAATTTCACTTCTTTGTCCAGGACCATTGTTCATATGAGGCTATCCTTCGGCAGCCCTTTATAGATGAGGTAAGAATGGAGACTAAGGCCATGGATGATGGATCTGCCTATGCACGAATCCATTCTAGATCTGGCCTTCATTCTTTGCAAGTGATGATTGTGTGTCCAAATCACTCCAGGTATAGAAAGAATATAAGAAAGAAACCTATTAATTCACATGACCATGATGAGTGTATGCCTGTTGAAGAGTATGGAGCTTCTGCTGATCAAAATTTCTGTTAGGATCCACTGTTGAGCGAGACAACAGTGGGAGTTGGTTTGATGTCTCGCATGACTTTGTACATAGTTTTGGAAGTTTTTCTATTTATTCATCTGTATTCAAGTTGCTATGCTTACAGAAAGAGAATGTTTCAAATAAATTCAGAAAAGTTCATGAGAGATACTATAAAGATCTAGGAATCATGCTACCTGATGAGAAGATTGAAGATGTGATCCAGTTGGAGAGAAGTTCGACTACTCTAGAAGAGCTTGAGAAGGCATTTGAGAGAAATGAGAAATCAGAAATCATTATGCTCAGCTCTATCCAAGAGTATGAGATGATGAAGGAGTTTATGAGAGAGCATGAAGTGTAAATACAAAGTATAAGACTGTGGATAAGAAAGTGAAGCCTA
Source organism: Ceratopteris richardii (assembly GCA_020310875.1). Lineage (NCBI taxonomy): Eukaryota > Viridiplantae > Streptophyta > Polypodiopsida > Polypodiales > Pteridaceae > Ceratopteris > Ceratopteris richardii. The sequence continues at coordinate 27,519,594 of CM035424.1, read as the reverse complement.
TAGCTCAACCATTGCCAGAAGATAGTCATGAGAAATATCTGCGAGTGTCAGATGACCCTATGCTGAGACGAAGAGATCTCATAGGGCATCATTGTACTGATGAGACTATTAAAGAGATCAAGTTTGGAGAGAAGTTATTCCTGAGAGAAGAAGAGAAAAAGAAATTTATTGAAGTTATTAAGAAACATGAAAAAGCATTTTCACTTTTCCCGCATGAGATAGGTTGTGCAAACCCGAAACAAGTACCTCCCATGATTATATTTATAGTGCCACATATACCATGGAATATCCGGCCTATACCAGTCCCAAAGGCTCACTTACCTGAGCTGATGAGATTACTAAAGGAAAAGATTTCCATGCGGATATTGGAACCCTCTTTGGCTCCATATTCGAATAGGTGGTTTACTGTGCCTAAGAAAAATGGGAAGCTTCGTTTCATTCAGGATCTGCAACCTGTGAATAAAGTCACAATTAGAAATGTAGGGACAGGACCCATAGTGGATGAGTTTGCTGAGGCGTTTGCTGGGCATTCTATCTACTCTATGGGTGATCTGTATTCAGGTTATGACCAGTTTCAGTTGGCTATAGAGAGTAGAGATATTACGACCATGAGGACTCCACTGGGCCTTGTACGCATGTGTACTTTGCCGCAGGGAGCGACGAATTCTGTGGCTCACATGATGAATGCCATGAATCTGGTTTTACGAGACTTTATACCATCTGTGACTATGCCATTCATTGATGATGTTCCAATAAAGGGATGTGAGGAAAGAGTGAAAGATGTGAGTTTAGATGCTTCAGGATGTAGAAAGTTTGTGAGAGATCATATTGTTGATTGTGAGAAGATCTTTGAGAGGTTTGAAGATGTGGGGCTAACACTTTCTTTAGAGAAATCGGTTTTTGGCATTGATGAGGTCCTCATTGTCGGACATCTGTGTGGACATTATGGCCGCAAGCCATACCCGCAGAAAGTTGAGGCCATTAGCAGGATCTCTGAAGTGTGTCGTAATGTCAGTGAGGTGAGAAGGTTTCTAGGAGCCTGCGTATTCTATGTGATATGGATTCCTCACTTTGCTCACGTTGCGAACCCCTTATATGATCTCCTGAGAAAGAGAAAGAAGTTTGTATGGACAGAGAAACAGTCGAGAGCTATGCGTAAACTGAAGCAGCTGCTAATTGAAGCTCTGATTCTGAAGTGTGTTGACTATTCAGGTCAGAGACCTATCATTTTGACCGTTGATACCAGTCCTATTGGCATAGGTTGGGTCATAGGGCAAGATGATGATGAGGGGCAGAGATATGCAGTGCGCTTTGGTGCTAAGATCCTACATGATACCCAAAGAAAATATCCACAGATTAAGAGAGAGTTATGGGGATTAGTGACTGCTTTAAAGAGCGATAAAGAGTATTTCATTGGGGCGAATGTGATAGTTGAGACTGACTGTCTTCCACTGATTGGCATGATTGCAAATTGTTCATCTCCGGACATTGCTATGCTTAGATGGATCTCTTATATAAAGTTTATAAATCCTGCATTTGTACACATAGCTGGGAAGTCGAACACAGTTGCTGATATGCTTTCAAGAGCAAAATTTGATGATGAGTCTAATGACGATGATGAGGTAGAGAGAGATACACATATGATGAGATATGATCCATTGGTGTATGTTTACGAGCAGTTCCGTGAGAGTGAGTATGATGGCGAGTGGAGTGATATAGGGAGATATCTGAGTACTCTGAAACCTTCCCCAAGCTGGTCCACAAATAAGTATAGATCCATCAGGAAAAAGTCTTACAACTTTTTCTTGAGGGACGGGCTTATTTGGCGACACGCTAAAGGCAAGGTGAAGAGTCCACAGAGAGTACTAAATTCGAGGAGTCTTCAGAGGAAAGTTATGAGAGAGATGCATGAGACCTTATGGGCAGGTCACAAAGGATTCTATGCTACATATGAGAAGATTAGGGAAGCCTACTGGTGGCCAGGGATTTATGTGAGTGTGAGAGGCTTTGTAGATACTTGTGCTACATGCCAGGTGCATTCATCAGTTAGGCACAGAGACCCGTTACATCCGACTTACCCTCCTTGTATCCATTACAAGTGGGTGGTCGACCTTGTAACCATGCCCAAAGGGATAGATAAGATGAGATACATTGTACTTGCCAGAGAGGACTTGACCAACCATGTGGAAGGTCGAGCTCTTCGTACGAAGACTACTTATAATGTATGCAAATTCCTTTCAGAAGAAGTGATCTCGAGATTCGGATACGTTGAGAAAGTGGTTGCGGACAGGGGAGAGTTGGATGCGAGAGAGGCAAAAGAGTTCTTTGATCGTCATGGAATTCGATTGTCTCTCACCACTGCCTATAATCCAGAGGCAAATGGGAAAATCGAGAGAGGTCACCCTTCCATTGTGAAGGCGATCTCTAAGGCTTGCAGCGATGACATCAAGCAGTGGCCTAGGTTTCTTCCGTTCGCATTATGGGCTGATAGGATGACTTACACTCGGTCCACAGGTTTCATGCCTGCTGAATTGATGTATTGTCAGAAGCCAGTCTTCCCCATCCAGACTCAGATAGTGACATGGTTGACGCTCCCATGGAATGATGGTATGATGAGAGAAGAGTTATTATCATTGAGAATAAAGCAGTTAGAAAAAGGAAATGAAAAGTTGAAAGAAGCAGTCCAAAAGTTAAAGGAGTCAAGGCTAAAGAATAAGATCTATTTTGACAAAACCCATCGACTCAGACCACGTAGGATTGAGGTAGATGATTGGGTGTTGGTGTACGACAGTACATTCGATACTCAGTACGATGCTAAGAAGAAATTAACCAAACGATGGTTTGGGCCGTATGTGGTTACGTCTGTGTTTGAAAATGGTACGTATGCACTTCGTGAGTTAGACAGTACTCCTTTGAGATCTTTGATTGCAGGAAAGAGGATAAAATTATTCAAGAAAAGAAATGAAGCGGATTATGAGATTGAGCAAGAACTTCTGGAGGGAACTGATGACACTGAGGCTGATGCTGATGAAGAATGATAGACCATGAAGATAAAGAAAAGCTGGATCAAAATGAAGAAAAATGACCAGGTGAAACATTTCTTATTTGAGATGTGTTTTCTTTCTGATAGAAGCATATGCATTGCATTGATGTGTGTGATAAAGATATGTATGAGTTTATGAAAATCATGTAGAATGAAGATAACAAAGATCTATTGTGGGTTTGCATGAAGCATGAATGACTAGGGAATTATATGAATAGGATCAGTTAGTGGACTAGAGACTTTTGGGAGTGAAAGCTTGGGAATGTGATGACATGCTTAGACCGAGTGCATGTATATGCTGATTGATTTGAACACTTAGTGAGTGGGAAACTTTGGATCCTAGTATTTATTTCTTATGAGATCTTACCTCCATATGGATCATGATTCATGAAAAATATTCATACTCATGTCAGCTTATATGTGTGTGCATGTTGTTAGTGCGCTGCGATGGGCTAGTAGACAGGTGGAACCACCTTGGTCGGGTGATCGAGGCCATGAGCCGTAGCTAGTTTCGTCGTAGGCCTAACCTATCTGTTGTCATGCGCCTGTATGGGTCGGTAGGCGGGTGGAGTCACTCTGATCGGGTGGTCAGAGCCACGAGCTGACGCCGATTTCATGCAGGGCTGATGTTGTGTATATCGTGCGCTATGTCGGGTCGACAGACAAGTGGGATAAACTTGGCCGGGCGGACAAGTCCATGAGTCGCACCCGATTTCGACATAGGCCGATTTGTGAAAAATAAAAGATAAAAAGAAATGCTGAGCTGAGATGAAGAGGAAAAGAAAAAGAAAAAGAAAAATGAAAAAGAAAAAGAAAAAGAAAGAAAGATCTAATGGAGAGCTGAACAAGTAGGAAATAAATAGTAGGAATCGAGGTATATTCTACAAACTGAGTTAGTAGATACATATGTATATGCTAGTACTTAGAATGAGCAGTTGGATCTGAACCAGTTGAACGAACAAAAGATCTAGAAAGCTGACGATTTATTCATGTGATTACTTGTCAGATTGCAGACGCAGAAACATAATATGATGTTTGTGAAGCTTGAATCTACCTAATTTTCTAAAATTTGTACTAGTCTTTATAAAAGCTGCATGACTGCATGAGATCATGATTTGAGTTTTGAAAAGAAAGATAAAAGGTGCAAAGAGATTTCAAAAGAACCCTGATACTCTTCTGTTGGATCTTGCAGGTTGGCCCATCGGGACGATGTGCAGGTTTAGCGGGGGTGAATGTCGGGATGAAATCCCGCAGGGAGTGTGCACTCAGTTTTTTTCAAAGTTCATAGATTTTATGAGATTTGTGTGATGTTTTGATCAAGAGAGTGGTATATTTTGTACATATTTTGGCCGAATTAATTGATTGTGTGATGCAGAAACATGTTTGAGATGTATGTTGGACTTGTCTGTGTAAATAACTAACATTAGACCCATGAAAACCCTAGTTTTGACCCTTAGAAAACCTTGAAAACATGAGTTTACCCTATGAAAAATGAACTTGAACCCTCGGAAACCCTTGGAGTTTAGGTGTGAATTGTAAATAAACTGTTAAATTGACGAGCCAGAGATAATTGTGAGCAAAACCCTGATTTTTCCGACCAAAAATCCTAGGTCGGACCCTTGGAATTGGTGTTTATCCTAGCACAAACCCTTAGATTAATTAACCTTGTATACAGTGTGAAACCAAAACATTAATTTAGGAAAAATAAAAAGGACAAAAATCAAAAATAGAATCAAGAGATGGGATTTTCCAAGAATAGTAAGTGAACATGCATGGTCGTCTGAAATTGGAAAGTTGAGTAGGGAGGTTGAAAACTTTTAGATGAACGTCCCAAGGAGAGAAGGATGGGGAATCCTATAAATAGAGGGCCAAGCCTCACTTGTTTTTCCTCGTTGATCTTCTTAGTGCGTCCACTTTGCAGGTTATTGCGTGATCAGAGATTATTGTGAATTTTGAAGTAAAGAGCTACAAAGTGAGGACTTAAAGAAAAGCTTGGATCGAAGAAAAGTGAAGAAAAGATTAAATCGCAAAGATCAGAAGACAAAGATCGAGGGTGACTTCCTGCACTGTAGCGGGAGGCCTACATCTTATCCAGCCGATCTGCACTGTAGCGGCGGCATTTATTTGTATTTATCTGTTCCGCACTATAGCGGATTTTTGTATCGCGGACCCGCACTGTAGCGGGCATCACTATATCATTCAGATTATTGTATCATCGAGTTTATATACACATCGACCCAGTGATTTCGAGAATCAGTGCTGTATCTGATTTGTCTCTTTCTCGACGCCTACGGTCGTGTACGCACGCACATCTCGACACTTCCGAGGGGAGAGGGTCCCACACGTACGAGGATCGCGCACGCTCCAGAGAGCACAGGCGAGGCACCCAGCGCGCGGACGCCGCTCGCAGGACAGCGGGAACGGCGCACCAGAGCGGGGCCTGATCCAACACCAGGCGTCGGCTTCCCGCCACGACCTCCTTCTTCCCGACAACGCGCTGTTGCTGATACGGCCAAGAAGAGAGAGAAGGAAGATACACCTGCGGCGGCTCTAGCCGATCAGAACGGAGGCATAGAGATGGAAACAAAGAGAGATTCCTACGGATTCTTTGGCGGTGCTGGCAAGAAGATAGAAGAGAGAGAAGACTTCAGCAGAAGAAGAGAGAGAGAGAGAGAAAAACGCAGACAAACTTGGACGCCCATCAGTGATATGTAGAGAGAGCAGAGAGAGTCAGCCAATTGGCAATTGGCAGTCCGGCAGCGCTCCTGACACGCTGGAGAGAACGGCGGCGTCCAGGAGTCGGCGCTTCGCAGGACATTTTGGAGGTAGAGAGAGAAAACACTCATAATTGTCGGCGCAAGCAAGAAGACAATCCGATGAGGACACAAAGAGAGAGAGAGAGACTAGATGTCGGCGTTGCGCAAACATTTTAGGGAGAGATATGGTGATGTTGCTCAAGACATATTTAACAACTTCAAAAGGTCCAACAGCAGCATCAGATTAATTGTTGGAAGGCTTAACAGAAATTGGAATCTTTCATGGTCAACTCATCAATAGAGATATAGATTTCAGTGCATCTGGTCCTTCCCTGTTGCCATAAAGCACTCCTACCTTCAGTGGCTAATTCTCCATAGAGGTGTCTGGACTGGCAGCAAGGCCAGAAAATTTAAAATTGATGCAGGTCAATGTCACTTTTGTGGTTTGGATGAAGATTTGGAACATCTGTTTTTCAAGTGTAAGAACTCCTCTAGATACTGGAGAGTCTTTTCTCTGTACTGCCAAACTTATGGAATAAGGTCCCCAGATTTCAGAGTTCTTCTTATAGGTGAAGCCAACAAAATGGACATTGTTCTCTGGCAAATTCTGAGGGCTCATATTCTGTGGGCTATCTGGAAAGATAGGAACATCAAAATCTTTGACAAGTATTGTAAAGACAATTTTTTCCCTTGTATGATGGGCATTGTAAGACTTATTGATCACTGCTTACATTCTACCATTTGTACCCCCTCAAGTGATGACAATCCCTCTTTGATTGTAAAAAAATACCCTTGTAATATGTGGAGATCCAAAATGCTCCAAGCTCATTCTACATCTAGATCTCTTATGTCCAGCTTTATCAAGCTGCATATTGAAGGCTATAAGATGTAGAAGACCCTTCCTCTTGGAAGGCCCTGTGTAATTTCTTTTTGTCCTGCATCAATTTAAAATTTTCTGTTCTCTCTCAAAAAAAAAGAAAAGGCGGTGAAGATAATGAACGCAATGGCGGTTAAGCACTCTATTCTTATTATGGCAAGCCCAGATAGAGTATGATCATAAGCACTCTATTCTTTCGCTGGAGTGGAGGTAAAAACCCACTTTGTTCAAAGAGACTTCAAACACAAAACTATTCGATGAGCAGAGTATGAAGATGCACTTTAGAAAATCCATGAGTAAAAAAAATCAATCAAGAGACTAGAAGGAACAAACGGAACAAATGCTATTCTCTTGCTTGAGCATTTTTGACATAAGAATGAAATAGAGATATGGCAGAGAAGTTAGAGAGAGAGAGAAAGAGAGAGAGAGAGAGGTAGTATGGAGCTATGATAGTCTGTATGCAAAAGCATAAAAACAACTTGGCTTAGAAGATAGAATCAATCTATACAGGTGATGAATCCGATTAATGGGGAGGAAGAAAGAAAGAAGACAAACGAGAAAGAAAAGAATACTAAAGAAAGGTGAAAAGAAAAGAAAATGAAAAATGAGGGAAAAGGTGAAGAAAGAAATAAGAAGAGAGAAAGAGAGGAAGAAAGATAATGGGGGTATTAATGATGCCTTAATTTTTCTTTGGGCTCGAATGTATCTTAAATTATTTAGAAAGTATTTAAAAAGGGAAAATGGTTTTTCATGTATGTTTCATTCTTTTCTACATGTACTAACATGATTTTATGCCCCATCCCGTGGATTGCTCTTGTGGATCGTCTCCTCCAGGTTTATGCGGTTTTTGATTATCTGAAGTAAAGAGAAGGGAGGCTACTGCTGAGGATACCTGAAGTAAAGAGCGGACCGAAGTAAAGACCTGGAAGAAAAGCTTGGACCGCGAAGACCGAAGCGGAATCCCGAGGGCAATTTCTCGCATTGTAGAGAGGGATCTAGTTTATATCGGCCGGCCCGCACTATAGCGACGGCTTTTATATTGTATCATCGCACCGCACTGTAGCGGTTTTATTGTACCATCGGCCTGCACTGTAGTGGCCTGTTTGTATCATTCATTTTATTGGAGGCTTTAGTTTCATTTCCGTTGTATCGTTGGGCTTCATCTGCATTCCGTGTATCACTGCGATATCCAATCGTCTCTTTCCGACGCCCACGGTCCCACGCGTACGCACGCACGTCTCGACACTTCCGAGGGGCAAGGGGCCCTACGAGGATCGCACACACTCCAGAGAGCACAGGTGAGGTGCCCAGCGTGCAGACGCCGCTCGCAGGACAGCGGGAACGGTGCACCAGAGAGGGGCCTGATCCAACCCCGACGCCGGCTTCTTGCCCGACCTCCTTCTTCCCGACACCGTTCAGTGTGTCCATCTGCCATTTGTATCTTCATGCGTGTTGGTCTTAAAGATGGTGTAGTGATCTTAATGATCCATTCACTAATCCTTCCAAAAACAATGACACCATTTTGTTTTGCATAGGTCTCTCTCTTCAACAGGGCATCTGTCCACATATTGCTTAAACCTTCTTGCTCCCAATCTTACCGATTTCGTAGGAGCTTGCTTAAAACTATGGATCAATGAGGAAGAGTTGTTTTTTATTCCAAACTTGGTGAATTCTTCAATTAATTCTTGATAGACTTGTTCCATGTTTTGAAAGTTATTAGGGTCTAATGGTTGGAACCATGCTAATGCTGTGTCTGTAAGGGTTAGTCCAAAAGATTCATATTGGATCAAGAAATCTTCCACTTGTTCGGCTCTGATTACTTTCTTGAATTCAGCTATGTGATTGTAAGGTTCACTCGAGCCATCATAGTGGTTTCTCATGCATTTGGCTACTTGGATTGACCTTAATCTTCTTCCTGGTTCAAGTGGTCTAGGCATTATGGGGAAGGCTGGTCTTCCTATTGGTATACCTGGTCCTCTTACTACAGGTGGTCTATCAGGGACAGGAATTCTATTCCTCGGTTCAACTGGTGGCTGAGGCCGATAGTTAGGATAATTACCTGGTGTAGAAAACTGCACATGTGGTCTAACTGGTATATGTGTTTTTTGTGTCTGTCCTGAATGCTGATATGAATTATCTTGATAAGTTCCTTGGGGGTTCTGTGAAGTAGTGGCTTGATCCCTAGGAGGGAACACTGGTATGTTCTGATATTTCAACCTTGCTCTTTCTAACTCCGTTAAAGGCTAGTACCTTCTCTGGTTTTTGTCCAAATACGTGATAATGGTGGGGAGTTCCGGATCTTGTAACTCATAGATTGTGACTGGGTTATTGGTCACTTCCCATAACGAAGAGTGGGCTCTGAGAAGATGCTCCATCCCATTGATCAAATAGACATCCATTAGGGAATCATCTTGGGGAACTAGGTCTCCTCTCCAAACCCTAACTACCGTGGATCTCCCTCTAGGGGTGGTGACCTGCTCTTCATGTCCCTCTTCATTCAGGTTATGGGCATTGCCTTCTTCCCCTTGTTCGTTGATGTTTTTAGGTTGTTCCGTGACTACATACTGAATATCCCTTTTGTCCATGTAGAATCCTCCTACATATTTAACTATTGGCCTGGGTACTATGTAAGCTTCTATAGCTTTCTTCAGCCTGGCCACTGATCTGTTTAGCCCATCTAGGTAGATAGGTAACCCGTGTTGGTTGGTGTTCACATATTCTAAAGATGTTCGATATTCACCCTCAATAATTGACATCATGCCAATTATTGGTACAGAGTTCTGCATATCCTCTGAAGCCATGAGAATTTCTTCCTCAAACTCACTCGAGGTTTTAGAGTAGTGTGAAGGACTATTAGGTTCGGCTACACTTCTTACAGAAGAAATTACACTTCTTCGGCTCCCTAAGATTCTTCTCGATTTTAGGTTCATTCAATTGAAAGCTCTAGCCAAGTTGCTACCAATCCCTTGCTCTAATGTTCTTGGCAGAGCTACTGAGTTTTCTGAAATATTTGGCTGACTTAGAGGTCCTCACTAAAATATTTTGAAATCTCTCGATTCTGGATGAAGTCACGATACTCAATACTTCAAAAATATCGTTCTCAGAATTACATGATAGTCGATAATTGAATCACCGTAAAAAGTCACGATACTCGATACTCGATCGACTAGACAATACCACGATACTTGATATCCAGCAAGTATCGCGAAAGGACCCCCATGATACTCGATATTGCACAGGTATCGCAAAGAAGTAATCCCACGATACAGGACACTCCATATGAGGCTAGAGTACGACACACGATACTTCACACTTGTGAAAGTCACGATACACGATATTGGGTAGGTATCACGAAAAATCAACGATACTCGATACTTGGAACTAAACGATATTTGATACTCGATCAAGAGAAATTCCACGATATTGGATACAAGTCAAATATCATTTTCAGATCTCCACAATACTCGATATAAGACTAGTATCACAAGAACTTCCTCGACGATATTCGATATCAAGCAAGTATTGTGAAAAAAATTCAACGATACTTGATAGCGGTCAGGTATGGTGAAAAATGTCGACAATATGCGAATATCCGACACGTATCATGAAAAACTTTTAGCGATACACGATATGTGACTAGTATAGTGAGAATTAGTCCACTATACTTGATATCACTCAAGTATCGCGATACTCAACCACAAGAGTTCATGATATCTAGGTATCGCGATACTCAACCGCGGGAGAACACGATACTTGGTATTTTTTCAATTTTCAAGAAGTACATTTAAATTTTAAGTGACTACAAGTGGTCCTAAAGTCTCTCTCCCCTCTTCCCAATGCCTGAATCACAAAAAATAAACTTTCTTTACCCCGGGATGACCCTCACGATACTTGCCGCAGGTTGTGTTTCTCTTCCACTAATTGATTTTGAAGGAATTCTCTAGTAATGTTGGAATTTTCTCACCTTTCCAAGATTCTCCAGATCCTTTTTTCCACCTCTGCTCACACTCCTTGCTTCACACACCCTTCAATCGTGCTTACGCGATATCTGGCTTGCGATCTCTCTCTCTCTCTCAATACTTGCTTGGAGACAAGTGAAGTGTAGAAGACAAGTTTTTTTGGTTTTTATATTTCTGAAAATTCTTTCCTACTACAAAGACTAACAAGAACAAAGGTTGAAAGCTACTCTATCTTCCTAACCTACTCTCTTCTTCCTTCTACTCTACTCACTCCACTCACTTCCCTAGACTATCAACTCACTACACACACTCCAAGAGTGAGAAGTGGTAAGTGCGGATGAGTGTGACTTACCAAAGAAGAGAAATTCACAACTCCTCTACTCGCTTCAATGCTAAGAGCTACTTACCATCACACGAATGCCTCGGTTTGATTCGATATCCCCGGCAACGGTGCCAAAAATGTGTGTACCTAAGTACCAACTTAGGGACTTGTGGAGAAAGAGACTACACCTCGATCCCCCTAAAGTGCATATAGTGGGGATTCACGCTTTATTTATCAATCTGAGGAGTATCAAAACCTAGCCGAGTGTATAAAGACATGCATTCAAATGATGATCAATGCAAATGCACTTCCAAAGAGTGAAAATAAGCCTCAATGTATTCCAAACAAGGTTCAAGGATCTGTTGAGATGTCACGATACTTGGAGCAGCAGCCAACAGTAATTCGAGCTTTTCTCTCAGATTCAAAATTTGAATATAGTGAATAGCGAGTTCCTTTCGAAGCTCTCAAGAAGACGCATCCAAGGTGGTCTTTTCACTCAATTCTGACACTTTTGCTTCAAGTTATGAGCAAAATACTGAGTCATGGGAATAACCTTCCTACACTTCAACACTTCCTACACTTCACACACACCTTAACGATAGCAAACAAGCACTTTCATGGATAGACAACATTTCCAAACACTCTTTCGAAGCATCACACCTACATACAAAGCTCACAAAGAAGATGATACAGAGAGGAGAAGACACAAATTCAAAATTTTGTGCTCTTGATTCTCACAATGGCAAAAAGTCTTTAAAAAGAGTCACAAATTGACTTATATACATGTGCCCTAAAAATGGTCCTTTCACACAATAGACCGACACTTTATTCATTAACACATTAATTTCCTATTAATTTACATGGGTAAGCTACTAATCTCCAAGGCTATGCATCTAGAGGACTCCTCTACTGCATTTACATCGGAAAATATGTTACAAAATGGTTACGATATAAAAATAAAGTGTCCAAATCAAAAAAATTTTGGGGCCTGTCTTTTCCTCTGCGTTTTGCTCTTCTTAGCTCTGCAACACTCTCGCGCTCTTTGTCTCTGTCATCCCTTGACAGGCTTTACTTTTATATCTACTGCTTGTGTAAGGCTCTTTCATATGTCGGGTTGGCTGTGTTAAGTCGGGCTGCCATGCACGCCATTAGTGGCTAAGAATATGATATTCTTAGTCACTCTCTTCAACTTTTCAGCCTCTCCCTCTTTCTAGTTTTTGGTCTTCTTATTTGTCTTTGTCTTCACACATCTGACCTGTTGTATTGCTTTGAACCTGTTTTATTTCTGCCATCGCATGCTATCAATGGGAGGATTATTACTTGCCAAGTATCTTCTTGCACTTATTCATGGATACTTCCTGGCCCTGGTCCATCCTTCCCTCCTACGTAATTTTCCTTGATGTGTGCCCCTGCGGGACTCTGTGCAGAGATGGATGTTGCGTACCCATGTGGGGCTTCTTGCAGAGATGTGTCTTCAGATATAATCCTTTCAGTGAAGCTTCTTTCTTGGTTTTCTTCTTCTTTTCTTCTTGCTAGATTCTCCTTCGACAATTACCCTTCTCCTTGGCCCATTTCTCTTCTTGTATCTCCCGCAAGAACTCTTGAGACTGCTCCTGAATTGAAGGAGGTATTCCAGCATCCGTGGAATTAGGAACATAAGCTCCCATTGGTGGTGAGCTTCCTCTCTCAATAACTGGTTGAGCCTGTGGAGGTAAAGAAACTTGTGCTTTGTTTACCAACTGCTCTAATCTTTCTAGTAAGCCCTGAAAATGCAAATCTAATTTGACACAGTTTCTCTGATTGAGCTTTTGACTAGTCTCAAGCATAGCTTGGGCTAGCTCTACCATTTTCATGCACATTTTTGTCCATTCAATCTCTAAAACTGCTCTAGGGTAACTCTTGTCTAGGTTTGCAACTGTAGGCCCTTCTTGAAGTCGAGCCCGGTAGGCCTTGAACATCATGTCCAAGCCTTCTGGGGTTTGATCTGCAAGAATAGACAATGGTTGTGGCCTATTTACAATGGGTGGTGGGATGGGATGAGGTGGTGTGGATGGAGTTTCGGCATGCAAGGGACTTTGAGATGCAATGTCTTCTATCTTTGTTTTTGCTTCTTTTAGGCTTTCTTCTAGTTCAAATAACTTTCTATTCCACTTGCGATTGGCCTTCTCTCTAGTATCCTTTCATGTTCTTGTTTTTCTTTGATTGGGCTCTCCTGATTCACTTGACTCTGATTGTTCAGCTGGCTTATCCTGTTTTAAGGCTTGTGCCCTAGTGACTGCCTGTATAGGAGCCACATTACTGCTACTAGCAAAGGAATCCACCACTAAGGCTACCACATTAATGGGTGTGAACTTGGGCACACTAGAGGGGTTCCTTGGGCAATCTCTCGGGAGATGGTCTTTGCCGCACTCAAGGCAAAAGGCTTGTATTGTGATGTTCTATCCTTGCCCGGGAGATGGTGGGTGGGGACAATCACGAATGAAATGGTCACCCTGACATCTAAAACATGGTCCTCTAGGGGTTGTGGTCTCATTTGTCTCAATTGGGGCCTCAAATTAGGATTTGTACACATGACATTCGAGTATTCATGCTCCCAATTTTGTTCCATATGTGTCTCATATTGATACGAGTAAATCTCACTATGCTCATGTGACTCTATGTAATAAGCATGTGGACTACCTTCATGGGAGTAGTCTCAACTATGAAGTCATTCTCTGAGATCAGTGGGGTCACTAGCACCAATGCTCTATTAAGGTTATCTTCTCCCACTACATACTTAACTGGAATTACATTGGCAGGCGCTGGTGGTTGATTTCCTAGGACTGGTTGTGGCCTATATGGTGCCTGATACTGTTGTTGTGGTCTATAATATGGTTGTTGGTATTGGTTCTGATACCTACCTTGTTGGTAAGGTTACTGATAATTCTGAATAATAGTCTGTCTATTGTATGGACAATCTTGAGCCGTATGGTTCGTGTATTTTCTCTCAATAGTGCAATATGGAGCATTCCTTTCTCTCATGTTCTGGTTGTGCAAAGGGCATACATTAGCCATGTGGTCGCCTCTGCAAGTACAAGTATAACACTGATTCAATGAGGTGACTCTTGGTATTTTTCTATTTGGAACTCCTAGCTTCTTGGCAACTTGCTCTGCTATTTCATCCAGCTCAGTGGAGGCTCTAGAGGTATGACTAGTATAACTATCAGAGTCTTTATAGAGTTTGGATAGTTCTAGCTCCTCACCCAAGTTGTCTTCTATGTCAATGCAGGTCCGCACACACTCTTCTATGCTTCTAGGCTCTTTCAAGTACACATATGATCTTAACTTGGTGCTTAGTAAGCCGTCTAAAAACAAAGCCACTTGTTTGGCAGGTGTGGGTATCTTTGGAGCAGGGCATCTTTCTAAGTACTGTCTGAACCTTCTTCTTGCTAGTCGCACTGTTTCTTGGGGTGTCTGTTTGAAGCTATGTATCAAGGATGATGTGTTATGCCTGATACCTGGAAAATTCTACAATGAATTCCTCTAGCAGTTGACCTATATCGCGATAGTTGCGACTACTCAGTGGTTGAAACCAAGCTAAGGCAGTGCCCTTAAGAGTCAAACCAAATGCCTTGTACTAGGTGAACAAATCCTCAACCTGTTCAACTCTTAACACTTGTTTGAACTCGGCCACATGATCATAAGGATCTCCTGTCCCGTTAGAATAATTCTTCATTGCCATGATCACTTGAGTGGGTCTAAGGCTTCTTGGGTGCTCTCGGGGTCTAGGCAATAGAAAATCATGTTCATCTCTTTGTTGCATATATGCTTGATTTCTCTCTCTTTCAGATCTTTCATTTTCAAATCCTGATCTATTTCTGCCCATAGTGTGTGCAAAACTTACCTCAGGTCTCTCTCTAGTTCTTTCTCTCTAGGCTTCATGAGCATGGGATGATCCTACTCCTTGGAGGCCATGGGAAACATTGGACCTTGGTGGAGGGAAAATCAATTCACTCTTCCAAGTATATGCATGTCTATCATGTTCTGTCACCAAGAACATTTTCTCTGATGTGTTATCCAAGTAGACAACTTTGCCTGGTGTCTCTGGATCCTTGAACTCGTAGACAATGACTATGCCCAATTGGCTAGGTTGATCTGGCTTGAATCTCCAAAAGGCTTCCTCTGTTTCTCTATTCAAGAATAGTTCTATGCTTTTGTTGTCTTAAGGGATCCAATCTGGAGTGATCACTCTCGTCAAAACTAACTTCCGTCTAGGAGTCTGGGGTCCTTGTCCTACATTTCCTTATTCTACGTCCATGATATTTCCAAACTCATCGATCCTATCTGGTAGGTTGGTGACCACATACATGGTTCCTTCCTTATCAAGGTATGAACCCTCCTCGAACTTGACTACTGGGTGTTCAAGTCCAAAGGGTTGATCTGGATTTTTGAGTTGGACCACTGATCGCCTCAGGCCATCCTCGTACATGCGAGCACCTAATCGGTTGGTCCGAATATATTCCAACTGTGTCTTATATGGACCTTTTGGTGTTTGTAAATAGGTAGTGCCTGAGTTACCTGCAGGTTTCCCTATGCTAAAAGACATTTTTGAATCACTTGTGTCTGAACTTAGTACGTAAGGATGACCACTTAGTTGTTGTGCCTAAGACTTAGCTGTATGGTTGACACTAGCCTCAGAAGATCTAATGCTTTGTCTATCCTTGCATAGGTGTCTACCAGATCTCAGGTTCATAAGCTTTGGTTAAGAGTCCAAAATTTCCCTTTGGTATGGTTCAAAATCCTTTGGAGTCCCCTTGGGTTCCTGGTCCCACCTGAGGGTCAACTTCAAATTATCCTATCTGAAAATGAACACGTTATTCTTATAGAAAAACAGTTGAGGTCGTGTAGGATTTGAAACAAGATTTCCAACAAGCTATAGAGCTCAAAAAATGGACTTCTGATGAAAAAGTTATGTCGAATCAGGCTCCTGGGGATCAAAACAGGCAAACAGGACCTTTTGGAAAAATCACGATTTTGTGTGAAAATCGTGATTTTGGGGGCTCTGAAAATCGTGATGCTTAGCTCTTATGAAAATCGCGATTTTGAAGGATCAAATCGCGATGTTGAGCAACCATGAAAATCACGATTTTCTGAATTCATGAAAATCGCGATTCTGAACAATCCAAAAAAATGCGATTCTGAATGAAAATCGTGAAAAACACGATTTTGAGTGAGAATCGTGAAAAACGCGATTTTTAGAGAGAATCGTAAAAAATGCGATTTTGAGAGAGAATCGTGAAAAACGCGATTTTGAGAGAGAATCGTGAAAAATGCAATTTTGAGAATGATCACAAAATCGCGATTTTGAATGAAAATTGTGTTTGGTCAAAATCGTGTTTTTGGCTTGAAAATCGCGATTTTGAGAATGACCAGAAAATCGCGATTTTGATTGAAAATCGTGTTCTGAAAATCGCGATTTTGTTACCTTAGTGAAAATCGTATTTTTTAAAAATCGTGAAAGTCGCGATTTTGGATGAAAATCGTGTTTTTTGAAAATCGCGATTTTGGAGCCACAGAAAAACGTGTTTTCACAAAATCGTGTTTTTGGTTGAAAATCGTGATTTTTGAGAATCGTGATTTTGAGCAGACTGAAAATTGTGTTTTGCCCAAAGTCGTGTTTTTGCTCAGAATCGTGTTTTTGTGAATCTTAGAGAATCGCGATTTTGAGCACAACTAGAGAATCGCGATTCTGAGAATGACCTCAGAATCGTGTTCTTTTCAAGAAGCTTTTAGGCGAGAAATAGAAAATCGTATTTTTTTTGAAAAATTTTGAATTTTATGAAAATCGCGATTTTCAATCAGAATCGTGTTTTTTGGCGAGAAATTAAAATTTCTGAGCGTCAAGCAAACGAGCTCCGTATGTGCAAAAAATCATGAAAAAACACAGGTGCTTGCTCTCCCTTGCACCTCCTAACTCCTTCTCACACAATAATGCATAAAATATGGTATGAAAGTGGTGAAAATGAACTAAAAAACAAGAAATTTCTATGAAGAAGAAGATGCAAGAAGATGGAGATGGTGATGATGATGAAGATGAAGAGGAAAAATCAGAAAATGAACAAAAATGACAGTTTTTTTACCTTCCAACGTCACAAATCTACGATCTTACCATCACAACACTCGTCCTCGAAGCTCTCTCCCTAGCAACGGCACCAAAATTTGGTGTATCTCAAGAATAAGCACCACCTCCTTTACTTGTCAATCCGTGGAGACGTGAGGACCGGTATGAAGACCACGAGCAAGTGAAGGCACAAGTGCGTGAGTGAAAGCACACAAACATGCACACACATACACACACATGTGCACAAGGTAAGATTAAAGAGAGGAGCAATGGAAAGCTTTGATTGCCAAAAGAGTTCTCTTGCAAAGCTCTATTCTCTAACAAGCTAACCTCAAAAATGAGCTCTCTAGCTCTTTTTATAGTTTTTGACTAGTTTTGGCCTTGTCGAGACCTAGTGTCTAGTCTAGTTAAAAATTAGGTTCCAGGGCTTATTTGAGGGCTCAAACGAAGTCTAAAAATTATGAAAATTGGTAGGATGATACTTCTAATACTCCTCAAGCTTGAGGACTCCTCGGCTTGAACATAATGGAGTTACAAAGATGGAAAATGGTATTTACAATGGTTTTTAGTGATGAAAATCACTATTTTTGTATGAAATTCTTGTGAAAATTTGACATACACTTCTTGGAGCTCCCTACTTGCTCCCTTTTCTTGTGTGTCCACTTCTTTGATGCGCTTCCATGCTTTGTCCTTGACCTTGAGCTTCAACAGGGTGCTTAAGTACCTAAAGGGTACAATGAATGAGGGATCATTCTATCCCTTCACTTCTGACATAGATATAAAGTTATATTCTGATGCAGATTGGGCTGGATCCAAGGATGATAGGAGGGGCACTTCAGGGTACCTATCTTTTGCAGGTTGAAAACTCATATCACGGTCATCCAAGAATCAACCAACTGTGGCCTTATCTTCCATAGAAGCAAAGTATAGAGGCTTGGCTAATGCAACTCAGGAAGCTATGTGGCTTAAGCAATTGGATACAGATTTGGAGATACATTCCTACACTCTAACTATATTTAGAGATAATACCAGCTCACTTCATTTGGCTGCTAATCTTGTGTACCATGCCATGACTAAGCACATTGAAGTGCATTATCATTATGTTAGAGAGAAATTGCTAAGAAAGGACATTTAGTTAGCATATGTATCAACTCATTTGCAATAAGCAGACTTACTCACCAAAGCATTGGATGGAACAAAGATGAACAGGTTCAAATTGATGATTGGGTTGCAAGAGATTAAGGAACAATGAAGATCAAGCATGTTAGGCTTGAGGGGGAGCTGTTGGTGCAATTAAGCCCAAGCCTACTTACTTGATGAATACACATAAGCTTGATGTATTAGCATATCACTTGAGAGGCTTCATATGTACAACCTCTTGTAACTTTGAGTCTAATTACTCATTGTAAAAGTGATGTAGACCCATGAGGAGTTAGGAAGCTTTGAACCTTGTATCATTTGGTAGTTAAAGTCA
Source organism: Ceratopteris richardii (assembly GCA_020310875.1). Taxonomy (NCBI): domain Eukaryota; kingdom Viridiplantae; phylum Streptophyta; class Polypodiopsida; order Polypodiales; family Pteridaceae; genus Ceratopteris; species Ceratopteris richardii. Next base: position 27,501,063 of record CM035424.1, on the reverse strand, counting down.
AGAGAAATACAATCCTATACTTTAAGCTTACTTTTAGGTGGGGATTTGAATTTGAATTCAAATGCTTGGCTCCAACAAAAGCTATAAGAACTTGAGAAGAAGATCCCACGTGCATCTCAAGGTATTGAGATTTGTTCTATGTACCTTCATTGAGACGAGGAGCACACCTCATATCTCTCTCATTCTGTACTCATTGAGCAATGCCTTATTGCCTATGACTTTGTAACTCTATATGATTTAGTCAATACATGTTCATTAGTTCCTACTCTCATATGATCTTGTTTAAGCTTGTTCTCACTATGTTGTGCATCATTTTGCATGATTCAAAGCATGAAATCTTTAGCATACTGTCTACTTTGATCCTACAAAGTTTCATTGAGTTTGGTTCTCACAATCATTGGATATCATTCAATTAATGCTCATAGGTCTGTGACTGTCAAGGCCCATAAAAGTCGGGGGAGTTGCTTTACTTGCCGAACATAATTCTCTACATATAGTTTATTAGAATTGAGTAAAATATTGAGCATGTTTCTCAACCAAAATAGCAAGTTTTGTGCATTGAATCATATGCCTACCTATCTATTTTGATCCTATCATTTGTGCATCATCTTCCAAGAAACATATATGATCGTTTATGCTCATTAGCTAGCTAAGGAGGCCCACAACACTCTCCAACCATCAATTTAGCAGGTGTGAAGCAGGATTTAACTACACCAACTCATCTCTTGTGATTATCCACCATCTCTTCCAATAGTGGTATCAGAGCAAGCACAATCAAGATGCGAGATGGTTTTCCATCCTTCATTGACATGTTGGACAGGAACTACTCAGCATGGTCCCTAATGATGCAAGCAAACCTTCAAGGGAGAAGCTTATATGGATACATCTCAGGAGATGAAGATATGCCAATCTTTAGGAGCAAGAATCAACCAACAAGGAAAGAGCAAGAGAGGCTAACCACATGGTGTGCAAAGGATCCTGTTGCAAGGTCATATTTTCTAAACTCAATCTCTGATTTCTTGTTACCTCATGTTAGAAATTATAAAACCTCCCAAGAGACTTGGGAAGTGCTTTCATCATACTTCTCCTCCAACACAAGAGCTAGGAAGAATCAATTGTGGATGGAATTCACAACTCTTAAGAAGCATTTAAAGCAAAGAGTGGCCGAATATGTAACCAAAATGAAGGATGTTGCAGACCAAATTGCAAGCATTGGAGAAGAGATAGAGGAAGATGACATAGTGAGGCAGATCATGAATGGAATTAAAGCTGATGACAAGTGGGAATCCTTCACCACAACAATGGATCTCTACATGGATATGCAGATACCTAATCTCAACATCTTGATGGGACAACTCTTCACCCATGAAGAAAAGCTCAACAGAAATCGTGACAACTCAAGAGGTAACCAATCCTCTGCCCTTTATACATATAAAAATAAAGCTATGGATAAAGGGTAAAAGTAAGAAACAAGATGAAGAGGCTAGTATCTCTCAAGCCAATTATGCAGGAAGAGGAAGAGGTGCTAGAGGTAGGGGTAGAAGATGGTAAGCAAGGTAGGGGGAGACCCTACAACAACTCACCATGCAACATATGTGGTCTCAACAACCACACTATTGAAGAATGCTACAAAAATACAAGGAGCCAAAGGGAAAGAGGCTTCCATAGAGGAGGCTGACAAACAAGAGGCAGGTACAACAATGGTGGAGGCAACTGTTGGAACAAATCCATTACAAGCCTAAGTATTGGATTGAGTTTCTAAGAGAAGACAATGTATGGAAATCTAAAAGTTCACTTGTGAACTCACCCTTGTAATAACTTACTTGATGTAAAAGAAAGAGTAATCAAAGTAGTTGAGTTAACTTGATAAAAATAGAGAGAGAAGCCACGGATTCTTGATTTGGAGGTTGGAGAATCAATCAATCTCTAAAAATTAGGAAACTAATTTTAGGTGAGCAAGATTCAAATTCAAATCTTGGCTCCAAAACTCTCTATATATACATGGCAGTTTAGTCACACTTTTAGAGGTGTCCATAAGCTGAGCTATATGCTATATCAAGTGTGGATACAAGGCACACACACGTATCTGTAAGTTCATTGTATTCTACAATCAATATACATTCATATTTATGATCATACAAGTTCATATCTTCATGGTTGTGTGAGTCTACTGTTCACTGTTATGCTACTCAGATTTTTCAGTTAGATTGCAGAGATCATTTCTCTCAGTGTCGCGTATCATTTTCAATGATGTAACGTGGTAAACTTTTCTTTTAGAGTCTAATATATGCTCACGAAATTTCATTGCTATTGGAGTTCTCAGTCTTGAGTTATGTTTAACTGAAGTCAACCCTGTCTGTCCATATTCACTTCTCTATAGATTTTTGATTTTTTTCCATCAAGCTGTCAGAGCTGGTTTGCCACGTATACTTCATCAAATTGCATGATTCAAAGCTTTTTGGATTCATCGTATTGTCTAGTATCAACATAAAAAAGTTCATAATCATTTAATATTTGAATCTTGAGTTATGATCATTTTTTTGCTCACTGGTCTAAGTACTGTTGCAGCCCGTGAAAATCGGGATGATGTCATAACTTGTTAAACTTCATTCTCATTGTGTGATTCACCATTTCTGATGCGGTTACTCTTGAAAGTTAATTCTCTTGGTGAATTAGAGTTCCCCAAAAGGAATTAATCTAATTGCTGCTATGCTAAGAGAATTATTCAAAACACTCGACAGGTGTATGAATCAAAATAGCAAGTTTTTCACCTCTAATTTAATTCCAGCTCATCTATTTTGATCTATCTTTTTGAGATTGATCTTCCAAGGTACATAGGGTGTCTAACACATCTATTGGCAAGCTATAAGGTTCCGCCACATACTCTTGGAGTTCATTTGGCTGGTGTAGATCAAGGATTTTGCAGCACCACTTCATCTTCAAGCACATATCTATCCATCTCTTCACAGTGGTATCAAAGCAAAGATGGCGGATGGATTTCCTTCATCAATTGACAAATTGGATAGAGTTAATTACTCAACTTGGTCATTAAGGATGGAAGCTTATATCCGAGGTAGAAGTTTATATGGTTATGTGACTGGAGATGAAGTTATGCCACATTTTAGGAACAAAAGTCAACCAACACAAGAAGAGCAAGAAAGATTGAGCACATGGTGCTCCAAGGATGCAATTGCAAGGTCTTATCTCCTCAACTCTATCTCAGATTTTTTGTTGCCTCGTATTAGAAGTTTTAAGACATCTCAGGAAGTGTGGGATGCACTTGAACCCTTCTTCTCTTCAAGTACCAAAGCTAGGAAGCATCAACTATGGCTGGATTTCACAACCCTCAAGAAGGCTCCCAAACAAAATGTGACTGATTTTGTCACAAAGGTCAAGGACATAGCTGATCAGTTGGGAAGCATTGAAGAGGTAATAGATGAAGAGAAAATTGTAAGGCAAGTCATCAATGGATTGAAAGCAGATGACAAGTGGGAAACATTCACCACAAAACTGAAAATTGCTTTAGGAATTCCAGGAATCAAAGAGGCAGAGGGTACAATAGAGGAAGTTATAGCTACTCAACAGGAAGGTTCAACAATTATCATAGCAACTACAACAACTACAATCATTCAAACTATCAAGGAGGCTACAAACGAAGGAGAGACTTCAATAACTACACAGAAGAATCAAACAAAGAGGATTCATTATTAATCATGAATATGGCCATGCCACAAGGTAAATCTGATGAGCATGTTTTCTACATAGATTGAGGTTGTTCAAATCATGTGGCAGGAAATTTGGCCCTCCTATCAGATTTAGAAGATCCAAGGAACAAGCATGAGGTACAAACAGGAGATGATACAAGACATCTTGTGGAGAAAATAGGAAATGTCAAAGCACCTGATGGAAACATCAACTTACTTAGTAAGGTACTCTATGTCCCTACCATTACAAAGAATTTGATAAGTGTTGGACAGATAGTAGAAAAAGGATTGCAAGTCAAGTTCACAAGAGGAGGAGCATATGTGGAAGACCCTAGCCAAGGGTTCAGAAGAATAGAAAAGGGAGAAAAAACAGGTAGATTATTCACCTTTGAGTTGCAAGACACAAGGAACATAGCTCTCTTCAACTATGGTAATCAAACACTCATAGAACTAGAGATATGACACAAGAGATTGGCACATATCGGTGAAAGATCATCAAAACAAATTTGCAGGGACCAAAGTGTACTTGGACTCCCTAACTTGTCAAAACAACACATGATTTATAAGTGTAGTGCATGTCAATTTGGAAAGTCTCAAAGGTACCATTCATGAAGAAAGGTTATATGCATGGAGATCTCTTGGAGTTGGTTCATACAGATGTATGGGGACCTAGCAAGGATGCTTCAATATCTGGATCAAGGTATAATGTCTCCTTTATTGATGACTGCAGTAGATGGACTATCCTATTCTTTATGAAACATAACAATGAAGTTTTTTCATGCTTCAAAAGATATTTGGCTCTTGTGGAGAATCAAATAGGTAAATCACTAAAAAGGCTAAGGTCAGATGGAGGGGGAGAATACTTCTCCCATGCGTTTGATTCTTTTCTTCAAGAAAGACACTCCTGAGCAAAATGGAGTGGCAGAAAGGAGGAATAGGACAATTGTTGAAGCTGCAGCATTTGCCTAATTATCTATGGGCTGAGGCTGTTTCTGCAGCCACTTACTTGATTAACAGGTTGCCTTCAAAATCCCTTGATGGGATGACTCCATATGAGGCTTGGAATGGAAGAAGACCTAGCTTAGATCATTGTAAAATTTTTGGATGTATTGCTTTTGCTCATGTTCCTTCACAAGTTAGAGGCAAGATGGATCCAAAGGCAGAAAGGTGTGTATTTATTGGATATGACAACAATCAAAAGGGTTATAGTTTATACAACCCTACCAACAAAGGATTCTTGGTAAGCAGAGCTGTAGTTTTTGATGAGAACAATTCATGGTATGAAGATTCATGCATGAAGGTCAAATTGCCATATGACCTTGAAGAAGATTTTCCAAAGCTTGGCAGAGAACATCAACCAAAGATTGAAGAACAAGATACTTCAGAAGATGATGAAGAAACTCAGATGGAAAAAAGCAAAGCATGGAAGTCTAAAGGTAAAGCAAAATTGCAGGATTTTCTCTCAGTGTGGTGGATCATTTTCAATGATTTAACCTGCTAAAGTTTTCTTTTAGAGTCTACTATATGCTCACAAAATTTCATTGCTATTGGATTTCTCAGTCTTGAGTTATGTTTAGTTGAAGTTTACCCTGTCCGTCCATAGTCACTTCTCTGGAGATTTTTGATTTTTTTCAGTTAACTTGTCAGAGCTGCTTTTCTGCGTGTACTTCATCAAATTGCACGATTCAAAGCTTGTTGGATTTACCATATTGTCTAGTATTAGCATTAAAAATTTCAAAATCATTGAATATTTGATTCTTGAGTTATGATCATTTTGTTGCTCACTAGTCTAAGTACTGTTGCAGCCCGTGAAAATTGGGATAATGTCATAACTTGTTAAACTTCATTCTCATTGTGTGATTCACCATTTTTGATGAGATTACTCTTGAACGTTAGCTCTCTTCCAAAAGGAATTAATCTAATTTTTGCTATGCTCAGAGAATTATTCAAAACACTAGACAAGTGTATGAATCAAAATAGCCAGTTTTTCACCTCTAAATTAATTCTAGCTCATCTGTTTTGATCTATCTTTTCGATATTGATCTTCCAAGGTACATAGCATGTCTAACACATCTATTGGCAAGATATAAGGGCCCACCACATACTCTTGGAGTTCATTTGGCTGGTGTAGATCAAGGATTTTGTAGCACCAGTTCATCTTCAAGCACATATCTATCCATCTCTTCATAGCAACTACAACAATAACTACAATCAAGGCTACAACAACAAGAACAAGTATCACGGAGGCTTTAGAGGAAGAAGGGACTTCAATAAATACACTAAAGATCAAGAGGATTCTTTGCTCATTATGAACATGACATCCAAGCAAGGTAAAGATGATGAGCATCTCTTTTACATTGACTCAGGTGTTCAAATCATGTGGAAGGGAATGTAGCGCTCTTATCTGATCTTGAAGAACAAAAGGGAAAGCATGAGGTACAAACAGGTGATGATACCAAGCATTAAGTCGAGCAAATTGGAAATTTTAAGACATCAGATGGTAGTATGAACCTTTTGAGCAAAGTTGTGTATGTGCCTACCATAACCAAAAATTTAATTAGTGTTGCGCAGATAGTAGAGAAAGGTCTACACGTCAGGTTCACCAAGCATGGAGCATATGTGGAAGACCCCCAACAAGGATTCAAGAGGATAGCCAAAGGTGAGAAGTCAGGTAGATTGTTTACTTTTGAAATTGAAGACACAAGGAACATATCACTATTAGTTATAGAGATCAAACCCTATCTCAGTTGGAAATATGGCACGAGAGGCTAGGGCACATAGGAGAGGGAACTCTAAAGTAAATTTGTAGGGATCAAAGTGTGCTTGGGATTCCTGTTGTGACCAAGGAGCACATGATTTACAAATGTGGAGCTTGCCTATTTGGCAAAGCTCATAGGCAACCTTTCAATAGAAAAGCATACATCCATGAAGATTATTTAGAGCTTGTACACAATTATGTGTGGGGTCCTAGCAAAGACCTATCCATCTCAAGTTCAAGGTACTACGTCTCTTTTATTGATGATTACAGTAGGTGGACAATTCCCTATTTTATGAAGCATAAGGATGAGGTGTTTACATGTTTCAAAAAATATTTGGCATTAATGGAAGACCAAACAGGAAGGAGCTTGAAGAGAATCAAGTCTGATGGAGGTGGTGAGTACTTTTCACATGAGTTTGATCTATTTCTATGGGAGAGAGGCATAAAGAGGGAAGTAACAACCAAGTATACTCTTGAATTGAATGGAGTGGAAGAAAGAAGGAAGCGGTTAATTGTTGAGGCAGCTAGGTCTATGTTAAATGAGAAAAAAATACATAATTATTTATGGGTAGAGGCTGTTTCTACAGCTACCTATTTGGTTAACAGGCTTCCATCCAAGTAATTGGATGGTATGACACCATATGAATCTTGGAATGGCAGGAGACCCTCATTGGATCATTGCAAGATATTTGGGTGCATTGCCTATGCACACATCCCATCATAAATCAGAGGGAGACTTGACCCTAAGGCTGAGAAGTGCATGTTCATTGGGTATGATCAGAATCAAAAGGGATATAGACTTTATAATCCCACTAACAAGGCATTCATAGTTAGTAGGGATGTAGTCTTTGATGAGAATATTGCAGGAAATTCAAACTACCATATGATTTGGAAAATGATTTTCCAACCCTAAATCAAGAAGACCAACACCAAGCACAGGACATCAACTCAGAAGATGAGGACCATATTGAATTCAAAGCTTGGAAGTCAAGAGGCAAGTTCAAATACATGCAACTAGAGGATCTACCTGAGTCTTCCAATCAAGCTTTAAGGAGATCACAAAGAGAAAGTAAGAAGCCCATAAGGTATGGATATGATACATCCTTAGTCACAAAGCACTCTATGTACATCACGAAAGATTCAATGGCAGAGGAGCCTTCTTCATTTGAAGAGGCTAAGAAGAAGATAGAGTGGAGAGAAGCCATGTAGGAAGAAGTGGAAGCATTGTAGGAAAACCACAGTTGAGACCTAGTTCCCAAGAAACCAGATATGAAGGTAATTGGTTCAAGGTGGATATATAAAGTAAAAAGGAACTCTGATGGTTCTATAAACAGGTACAAGGCAAGATTAGTGGCAAAGGGATTTGCCCAGCACATGGAGTAGATTATGAACAAACATTTTCACCTGTGGCATAGATGCCAACAATTAGGGTATTGGTAAGTCTTACTACATCTAAAAATTGGAATTTATATCAGTTAGATGTCAAGAATGCGTTTTTAAATGGTTGGATATCAGAGGAAGTGTATATGGCACAACCACCAGGTTTTGAAGATGAAGGAAAAGCAAGATATGTATACAAGCTTAGAAAAGCACTCTATAGAAAAGATGATTCTTCTTTGTTTGTGAAGAAGAATAATTCAAAAATCATCTACTTGTGTGTCTATGTAGATGGTATCATTATTTGAGGTAATGATTGTGATGGTATCAAGCAGGTCCAGGCTCAATTGATGAAGGATTTCAAAATCAGTGATCTAGGATTGTTAACCTATTTCCTTGGCTTAGAACTTGTGTATACAGATTTAGGTATATTCATCACACAAAGGAAGTACATAAATAAAATGTTGGTAAAATTTAAGATGGAGAACACTAAAGTTGTAGGAATTCCTATGGAGATCAATCGTAAGTTAAGTTCACATGAAGGTGAACCACTTGACGATATTAGAGGGTATCAATAACTTGTGGGTAGTCTTAATTATGCTACTTTGGCAAGAGTGGATATTGCATATGCTCTGAGTACATTGAGTCAATTCATGCATGTACCAAGGAAGCCACACATGGAAGGTGCAAAGAGGGTCCTTAAGTACCTAAAGGGTACAATGAATGAGGGATTATTCTATCCCTTCACTTTTGACATAGATATAACATTATATTTTGATGCAAATTGGGCTGGCTCCAAGGACGATAGGAGGAGCACTTTAGGGTACCTATCTTCTGCAGGTTCAAAACTCATATCATGGTCATCCGAGAAGCAACCAACTATGGCCTTATCTTCCATAGAAGCAGAGTATAGAGGCATGCTAATGCAACTCAAGAAGCTATGTGGTTTAAGCAATTGGATAAAAATTTGGAGATACATTCCTACACTCCAACTTTATTTGGAGATAATACCAACTCACTTCATTTGGTACTAATCCCATGTACCATGCCAGGACTAGCACATTGATGTGCATTATCATTATGTTAGAGAGAAATTGCTAAGCATGGACATTCAGTTAGCATATGTATCAACTCATTTGCAATGTGCAGATTTACTCACCAAAGCATTGGATGGAACAAAGGTGAACAGGATCAAATTGATGATTGGGCTGCAAGAGATCAAGGAACAATGAAGATCAAGCATGTTAGGCTTGAGGGGGAGCTCTTGGTGCAATTAAGCCCAAGCCTACATACTTGATGAATACACATAATCTTGATGTATTAGCACTTGAGAAGCTTCATGTGTACATCCTCGTGTAACCTTGATTCTAATTTACTCATTGTAAAAGTGATGTAGACCCATGAGGAGTTAGGAAGCTTGGAATCTCGGATCATTTGGTAGTCAAAGTCAAGAGAGAATCAATCCTATATTTAGGATTACTTTTAGGTGAGGATTTGAATTTGAATTCAAATGCTTGGATCCAACAAAAAGCTATAAGAGCTTGGGAAGAAGATCCCGCGTGTATCTCGACATCTTGAGATCATTTCCATGTACCTTCATTGAGAAGAGGAGCTCACCTCATAGCTCTCTCATTCTACACTCATTCAGCAATGCCTTATTGTCAATGACTTTGTAACTTTATATGATTTAGTCAATACTGTTGAGATATCAAACTCAACATATGATGATCCAGGATAACACGTATCAATTTTTTGTTTCTCTGACATGTATAGTGGTCACACCGGTATATGTCAGGGATACTTCATTGAGCTGTACTAGATTTATCTACCAAGAGTGATGGCATATTTGTTTCTTGCCAAGTCACTCATTTTCGGACATTAGGTTTTTCCTTGTGTACTAGTCTTTATATACTACACTTGTTGTATTCTTTTTTTTTTGTGATTCTTGTACATTCCTTTTTATGTTATAGAAGAACAAGCAGAAGATTATTATTCCTTGGCTCAATATGAGTGTGTGTGCTTCTCTTTGATTGTGAGAGTGTGTGTGTAAGCTCTCTTCCTTATCTCCTTCCTCGTGACATGGTATCAGAGCCAGCGTGGCTGTAGAGAGCTCGTGGAGAAGGTGACAATGAAGAGTACATAGCAAGGCATGGAGAAAAAGTGATTCACAAACAACCCCCCTTTGCTATGAAAATTTTTGGAACATCAAGCTTACACTAGGATTGAGGTGGATTTGATCTACATCAAAGGCTCTCGCGTCGAAAGAATATCTGTTGGAGAGTTCTTTTTTCTTATTCTCATTTATTGTATTTGTTTGAGAGATTTTTGATGGTTCATTTATCATTGTAAAAGCCTTGAGCTTTACACATGTAAAGGTAGAAAGAAATAAAGCCCAAATCCCATGAATTTGTGGTGGTTGAAGTTGCATTCAATCAAGCAATCAAATCACCTAAAAGTAGATCAAACTAGATCTTCACTTTTTCTAGATTGTAGGAAATTGAATTGATTCACTCCAACAACCATTCCCACCTTCATTTGAATTCAAAATTCACTTGTAGAAGTCGTGGAATAATCCTAGAGTCTATAGAAAGACTTGAAATCACTTGTACAATACATGGAAGCAATATACATACACTTGTGACCATCATTGTCTTGCTCCTTCAATTCTCTGCATCATCTTCTTTGCCAACAAAAATCTTGCAGAGGCTGCTGCTCTCTCTATAGAGCTCCAAATTGAGTGCCTATTCCAAGATCCAAAGGAGGACCTACACAAGAGGAGACAGATAAGCTCACACTTTGGTGCACAAGGGATGCTCAAGCAAGGTCGTACATACTAAAATCTATCTCTCACTTTCTATTACCAAATATTAGAGGATGCAATACATCTCAAGAGACTTGGGATGCCCTAGAGACTTTCTTTTCTGCTACTACCAAAGCAAGAAAGAATCATCTTTGGAACGAGTTCAACCAAATGAAGAAGACACCTAAACAAACCATCATAGAGTTTGTTACCAGGTCAAGGAGGTTGCGGATCAGTTAGCATCCATTGAGAGCTGATTGAAGAAGAGGTCATCATGAGGCAAATTCTCAATGGCATTCAAAGTGATAAGCAATGGCAATCCTTCATGACGGCTTATGATCTCATCATGGATGTGCAAACTCCAGACTTCAACATCTTTCTTGGACAACTCTTCAATCAAGAAGCCAACAATAACATAAAGGAAGGTAACTCTTATCATGGTAATTCAACTAGTGCTCTATATGCACATAAGAAGGATAAGAAGCAGAAAGGCAAGAACAAGGAAGAAGATGAAGAAGAGACCTCCCAAGCCAACTTCGCAAGCAAGAGCAAGTGGAAAGGGAAGAAGAAAGGACCAAAGCAAGACAAAGCCAAAGGTCAGAATGTTCAACCTTGTGCCATATGCGATAAGACCAACCAAACCACTCAGAATTGAATTGTAATCAGGCTGGTGGCTACGGGCATTTGAAGTTCATTGTCTCTTCCATAGATAGTAATTTTTTTGAGCTAGTCAACTCGCGAACCTATTTGTTTTGTATTGACTCATTCTCCTTGATGCTCCAAAGTACATAGTGTGTTTCTTTGCACTTATCACATACTTATAAGGTCTATTTGAGTCTCCATAAGCTCAAGGGCTGGTCTTGTGCCGATTGGCTAGACCAAACTTCATCGCTTCGAAACGCATTTTTCTACCTTCTACAAGCTTCTCCAAGTTCTTTCAGTGGTATTAGAGCTAGATCAAGATGGGTGAAGACTTTCCCTCAATGATCGAGAAGCTTGATCGACACAACTACGCAGCGTGGAAAATCAGAATGGAGGCCTATTTGCAAGGTAGAAATCTTTATGGAATTGTAGCAGGTGATGAAGCTATCCCTATTCCAAGATCCAAAGGAGGACCTACACAAGAGGAGACATATAAGCTCACACTTTGGTGCACAAGGGATGCTCAAGCAAGGTCGTGCATACTAAACTCTATCTATGACTTTCTATTACCACATATTAGAGGATGCAAGACATCTTAAGAGACTTGGGATGCCCGGGAGACTTTCTTTTCTGCTACTACCAAAGCAAGAAAGAATCATCTTTGGAACGAGTTCAACCAAATGAAGAAGACACCTAAACAAACCATCATAGAGTTTGTTACCAAGGTCAAGGAGGTTGCGGATCAGTTAGCATCCATTGGAAAGCTGATTGAAGAAGAGGTCATCATGATGCAAATTCTCAATGGCATTCAAAGTGATAAGCAATGGCAATCCTTCAGGATGGCTTATGATCTCATCATGGATGTGCAAACTCCAGACTTCAACATATTTCTTGGACAATTCTTCAATCAAGAAGCCAACAATAGCATAAAGGAAGGTAACTCTTATCATGGTAATTCAACTAGTGCTCTATATGCAGATAAGAAGGATAAGAAGCAGAAAGGAAACAAGGAAGAAGATGAAGAAGAAACCACCCAAGCCAACTTCGCAAGCAAGATCAAGTGGAAAGGGAAGAAGAAAGAACCAAAGCAAGACAAAGCCAAAGGTCAGAATGTTCAACCTTGTGCCCTATGCGATAAGACCAACCACACCACTCAGAATTACTGGTTCAATGGGAAGACCCAGAAAGGAAGTGGAAGAGGTGGATATGGCAGCAATAGAGGCAGAGGTGGACACAACTTCAACAATAACAATAGAAGCTATAATAGAAGGGACTATAGAAATTATTTAGAACATCAACCACATGAAGACTCATTGCTGCTTATGAATCTAAGCCACAAAGAAGGTAAAAAAGATGATCATTTGTTCTACATAGTTTTAGGATGTTCGAATCATGTTGCAGGCAACATTGCTCTTCTATCTGATTTGGAAAGTCCAAAGCATAGACATGAAGTGCAAACAGGGGATGACACAAAGCACAATGTGGAGAAGATTGGTAATGTCAAAGCCTCCAATGGCAGGACAAACATTCTGAGTAAGGTTCTCTATGTACCCACTATCACTAAAAACCTAATAACTGTAGGCCAAATAGTTGAAAAATGCTTGCAAGTTAGGTTCACCCAACATGGAGCTTTTGTGGAAGATCCATGTCAAGGCTTCAAAAAGATAGCGCGAGGTGAGAAGCATGGTAGGCTCTTTACTTTTGAAGTAGGAGAAATCACGAACATAGCTCTATTCAACTTTGGATCTCAAACCCTAAGTGAGCTTGAAGTGTGGCATAAGAGACTTGCTCATGTGAATGAAAGAACCTTGAAGGATATATGCAGGGATCAAAGTGTTGTAGGATTGCAGAACATATCAAAGCAACACATGATCAACAGGTGTGATGCATGTCATATTGGGAAGGCACAAAGACAACCATTCAACCACAAAGGCTACATCCACAACAACTTATTGGACTTAGTACATACAGATATATGGGGACCAAGTCAAGAACCTTCATTGGCAGGATCAAGGTATTATGTCTCATTTATTGACGACCATAGTAGATGGACTGTTCTATAATTTATCAAGAGTACGAATGAAGTGTTTGATTGCTTCAAGAAGTATCTTGCAATTATGGAGAATCATACAGGTAGATCACTAAAGAAGCTCAGATCTGATGGAGGGGGAGAATACTTCTCCAAAGAGTTTGATGAGTTCTTGCAAGACAAAGGTATCAAAAGGGAAGTGACTACTACGTACTCTCCTCAACTAAATGGAATTGCAGAGAGGAGAGACAAGACATTGGTTCGATCAGCCCGAACAATGCTTGAAGAGAAGAAGTTGCCACATTATCTATGGGTAGAAGCTATTTCAACTGTTGTGTACCTTGTCAATAGACTACCATCAAAATCACTTCAAGGTATGACTCCTTATGAAGCATGGCATGGAAGAAAACCTAGTCTTGGACATTGAAAGTTTTTTGGTTGTTTAGCTTATGTTCCTGTACCATCACAAATAAGAGGTAAGCTAGATGAAAGGGCAACAAAAGCAATGTTTATTGGATATGATTCAACTTAGATGGGTTATAGGTTCTTCAATCCTTCAACCAAGAAATTCACTACAAGTAGAGATGTTGTGTTTGAAGAACACATGTCTTGGTATGATGAAGACAAACAAAAGGTAACACTACCATATGATCTTGATCCTGACTCTCATCAATTAGGAAGCAAGCATGATACACAGGTCTAGGATCCAAGATGTGATACAAACAATGACCAAGATGAAAGGGAAAAGGATTACAAGCTATGGAAGTCAAGAGGCAAAGCAAAGATGCAAGAGGTTGGAGATTGCTCCAAACAAGTACCTAGAAGATCAACAAGAGAGAAGAAACAACCAGAAAGGTATGGATATGATTCCACATTTGTTACGAAGCATTCAATATACTTGGAAAAAGACTCTATTTCAAAGGAACCCTCAAGCTATGAAGAGGAAAAGGGAAACCCTAATTAGGAAAAGGCCATGAAGTTGCATTGAAGGAAATGGACACTTGGGATTTGATTCCAATATCGCCGAATCAAAAGGTAATTGGTTGCAAATGGGTATATAAAGTTAAAAGAAACTGAGATGGATCAGTTTGTAGGTACAAGGTAAGATTAGTTGCCAAAGGATGCTCACAAACTCATGGTATAGACTATGAGGAAACATTCTCACCAGTTGCAAAGATGACTACAGTCAGGACATTGATAAGTGTAGCTGCTACAAGGAATTGGAGACTCCTCCAACTTGACGTGAAAAATGCAGTCTTAAATGGTTGGATAAGTGAAGAGGTATACATGTCACAACCACCAGGTTTTGAAAACCCTAATCATCCATCTTATGTTTGCACACTTAAGAAAGCATTGTATGGATTGAAACAAGCTCCTAGAGCTTGGAATTACAGGTTGTTTACATATCTTCAAGATCAAGTGTTCAAAGCTAGCAGCTCAGATCCTTCTCTATTCATCAAAAGGGATCACAATGAGGTTATCTATCTATGTGTATATGTAGATGATATTATTGTGATAGGTGATGATCTAAATTGCATTCAAAGGATCAAGAGACACATGCAAGAGGAGTTCAAAATCAATGACCTAGGTGAGCTCACACATTTCCTAGGTATGTAGGTGATATACACAGATGAAGGAATGTATTTGACTCAAAGAAGATACATTCAGGATCTTCTTCTCAAGTTCAACATGGAGAACACTAAACCTACAGGTACACCTTTGGAGATGAATCATAAACTAAGTGTTTATGAAGGTGAGAAAATTGAAGACATTAAAGAGTATCAAAGCTTGGTAGGTAGCTTGATATATGCTACTCATACAAGGGTAGACATCTCATTTAGTGTGGGAGTGCTTAGTCAGTTCATGCACTCACCGAGAAGACCACACATGGATGCGGCTAAGAGAGTACTTAAGTATCTCAAAGGTACAATCAACGAAGGTATATTCTATCCTTACTCTTCAGATTTGGATATCAAAATCTACTCAGATGTAGATTGGGTAGGAGCTAAGGATGATAGAAAAAGTACATCTGTTTACTTACCATTTGCAGGTTTGAAGCCAGTGTCATGGAGTTCCAAGAAGCAACCAACAGTTGCTTTATCCTCAACTGAAGTAGAGTATAGAGGTTTGACCATAGCAACTCAAGAGGCAATATGGTTAAAAGCATTGTATACAGATTTGGGACTTGTGAGTTCCAAACCTCACATATTTGGAGATAATGGAAGTTCCATGCATCTAGCGGCAAATCCTATTTTCCATGCGAGAACCAAGCACATAGAAGTCCATTACCACTTCATCAGTGAGAAGCTCATGGCAAAGGAGATTGACATTTCTTTTGTTCCAACTGAAAAGCAAGTAGCATATATGATGACGAAGGCACTTGATGGAATAAAGCTTTGTAGATTCAAAGCCATGGCAGGTATTCAACCTATCAGAGAATGAAAACTCAAGCATACTTTAGCTTGAGGGGGAGCTATTGGAACATCAAGCTTACAGTATGCTTGAGGTGGATTTGATCTACATCAAAGGCTATCGCGTCGAAAGAATATCCGTTGGAGAGTTCTTTTTTCTTATGCTCATTTATTGTATTTTTTTGAGAGATTTTTGATGGTTCATTTATCATTGTAAAAGCCTTGAGCTTTACACATGTAAACGTAGAAAGATAAAACCCAAATCCCACGAATTTTTTGTGGTTGAAGTTGCATTCAATCAAGTAATCAAATCACCTAAAAGTAGATCAAACTAGATCTTCACTTTTCCTAGATTGTAGGAAAGTGAATTAATTCCCTCCAACAACCATTCCCACCTTGATTTGAATTCAAACTTTACTTGTAGAAGTCATGGAACACTCCTAGAGTCCATATAAAGACTTGAAATCACTTGTAGAATATATGGAAGCAATATACATACACTTGTGACCATCATTGTCTTGCTCCTTCAATTCTCTACATCATCTTCTTCGCCAATAGTAATCTTGCAGAGGCTGCGGCTCTCTCTCTAGAGCTCCAAATCGAGTGCAAGATGGCTCATTGGAAAGATATTAGCACCTAGTTTATGCTATAAATTTTCATAGCATTTCATTTAGTAGATTGGGAGAAATCTGTGTTTTTCTATCTCACGCTCAATCTCTACGTATTCCTGCAAAATAAGAAGTACCACCAGTGAATGTCTCATTCATTCCTATAGAATATTTTGCTTATTCCTTGTACTTTTGTGCATTCTATACACTCAACCCTATGTGTATCACTCCCATAAAAGCAGTTTTTCTAATTGTAATCACGTTGGTCACTATGGGCATTTGAAGTTCATTGTCTCTTCCATAGATAGTAAGTTTTTTGAGCTAGTCAACCCACGAACCTATCTGTTTTGTATCGACTCATTCTTCTTGATGCTCCAAAGTACACAGTGTTGGAGCAAGTCTATGACAAGCCTAAGTATTGGCTTGAGTCCCACAAAGTCATAAAAGAAGCTTCAAAATGAAGACTATGTAAAGTTCACTTGTGAACTACCTCTTGTAACTTTTGAAGAGTTTACTTAATGTAAAAGTGAAAGAATCTTAAGTGGTTGAGTCCACTTGATCAAAAAGGGAAAGAGGAGCCACGAATACGTGATTTGTGGTAGGTAGAGAATCAAATCAATCATTGATTGATTGGAGAGTGATTGAGGGAAGTTAGCCTCCCAAACTCAACTATAAATAGATGGCAGTTTTAGTCTTGGTTAGAGAGACCTATGTGAAGACCTCCAAGAGCTGAGCTTTATGCCATATCAAGGTGTGATTACAAGGCACACATATGTATCAGTAAGTCATTGTATTGTACAAGCAATATACTTTCATTTTCATGATTATTTGAGTTCATATTTCCATGTTCTTGTGAAGTGTACTACTCACTGTCATTACTCTCAGTTTTTCTCAGTCAGATTGCAGAGAGGGTTTCTCTGAGCTTGGTGCATCCTTTTCAGTGATTTAACTTAGTAAAGTTAGATCTATAAGTCTACTATATGCTCACAAATTTTCATGTCATTTGAATTTTGCAATCTTCAGTTATGTTCATTTGAAGTCAACAGCGTCTGTTCATCCTCACTTCTCTGTCAAGTACCTGACTTTTTCACTCACCTTGTTAGAGCCATTTCTCAGTAGTTACTTATTGAAATTCAGTGCTTTAAAGCTTGTTAGATTCAGCTTACTGTCTAGTATAACCATACAAATTTTCATAATCATTGGATTCCTACATTTTGAGTTATGTTCATTTTTCGGCTCACTAGTCTCAAACTATAGCAGCCCATGAACGGGATGATGTCATCACTGTTAAAACTCATTCTCAGTGTGTGGTTTATTATTTTTGATGGGATTACTCTTGAAAGTTAGCTCTTTAAGTTACCTAGACTTCTCCAAGAGGAATTAAGCTAATTGCTGCTGTGCTCAGAGAATTATGTAAAACACTGGACATGTGTATGAACCAAGAATAGCAAGTTTTCACCTCTGAGCTAACTCCAACTTATCTGTTTTGATCTATCTTTTTGAGAGTGATCTTCCAAGGTACATAGGGTGTCTAATACATCCATTGGCAAGATAAAAGGGCCCACCATATACTCCTGGAGTTCATTTGGCTGGTGTAGATCAAGGATTTTGCAACACCTCTTCATCTTCAAGCACATACCTATCCATCTCTTCACAGTGGTATCAGAGCAAGGTTGGACAACATGGCAGATGGATTTCCTTCATCAATTGACAAATTGGATAGAGGTAACTACTCAGCTTGGTCATTAAGGATGGAAGCTTATCTCCAAGGTAGAAGTTTATATGGTTATGTGGCTGGAGATGAAGTTATGCCAAGTTTCAGGAACAAAAGTCAACCAACACAAGAAGAGCAAGAAAGATTGAGCACATGGTGCTCCAAGGATGCACTTGCAAGGTCTTATCTCCTCAACTCTATCTCAGATTTTTGTTGCCTCACATTAGAAGTTGTAAGACATCTCAGGAAGTGTGGGATGCACTTGAAGCTTTCTTCTCTTCAAGTACTAAAGCTAGGAAGCATCAACTTTGGCTAGATTTCACAACTCTCAAGAAGGCTCCCAAACAAAATGTGACTGATTTTGTCACAAAGCTCAAGGACATAGCAGATCAGTTGGGAAGCATTGGAGAGGTAATAGATGAAGAGCAAATTGTAAGGCAGGTCATCAATGGCTTGAAGGCAGATGACAAGTGGGAAGCATTCACCACAGCTATGGATTTGTACATGGACATTACCTGATTTCAATACACTCATTGGACAACTACTTACTCAAGAGGCAAAGCTTATAAAAAATGGAGAAAGCTCTAAAGGTAATCAATCTTCAGCTTTATACACTGATAAAAGCAAGTCCAAAGATAACAAAGGAAAGGCAAAGAAAGTGGATGATGAAGCAAGTACATATCAAGCTAACTATGCAGGTAGAGGAAGACATGGCAGAGGTCGAGGAAGAGGAGGTAGACAAGGCAGGGGGAGATCCCAAGACTCCAACTCATTTTCTATTTGTGGACTAACTAATCATACAACTGAAAATTGCTTTAGGAATTCCAGGAATCAAAGAGGAAGAGGATACAATAGAGGAAGTTATGGCTACTCAAGAGGAAGGTGCAACAATTATCATGGAGCTACAACAACTACAATCATTCAAATTATCAAGGAGGCTACAAAGGAAGGAGAGACTACAATAACTACACAGAAGACTCAAACAAGGAGGATTCATTATTGATCATGAACACGGCTATGCCACAAGGTAAATTTGATGAGCTACATAGATTCAGGTTGTTCAAATCATGTGGCAGGAAATGTGGCGCTCCTATCAGATTTAGAAGATCCAAGGAATAAGCATGAGGTACAAACAGGAGATGATACAATACATCCAGTGGAGAAAATAGGCAATGTCAAAGCACCTGATGGAAACATCAACCTACTCAGTAAGGTACTCTATGTCCCTACCATTACAAAGAATTTGATAAGTGTTGGGCATATAGTAGAGAAAGGGTTGCAGGTCAGGTTCCCAAAAGCACGAGCATTTGTTGAAGATCCAAGTCAAGGATTCAGAAAAATTGCAAAAGGTGAAAAGACAGGTAGATTGGTCACATTTGAATTACAGGACACTAGAAACATTGTTCTCTTTAATTATGGTAGTCAGACACTCACGGAATTGGAAGTATGGCACAAAAGGTTAGCACATATTGGTGAAAGGTCATTAAAGCAAATTTGCAGGGACCAAAGTGTACTTGGACTCCCTAATTTGTCAAAACAACATATGATTTATAATTGTAGTGCATGTCAATTTGGAAAGTCTCACAGGTTACCATTCATGAAGAAAGGTTATATGCATGGAGATCTCTTGGAGTTGGTTCATACAGATGTACCCAGCAAGGAAGCTTCAATATCTGGATCAAGGTATTATGTCTCCTTTATTGATGATTGCAGCAGATGGACTATCCTATTCTTTATGAAACACAAAGATGAAGTTTTTTCATGTTTCAAAAGATATTTGGCTCTTGTGGAGAATCAAATAGGTAAATCACTAAAAAGGCTAAGGTCAGATGGAGGGGGAGAATACTTCTCCCATGAGTTTGATTCTTTTCTTCAAGAAAAAGGAATCAAAAGAGAGGTAACTACAAGGTACACTCCTGAGCAAAATGGAGTGGCAGAAAGGAGGAATAGGACAATTGTTGAAGCTGCAAGGTCTATGTTAAATGAAAAGCATTTACCTAATTACTTATGGGTTGAGGCTGTATCTACAGCCACTTACTTGGTTAATAGGTTGCCTTCAAAATCCCTTGATGGGATGACTCCATATGAGGCTTGGAATGGAAGAAGACCAACCTTAGATCATTGTAAAATTTTTGGATGTATTGCTTTTGCTCATGTTCCTTCACAAGTTAGAGGCAAGATGGATCCAAAGGCAGAAAGGTGTGTATTTATTGGATATGACAACAATCAAAAGGGCTACAGGTTATACAACCCTACCAACAAAGGATTCTTGGTAAGCAGAGATGTAGTTTTTGATGAGAACAATTCATGGTATGAAGATTCATACAAGAAGGTCAATTTACCATATGATCTTGAAGAAGATTTTCCAAAGCTTGGTAGAGAACAACCAAAGATTGAAGAACAAGACACATCAGAGGATGATGAAGAATCTCAAATGGAAAAGATCAAAGCATGGAAGTCTAAAGGTAAAGCAAAATTGCAAGAACTTGGACATGAGGCAGAATCATCACATCATGGCCTAAGAAGATCTATGAGAGAAAAGAAAAAACCAGAAATGTATGGGTTTGACACCTCATTAGTAACTAAACATTCTATCTACATAGCACAGGACATAAACCAAGAGGAGCCATCATCATTTGAAGGGGCCAAAGCAAAACAGAATGGAACCATGCAATGAAGGAAGAGATTGAAGCACTTGAGGAAAACAACACTTGGGATTTGGTGCCCAAGACTTCATCCATGAAGGTAATAGGCTCAAGATGGGTCTATAAACTCAAGGAGAATTCTGATGGTTCCATTAACAGGTATAAAGCAAGGCTTGTAGCAAAAGGCTTTGCACAAACTCAGGGAATTGATTATGAGGAGACCTTCTCTCCTGTGGCAAAGATGCCTACTATTAGGGTTTTGCTTAGTATTACCTCTTCCAAGAATTGGAAGATACTTCAACTAGATGTAAAGAATGCATTCTTGAATGGTTGGATAACAGTAGAGGTATATATGGCACAACCACCTGGTTTTGAGAATCAAGTTTATCCTACTTATGTGTGTATACTTAACAAAGCATTGTATGGTCTCAAGCAAGGTCCAAGAGCTTGGAATTTCAGACTTGTTTCATTCTTGCAGGACAAAGGCTTTCAACCAAGCAAGGCAGATCCTTCACTCTTTATTAAAAAGAGTAATTCTGAGATCATCTACCTATGTGTATATGTAGATGATATTATATTGACAAGAAATGATTGTTTCTAGGTAGGGGGAGCCAAAGAGGCCGTAAAAATTTCCAAAGAAATGATTCAGGTAATGATACTAAAGGATGCTAGAATTGTGGTAAACCTGGACACTTTGAATGTGATTGCAGGTTGAAGAATTAAAATAAAAAAAGGTAGCAAACCAACTATGCATTCATGTTGACACTCAAGGATAAGGACAAAGCATGGAAGCAAATCAAGGAAGTGGACACACAAGAACAAGAAGCATGTAGGGAGCTCCAAGAAGCACCTCTCAAATTTTCAGAAGAAATCCCTATAAAAATAGTGATTTTTATTGTTAAAAATCATTGAAAATACCATTTTTTATTTTTGTAACTCCATTTTGTTCAAGCCAAGGAGTCCTTGAGCTTGAGGAGTATTAGAACTATCATCCTACCAATTTTCATAATTTTTAGACTCCGTTTGAGCCCCCAAATAAGCCCTGAAACCTATTTTTTAACTAGGCCGGACACTAGGTCTGGATAGGGCCAAAACCACTCAAAAATCTATAAAAAGGGCTCGAGAGCTCATTTTTGAGGTTATCTTGTTGTAGATTTCAGCTTTATAAGAGATTTCTTTTGTAATCAAAGCTTTCCATTGTTCCACTCTTTGCTCTTACTTTGTGCGCGTGTGTGTGTATGTGTGTGCATTCTTGTGTGCTTTCACTCACGCACTTGTGCCATCACTTGCTCACGGTCTTCATACCGGTCCTTACGTCTCCAGGGATCGACATTTATGAGGTGTATCTCCTCACATTGGTGCTCACCATTGTGCTAGAGTGACACCAAGTTTGGCACCGTTGCCAGGGAGAGAGCTTGGAGGATGAGCATGTGACAGTAAGACGTAGAGTAGCGATGTTGGAAGGTTAAAAAATCACCATTATCAGTTTAGTTTCTGAGTTTTTCTTCTCCCTCATCTTCATTATCATCACCATCTTCTTCCCTCTTCATATTCTTTGATTTTCTTCATTTTTGACTTAACTTAAATAACCTTGAAATCCACCTCAAACATGAAAAAATCTGAGTGGTAGTATCACGGAGTGACAAGACCAGTGCCTGGTATCGTGAGTGTCGAGTCATGAATTCGGAGGGTGACTTTGCATGTACAGGCACCTACGAGTGACAAGGAGGACACAAGGTACACATATCTGCAAAAATTTTTGAATTTGGATGTCACAATCTCCAAGTATCATGTCGGGTTGAGTTTTGGTATCGTGATACCAGAACTCCCATGTATCGTGATACTTTTCGAGGTATCGTATCGTGCATATCCACTTGAGGTATCATGATACCATTCTGGTATTGTATCATCAAGTGCTGGTATCGCGATGGCGGTCGCCCCGGTGGTATCGTATCGTGCCGGTCTTGGTATCGTATCGTTGACCGTGCAGTATCGTATCGCCTCCTGTCTTAGTATCGTATCGTGTGATATCTCGTATCGTATCATGTCGGTTCAGTGGTATCGTATCTTCTGCCAAGTTGGTATGGTATCGTCTGCCACGTTGGTATCGTATCGCCAACTTGGTATTGTATCGCCTCCTATTTTGGTATCTTATCGTTCAAAGATTCATTATCGTATTGTGAAGGTAAGTGGTATCGTATCATCCCAAAAAGTCACTGGTATCGTATCGTCCTGACTACTTGTATCGTATAGTGAAGTTGGTATTGTATCGTGTCAATCAGAGGTATCGTATCGTGGCCATTTCCAGTATCGTATGGTGAGGATAGTAGTATCGTATCGTGGAGGTTGGTATCGTGATCGCAGTCGCCCCAGTGGTATCGTATCATGTAAGGTGGTATTGTTTATAGTGGTATCATATAAAACGAAGGTATCGTATCGTGAAAATTTGGTATCATATCGCCTATTTTGAGTTCCTAGAGAGATCCTGTTTCCCTGTTTTAAACCCTAGAACCCTGAACTGGCATAACTTTCTCATACGAAAACCGTTTGCTGTGATGTTGGGATCAAAGTAAATTTACAAGGATCAAAAACGTGCTTGGGATTCCTAATGTGACCAAGGAGCACATGATTTACAAATGCGGAGCTTGCCAATTTGGCAAAGCTCATAGGAAACCTTTCAATAGAAAAGGATATATCCATGAAGATTATTTAGAGCTTGTACACACTGATGTCTGGGGTCCTAACAAAGATATATCCATCTCAGGTTCAAGGTACTATGTCTCTTTTATTGATGATTACAGTAGGTGGACAAATCTCTATTTTATGAAGCATAAGGATGAGGTGTTTACATGTTTCAAAAAAATATTTGGCATTAATGGAAGACCAAACAGGAAGGAGCTTGAAGAGAATTAGGTCTGATGGAGGTGGTGAGTACTTTTCACATGAGTTTGATCTATTTCTATAGGACAGGGGCATAAAGAGGGAAGTAACAACCAGGTATACTCTTGAATTGAATGGAGGGGTAGAAAGAAGGAACAGGTTAATTGTTGAGGCAGCTAGGTCTATGTTAAATGAGAAAAAATTACCTAATTACTTATGGGTAGAGGATGTTTCTACAGCTACCTATTTGGTTAACACGCTTCCATCCAAGTCATTGGATGGTATGACATATGAAGCTTGGAATGGCAGGAGACCCTCATTGGATCACTGCAAGATATTTGGGTGCATTGCCTATGCACACATCCCATCATAAATCAGAGGGAAACTTGACCCTAAGGCTGAGAAGTGCATATTCATTGGGTATGATCAGAATCAAAAGGGATATAGACTTTATAATCCCACTAACAAGGCATTCATAGTTAGTAGGGATGTAGTCTTTGATGAGAATATTGCAGGAAAGTCAAATTACCATATGATTTAGAAAATGATTTTCCAACCCTAACTCAAGAAGAACAACACCAAGTAGAGGACATCAACTCAGAAGATGAAGAGCATATTTAATTCAAAGCTTGGAAGTCAAGAGGCAAGTTCAAATACATGCAACTGGAGGATCTACCCGAGTCTTCCAATCAAGCTTTAAGGAGATCACAAAGAGAAAGTAAGAAGCCCATAAGGTATGGATATGATACATCCTTAGTCGCAAAGCACTCTATGTACATCACTAAAGATTCAATGGCAGAAGAGCCTTCTTCATTTGAAGAGGCTAAGAAGAAGAAAGAATGGAGAGAAGCCATGTAGGAAAAAGTGGAAGCATTGTAGGAAAACCACACTTGGGACCTAGTTCCCAAGAAACCAGATATGAAGGTGATTGGTTCAAGGTGGATATATAAAGTTAAAAAGAACTCTGATGGTTCTATAAACAGGTACAAGGCAAGATTAGTGGCAAAGGGATTTGCCCAGCACATGGAGTAGATTATGAAGAAACATTTTCACCTGTGGCATAGGTGCCAACAATTAGGGTATTGTTAAGTCTTGTTGCATCTAAAAATTGGAATTTATATCAGTTAGATGTCAAGAATGCATTTTTAAATGGTTGGATATCAGAGGAAGTGTATATGGCACAACTACAAGGTTTTGAAGTTGAAGGAAAAGCAAGATATGTATACAAGCTTAGAAAAGCACTCTATAGAAAAGACGATTCTTCTTTGTTTGTGAAGAAGAGTAATTCAGAAATCATCTACTTGTGTGTCTATGTAGATGATATCATTATTAGAGGTAATGATTCTGATGGTATCAAGCAGATCCAGGCTCAAGTGATGAACGAGTTCAAAATCAGTGATCTAGGATTGTTGACTTATTTCCTTGGCTTAGAACTTGTGTATATAAATTTAGGTATATTCATCACACAAAGGAAGTACATAAATAATATGTTGGTAGAATTTAAGATGTAGAACACTAAAGTTGTAGGTATTCCTATGGAGATCGATCATAAGTTAAGTTCACATGAAGGTGAACCACTTGACGATATTAGAGGGTATCAATAACTTGTGGGTCATCTTAATTATGCTACTTTGACAAGAGTGGATATTGCATATGCTATGAGTACATTGAGTCAAATCATGCATGTACCAAGGAAGCCACACATGGAAGGTGCAAAGAGGGTGCTTAAGGACCTAAAGGGTACAATGAATGAGGGATTATTCTATCCCTTCACTTCTGACATAGATATAAAGTTATATTTTGATGCAGACTAGGCTGGCTCCAAGGATGATAGGAGGAGCACTTTAGGGTACCTATCTTCTGCAGGTTCAAAACTCATATCATGGTCATCCAAGAAGCAACCAACTGTGGCCTTATCTTCCACAGAAGGAGAGTATAGAGGCTTGGCTAGTGCAACTCAAGAACTCGCTATGTGGCTTAAGCAATTGGATACATATTTGGAGATACATTCCTACACTCCATCTTTATTTGGAGATAATACGAACTCACTTCATTTGGTACTAATCCCATGTACCATGCCAGGACTAGCACATTGAAGTGCATTATCTTTATGTTAGAGATAATTTGCTAAGCAAGGACATTCAGTTAGAATATGTATCAAATCATTTGCAATGTGCAGATTTACTCACCAAAGCATTGGATGGAACAAAGGTGAATAGGTTCAAATTGATGATTGGGCTGCAAGATATCAAGGAATAATGAAGATCAAGCATGTTAAGCTTGAGGGGGAGCTTGGTGCAATTAAGCCCAAGCCTACATACTTGATGAATACACATAATCTTGATGAGATCACTTGAGAAGCTTCATATGTACAACCTCGTGTAACCTTGATTCTAATTACTCATTGTAAAAGTGATGTAGACCCATGAGGAGTTAGGAAGCTTGGAATCTCGTATCATTTGGTAGTCAAAGTCAAGAGAGAATCAATCCTATATTTAGGATTACTTTTAGGTGAGGATTTGAATTTGAATTCAAATGCTTGGATCCAACAAAAAGCTATAAGAACTTGAGAAGAAGATCCCACGTGTATCTCGACATTTTGAGATCATTTCCATGTACCTTCATTGAGAAGAGGAGCTCACCTCATAGCTCTCTCATTCTACACTCATTTAGCAATGCCTTATTGCCAATGACTTTGTAACTTTATATTTTGAAGTTGACCCTCAGATGCACTAGGAAACCAAGGAGTTCTAAAGGTTTTTGGGCAATACAAGAGAACCTTGGGACCAGAAGACAAGGCTTATGAACTTGAGATCTGGTAGACACCTAGGTAAGGATAGACAAAGCATTAGATCATCTGAGGCCAGTGTCAACCATACAACTAAGTCTTGGGAAGAACAACTAAGTGGTTATACCTACGTGCTAAGTTCCGACACAAGTGATTCAGAAATGTCTTTTAGCATGGAAAGACCCACATGTACCTCGGGTACTGCCTATTTACAAACATGAGAAGGTCCCTATAAGACACAATTGGAATATATTAGGACCAACCAATTAGGTGCTCGCATCTATGAGGACGGCCTGAGATGATCAGTGGTCCAACTCAAAAATCCAGATCAACCCTTTGGACTTGAACAGCTAGTGGTCAAGTTCGAAGAGGGGTCATACATTGATAAGGAAGGGACCATATATGTGGTTACCAGCCTACCACACAGGACAGATGAATTTGGAAATATCATTCATGAGAGCGAGCTAGGAGACCTAGAGCAAGGGGACCTAGGACAAGAACCTAAGACTCCTAGAGGTAAGTCAGTCTTGACTAGAGTAATCACTCCAGGGTGGATTCCCTAGGACAACAAAAGCATAGAACTATTCTTGAATAGAGAAATGGATGAAGCCTTTTCGAGATTCAAGCCAGATCAACCCAAACTAGTAGTCACCATCTATTAGTTCAAGGATCCGAAGACATGAGGCCAAGCTATCTATCTAGATCACACATCGGAGAAAATGTTCTTGGTAACAGAGCACGATAGGCATGCATACACTTGGCAGGGTGAATCAATTTTTCCTCCACTAAGATCTAGCATTTCCCATGGTATCCAAGGAGCGGGATCATCCAAGGCTCATGAGACCCAGAGGGAAAGAACCAGAGAGAGACCTGAGGTAAGCTTTGCACATACTGTGGGCAGAGACAAAGCAGGCCATGAAGGTGAAAGACCTGAAAGGGAGAGACATAGAGCTCATAGGCATCAAAGAGATGAACATGATTTTCCATTGCCCAGACCCGGAGAGCACTCAAGAACCCTTAGACCCTCTCAAGTGGTCAAGACAATGGAGAAGTATTTTGATGGATTCGGAGATCCTTATGATCATGTGGCCGAGTTTAAATAAGTATTAAGAGCTGAGCAGGTCAAGGACTTGTTCACCCAGTTCAAGGCATTTGGTTTGACTCTCAAGGGTACTGCCTTAGCTTGGTTTCAACCTCTAAACAGTTGCAACTATAGGGAGATAGGTCAGCTACTAGAGGAATTCAGTGTAGAATTTTCCAAGAGTGGCATCAAGCATAACACATCGTCCTTGACCCAAAGCTTCAAGCAGACAACCCAAGGAACAGTGCGACTTGCAAGAAGACGGTTCAGATAGTACTTAGAACAATGCCCTGTGCCAGAATTACCCACAACAGCCAAAAAAAGTGGCCTTGTTTTTAGACGGTTTACTAAGCACAAAGTTAAGGTCATACGTGTACTTGAAAGAGCCTAGATCCATAGAAGAGTGTGTGCCGATGTGCATTGACATAGAAGAAAACTTGGGTGAGGAGTTAGGACTGTCAAAACTCTATAAGGACTCTGATAGTTCTACTAGTCATACCTCTAGAACCTCCACGAAGATAGATGAGATAGCTGAGCAGGTGGCCAAAAAGCTAGGAGTTCAAAATAGACAACCACCAAGGGTCACCCCATTGAAGCGATGTTATACATGTGGAGGAGACCACATGGCTAATGTCTGCCCGATGATAACTCAACCCCAAGGAAACCCCAATGCTCTGTATTGCACCATTGAAAGAAAATAAACAAATCATACGGCTCAAGATTGTCCATACAATAGACAGGCTATCAGACAAAATTTTCAGGGGAGGTATCAAAATCAATATCAGCAGCCATATTATAGGCCACAACAACAATATCTGACACCATATAGGCCACAACCAGTCCTAGGAAACCAACCATCAGCTCCTGCCAATGTGATTCCAGTCAAGTATGCAATGGCAGAGGAAAACCGTAATAGAGCATTGGTACCAATAACCCCTCTAGTCTCAGATCATGACTCGCATGCTCATAGTTCTGACTACTCGCATGAAGATAGTCCACAAGCTTATTACACTGAGTCACCTGAGCAAAGTGAGACTTATCCATATCAATATGAGGCACCACCTATGGAATAAAATTGGGAGCCACAATACTCCAATGTCATGTATACGAATCCTAACCCCATACCCCAATTGAGACAGGTAAGACCACAAGCCCCTAGAGGACCATGTTTTAGATGTCAAGGTGACCATTGCATTCGTGAATGTCCCCACTCACTCACTTTGGGACAAGGACAAAACATCACAATACAAGGCTTTTGTCTTGAGTGCGATAAAGAACATCTTCCGAGAGAGTGTCCTAGGAATCCCTCTAGCACACCCAAGGTTACACCCATCAATGTGGTAGGCTTAGTGGAGGATTCAAGTTCATGTAACTCTAATGTGGCTCCTGTACAGGCACTTACTAGGGCACAAGCATGAAAACAGGATAAAACAGCTGATGAATCAGAGTCAAGTGAATCAGGAGAGCTGAGTAAGAAGAAAACAAGAACATGGAAAGATACTAGGGAGAGAACCAATCGTAAGTGCAATAAAAAGATATCCAAACTAGAAGAAAGCCTCAACGATGCCAAAACAAAAATAGAAGACATTGCATATCAAAGCCCCTCGCATGCGGAACCTCCACCCAAACCACCTCATTCCACCCCACCACCCATTGTAAATAGACCGAATCAGGGTTTGTTCTTGCAGATCCATCCCCAGAAGGCTTGGACATGATGTTCAAGGCCTACCAGGCTCGTCTCAAGAATGGCCAAGAGCTGCAAACCTGGACAAGAGTTACCCTAGAGCTAATTTAGAGATTGAACGGACAAAAATGTGCATGAAAATGGTAGAAGTAGCTCAAGCTATGCTTGAGACTAGTGAAAAGTTCAATCAGACAAACTCTATCAAACCGGATTTGCATTTCTAGGGGTTACTAGAAAGATTAGAGCAGTTGGTAAACAAGCCATAGGTTTCTTTACCTCCACAAGCTCAACCGGTTGTTGAAAGAGAGATTTCACCACAAATGAAAACTTTTGTTCCTGATTCCATGGATGAGGGAGCACCTCTTTCAATACAACAGTACTCTCAAGAGTTCTTGCGGGAAATACAAGAAGAGAAATGGGCCAAGGAGAAGGGCAATCAACCTCCTATTCCTAAGATTGATGATCTTCATGATCAATTTCCCCAAGACATTCCATCTATCTATGGAGACCAAACAGAGCAACATGAAGATGAAAGATTAGATTTTGAATCTAACTCTTTACAAGAGTTGCCACAATTCACAGGCCCATGGGAATCTGAATCTCTTCATATCAGAGCTCCCACAATATTGGTAAGAAATGAAGACTCAGTGGTTCCAAGAAACACTGACGCCGTGAAGAACACTAAGTTTCAGTGTCATCTCACTGTAGAAGAGCTGCTCAAAGCAAAACTGGAGCTATGGAATCATGTGAAGGATCAGGTTCCAGAACTTGATTCCAAAATGCCAAAAGCAGGCTCTAAGCAAAAAGTTCCAGAGATACCTCTCGATAAAATAGGAGACATGAGCGAAGGTGAAGAAGGTAATACTTATCTTCCGATCACCTACCAAGGTTACACAACCAAAGCAATCGTAGATTCAGGTGCTGGTGTTGCTATTGCGACCACCTCCTTGTGGAAGCGATGGGGCAAACCCACATTAAGACCAACTAGAATGAAGCTTCAAATGGAAGATGGTCATTTTGAAAGACCTCTAGGATTTCTTGAAGGAATAACTCTAACCACTTGTGGTGTAGAGTTTGAACACACATTTGCTATATGTGACTTTGAGAAAAATAATGTCTACGAGATGATCTTAGGAAGACCCTTCCTATGGCAATTGCAAATAGTACAGGATTGGGGAACCAACTCCTTGTACTTACAACACTTAGGGATCACCACCAAGGTCAACTTGAAGGATTAAACCTTCAGGGATGTACCACCCCTATAGTGGAATCCTATCCACAAAGAGAAAGAAGATTCTATCTCTGTGCATTCTAGGAGTTCACCTGATCCATCATGGCTATATGAAGATACTCACTTGTGGATGTGCAAGGTCACAGAGGAAGAGGAAAAGCGCCTAAAAGCGAGAGAAGAAGGGACTTCTCAAGGAGATAGACCAGTTAAAGACCCGGCCTATACACCGATGATCTTTCCAGATGAGGAATTTGAGCCTCATGGCTGGGCAAAAATTCTAGCCCCCATGGACATTGTAGTCAATGAAGAACAATGGACACCTCATTGTGATGAGGAGGGTTATGATATTTCCGTGTTGATGTGTGAGCCCTTGTTGGAAGAATGTGACCCTAGTGATGTCATAGAGGAAGAAGAGAATGATGATGATCTAGAGTCCATTGTGATGGATAGTTGCTTCATCTCAGAGGACTACTATCTAGAAGATGTAGGAGTACTGACTCAAAAAGAAGAAGAACCTCTCACAAGCATTAAAACTGTAAATTCAAAGGATGGGAGTGAAGGTAGTAAAAAGAAAACGAAAAGAGAAGCAGTGAAACAAGAAGAGGAGGAATCATTGTTCGAGGTACCAAAAAATTTCAAGAAATATGAAGTTGAAGATTGAAAAATTTTGGTACGAATGCCTAAGAGAGAGGCCATTTTAGGAGAAGCATATGACAATAAAGAAAAGACCAAGAAGATTGTAGTGACCATTGAAGAGAATGAAGAGAGATGCACTTATATAGGAGATGACCTAAGTGCAAAGGAGGAAGCAGAGCTGGTAGCTCTATTAAGGGAATATAGGGATGTGTTTGCATGGCACTATAGAGATTTGAAGGGAGTAGACCCAAAAA
Organism: Ceratopteris richardii; assembly: GCA_020310875.1. NCBI lineage: Eukaryota > Viridiplantae > Streptophyta > Polypodiopsida > Polypodiales > Pteridaceae > Ceratopteris > Ceratopteris richardii. The sequence continues at coordinate 27,469,821 of CM035424.1, read as the reverse complement.
TTTGCTCTCATACGATCCCAATGACCGCTGATACCAAACCCACCAAACAAAAACCCTACGCATAGAATGATACCTATGCAGCCAAAATAAAAGAAGAAATTGATAGGCTGATTGAAGTTGGATTTATCTATGAGATTGAGCATACTGAATGGGTGTCCCCCATTGTAGTGGTACCCAAGAAGAATGGAAAATTGTGAGTGTGTATTAACCTTAAAAAAGTTAATGCTACTATGATTCGAGATAGTTATCCGCTTCAAATCACCGAACACTTATTGGAGCATGTTGCAGGAAAGGAAGTTTATAGCTTCCTTGATGGACTTTTAGGCTACAACCAAGTGGCCATTGCCCCAGAAGATCAACACAAAATGGCTTTTGCCACAAAATGGGGAATCTTTGCATTTGGCGTGATGCCATTTGGGCTCACCAATGCACTTGTAACCTTCCAGAGGCTCATGTGTCATGTCTTCAAAGAGTTCTTGCAAAAGAACTTGGAAGTATATGTGGATGATTTATGTGCTCATTCCCAAGAAAGAAGATACCACATCCCTGAGCTCAGCCAGATCTTCAACAAGTGTAGAGAATATCGAGTGTGTCTGAACCCAGAAAAGTGTGTACTCATGGTATGACAAGGCAAGATCTTAGGTCATATTGTTTCTAAAAATGGAATATCTATAGATGAGGACAAAGTAAGAGCCATAGCATAGTTACCAAGACCAAGGAATGCTAAAGAGGTACAAGCCTTTATGGGCCATTGTGGATATTACCGTAGGTTCATCCACATGTATGCAATCATAGATAAACCTCTTTATGGGTTGTTGGCAAATTTTGAGTGGAACGATGAATGCGAGAATTCCTTTTGTGAGCTGAAGAGACGTTTGTGCTCAGCACCAATACTGACCACTCCTGATTGGAATAAACCATTCCATGTTCATGTGGATGCATCCAATCATGCTATAGGATGTGTGCTAGCACAACCCACAGGTGAAGGAAACCTAGATTTGCTGATAGCATATGCTAGTAGGCAATTGAACGCTACTGAAAGTTTAAGTTTTTCACTGATCATCAAGCTTTATTGTATTTGGTTAATAAACCTTGCAATACAGGACGCGTAGTAAGATGGTTTCTCTTACTAATGGAATACGACTTTGAAGTTTTTGTCAGGAAAGGTAGGACCCACCTTATGGTGGACCATCTTTCTCGCATCACTTCAGGAGAGCCACCACAAGGAGTGTCTGATGAACTACCTAACGCTTATTTGTTCAATTTAGAAGTTGTTCCTAAATGGGCAAATATGTTAGTACCTGTCCTAACCTTCAGACCCACAAATAAGAAGGAAAGATGAAATTGTAAAATCACAAAAATATCAAATATTGGTTGGAAGTATGTACAAGCAAGATATAGAGGGCGTACTAGCTTGTTGTGTCGAGGACAATGAACATACTAGTTGGTTGCAACAAGCCCATGAGGGACTGCTAGGAAATCACTACTCTAAACAACGAACATTGCAGAATCTGAAACGTTTAGGAGTGTATTGGTGTTAGAGGAAGCATTTTTTTGAAGGAAAACTATTTGTAAAAAAGTCAAAAATTTGTAGAAATATTTATACAAATGATGTAAAAATTGAGGAAGAGTCTTCCTCGTGTAAAATAGGATCATACGTACTTTTCCTAAAAACTTTGGAAGCTCTTAGATAGCATATTTTTAGAATACAAGGTGAAAAGGACCAATATTCAAGTGTGAAAAGGGACACTTGAAAAGTATAAAAGATAATTTCTTCTATTTTGAAGAGATTGGTTGTATTATTTTGATGCTATCCAAGTAATGTGAGAGCTTTCTTGCAGAAAATCGTGTTTTCTCATTTCATGATCTTTCTCTTGATTTGTTGAGTCTTATCATTGTGTAATCCATGGAATTTGTGAACGTTCCTTGTGTATTTCTGAGTGAGGTGAATGAAGATGGATGCTTCTCAGTGTATTGAGTAAGAAAGTGCAGAAGAACAAAGCTAGAATTGGAAATTCTCAGTTTTATAGAATCACAATTGTCTCCTCTGTGTGATATAGGTATTGTTTTTGAAATTTGACTTCATATTTGTACTCTACTGTGAAAATGGCACAGTTTAGGCACAAAGATCATTGAAAATGCTGTTGTAGAACTCAAGATAATCAAAACCCTAGATATTTCCTTCCATATTCATAAATCTCTCTGAAAAACAGTCATGTCAACTCTTATTCTTGGATTCCATTAACTAGAAGGGGCTGTGGTCTTTGCATACTTCCCGGATTGACAATTTAAAGATGTGTAGTTGATCTTTTGTGTTATAATGATTGGAGAGGACAACTCCAAAAGGTAACAACAAACATTTTTTGGCGCCATTGCCGTGGAGCAAAGCAAAAGCTTCATTGAAGTCTTGGACCTTGTTGGATCTTCCATTGTTGATGGTATTTGAACACATTGAAAAGGTACTACTCTATAATCAAGAAAGAAAAACTGAAAAGGTAGGTTTCTTTGCTTGTCTTTTGGGAAAAGAAAGCATGAATTAATCTTTTGAGATAAAGAAGTTGTGATTTTTTTGCAAATTGATAGTTGCTCATACCTTTTAAGAGTAAAGTGCAGATGTGTGAACAAAAATTGAATCAAGATTGTTAAAGGAAAGATAAAATGTGATTATTTTTGCATAAGTAAATTGCTTTTTGACCAAGTACCAAGAAAAATTTATCAAATCTTGGAAAATATGACATGGTTGCAATGAGGAAATTCAAGTAAAGTAGCTATGTGCAAATTGATTGATCCATTTCTTCATCCAAGGTAAAATAATAGTCTTGATAAAAGAATCATTTGTCACTTGAAAAAAAAAGTGTTGAGTTTATCTTTGCATAAATTGATACTTGTACTTCTTAACACATATTTTCTTGAAAAGTTCTACTTCCAAACTGATTAGATTGCAAGCATAAAAGAGTATAACCAATCATGAGACAAAAGATCAATGGATCTTGAAACAAGAAAACCCTAAGTGAAGTGTTTTCCTTGATTTAGGGTTCAAAATACTAAAAAATTCATAAAAACTGTTAAAAATACAAACAAATTTCTTTTTTCTAAGGAAGTTTTGCAGAGGATTGGTGTTGAATGGTGGAAGGAGTAGTGAGAAAAAAATCCAGAAATTGAAAGAAAAACAAGAAATATTTAGAGTAAAAGTTGTTGTTAATTTTTTCAAAATTTTAATCTCTTTGAATGAGTTTGGTGGTGTATAATTTCAGGTGACAATTGATATGGAGTTGGTGAAGAACATTGGAGAAGACCAGGAGGGAAGAAAAGTCAAAAAGTGCAAAAGTAGGGAACTTCAGAAAAAACACGATTCTCAATTCAAAATCGCGATTTTCAGTAAGATAAAGAAATTGACTTAGTTGCACTATTGGGTATTAAGGTAGGCAATTTTAAAGGGTTTCATAAGTTGCATAAGTGAAGGAAATCAAAATTTCAAAATTTTTGGTAAGAATTGAGTATCAAGTGATCAAATTTGAGAATTGGACACAAAATCGCAATTTTCATCAGTAGAGGAAAGTGGGCAAATTTTGTTGGAAGGGACAAGATTTTTTAAATAAAACAACAAGAATTGTAAAAGAACAAGAATAAAAAAGGTGGGAACTCAAAATTGTGAAAATCACCCACAATCGCGATTGTCTGAAGTCTATAAAAACTAAAAATCTCAGAAAAACCATTCATTTGAGTGAGAGAGTGAGTGGGAAGAGCTGACAAAATTGCGACTTCTTGCAATCACAAAGCTTTTGGATAGTTTTTGATCAGGCTACAAGGTTATTTTTCTTAACATTAAATTTCCACATATTTCAAGCTAGAAATAATGGATAGAGGTTGAAAATACTAAAAATCATTGAAAAACTCGGAATCGCAATTTTTATTACATTTGAACATTTTGTAGGAAAAACTCTCACTTTGTTGGAGTTCTTCATTGCATGTTATTATTTTGAAAATGTGCTTCTAATTGTGGAATAAAAAATCAAAAAATAAAAAATTTACAAGAAGTTGCACAGAATTGCGATTCTATGACCAAACACAAAATCGCGATTCCCAGAATACGATTTTCATAAGAAAATCGTGTTTTTAATGATTGTGAGCAATCACGATTGTTAGAGAATGCAGAATCGTGACAAACATGATTCCCTTCACAGAATCGAGACAAACACGATTCTCTTCATAGAATCGTGAGAAACACGATTCCCTTCACAGAATCATGACAAACCCGATTCTCTTCATAGAATCATGATAAACACGATTCCCTCCAGAGAATCATGAAAAACATGATTCCCTTCATAGAATCGTTTGTATTCCCTCCACAGAATCGTGAGAAACACGATGCCCTTCAAAGAATTATGAGAAACACGATTCCCTCCACAGAATCGTGACAAACACGATTCCCTTCACAGAATTATGAGAAACATGATTTCCTTCACAGAATCATGACAAACACGATTCCCTTCATAGAATCATCACAAACACGATTCTCTTCATAGAATCGTGACAAACATGATTCCCTCCACAGAATCGTGACAAACACGATTCTCTCCACAGAATCGTGACAAACACAATTCCCTTCACAGAGTCATGAAATAATTGAATGATTTTGAGATCTGGTAATAAATTGTTTACACTTGATAAACAAGAGTTAAAAAGGAAAGAGATAGAGCCAGTGTTAGGAGAATTACAAGAAAGGGATTTAGGACAGACAAATAACATGGAAAATTTAAATGAAACAAATGAAGCATCTGAAACTAATGATTATAGAAATATCCTCAAGTACATGTATACAAATAGGTTTGGAGCCTATGTGTATCAAGATGGTATGCATAAGTTTCTCATTAGGATGAGAAACTTAGAAATTCCCTTGAATATAATGCTAGTGACACAATTTAAGGATGGCAGATATGAGGATAGACAGGGATGTGTATACATATTTTCACACGATCCAGAAAACTCTAATGACTTAGGGCAGTGCGCAGACAAGAGACCTTGGGAACAAAACCTAGGGCAACCAGACTTGCCAAGACAAAATGAAAATCACACTAATATTGAACAACAACAAGGTAGGAGAGTACACACTTCCCCAAATCCTTTTGAAAGAGAAGCAGAAGGAATGAATGATTTTCCCATTAGAAGGAGACATCAGTGGCAAAACCATAGAAGAATGCTTAGGCTCTATCAAGTAGCAAAATGCATGAAGAATGAATATGAAGGGTATTCTGTTCCTCATGCTCATGCTGTAGAATTCAGACATTTAATTAGGGCAGAAGAAGTATAGGATTACAAAGTGCAATTTGAAGCATTTGGTCTAACCCTAACTAGACCTGGATTATCTTGGTTCATTCCATTGAGAAAGGAAATGTATCCAGATATTGAATCTTTCCTTGAAGCCTTTACAGGGCAATTCTCCAAAACTAGAATTAAACATAGTACAGCTACCCTGATACATAGTTTAAAACAACAAAAAGATGAAAATGTTAGAGAGGCTGCTAGGAGATTCAAACAATACATTGATAGATGTCCAAGAGAAGAGGTACCTTCAATGGCAAGACAAGTGTCTTTGTTCATAGAAGGATTGAGAAGTGCACAACTAAGAACCTTGGTGTATTATAGGAGATGTCATGATCTAGGAGCATGTGTTAAAGAGGCAATAGACTTGGAGGATAACAGAGGACAAGATTTATTAGCATTTGATCAACCAAGAACAAATGAAGATAAAATTCCACCAGCAGAAGAATTAGCACAAGCCATTGCTAAAGCCCTAGAAGTTAACACCAAGACAAATTTGATAAACACCAGAATATCAACCAATAAGAAGTGCTATAATTGTGGGGAGAGTCATTTGGTTCAACAATGTCCTTATCATAAACCACAACATTTGCAAGATAGGAAAACACTCAAATATTGTACCTTAGAAAGAAAATGGAGAAACCATACTAGAGAGGAGTGTTTCTACAATAAACAACCCATCAAAGAAAGGGAGTTTATGAACCAACACAACTTACAAAGAGAATCTGGATTTGTTGAGCAACCAAGACTTGTACTTGGACAGAAACCACCATTACCAACAAATGTAGTACCAGTAAAATACACACCAATAGAAGAAGAAAGCATGAGACTCATATCATCTTTGTTGGATGTGATGGCTGGGTACAATCAGAAGATCAAGTTGGTGCTGCTAGACCTGCTTCACACCTGCCCTCTTTTCTCTTCAGATATGGTTAGGAGACTCCTTGAGCTTCCAAATGACACCAAGAAACTATATATGTACTTTACAAAATGATTGAGTAATGATCAAATCAAAACAGATGATTTTGAACCTTCACAACTCCAAAAAACTTTCTATTCCTGTATTGATACCTGCTCAGTTCTAAGCTCAGTGTGACCAGCACACTTGCAGTTAGTTTAATTCCTTCTAGGAGTATTAAATTAACTTAACAAGCTACTATTAGCAAGTTAAATCACTCCAATTAACAAACTATACACTGAGCATGATCTTTAGCAAAATCAGAGACACCCCCGATTTTTTAGGAACAACACAGAAATATACCAGTGATCACTTCGACAACGATTTCTCCCAATTGGCTGAATAGAATGACTTGAAATTTTGTAGTGTTGTAGAATGCTTTGAGCTGGTTCCAATCAGCCCTGGATCATCAAATTTGGTTCAGTAGATCTTGAGATATGCCCTGTTGAAGTTGACAGACTTTGAGGTGAATGACTCAGAGAACACAGAGTTAAGAACTATGAGTATATGTATTGAAACTATCAAATGTACATTCCCATTGGCATGTAGAGTGATGCCCAATGGTACTCAGAGGTGTAGGCTCAATAATAGCTCTCACACACTCAATGATATGCTTGGATTAGTCTCGGGAAGTGAGCTCTATTGCCCGCGACTTTTTCATTGGTTTTTATAAGAGTTTGAAGAGAGTTTGAATTTCAAATTCAAAAAATAGGCTCCCTCAAATCTGTCAACTAATCACATGGAGATATTCTCTCCATTCATAACTTCTAATTTCCACGACTTTTGAATGTAGGTGTGATTACAAGAAATGAGTTGAGTCATTTTGACTTTTACATAAAGTAAGAAGTAACTAAGCATAGGCATGTGTTCCTATGCTCTTCCTTGAAATGAAGTAATCCAAACTCTAGCAATAAACTTCAATGTTGATATCCAATGCTAAGTGATTTTTTGTGCAATCTTCATGTTGAGTCTTCAAGGCACAAAACAAAGCCAAGTGTTAAGGCTTGTTTGCACCAACAGCTCCCCCTCAAGCCAAACACTTGCTTGAGTCTTCATCTTTAGTCTTCAATGATATCCTGTAATCCAATCATGGATTTAAACCTGCATAGCTTGCTCCCATCCAAAGATTTTGTAAGAAAATATGCACATTGAATATTAGTGGACACATATGATAATTGGATTTCCTTGCTAAGTAATTTCTCCCTCACATAGTGGTAATGAACCTCTATGTGTTTTGTCCTAGCATGATACACAGGATTAGCTGCTAGGTGAAGTGAACTTGTGTTATCACCAAATATGATAGGTGGCCTTGTGTATAGGCCCAATTCTGAGTATAGTAGATTCAACCATATTGCTTCTTGAGTAGCATTGGCTAGCCCTCTGTACTCTGCCTCAGTAGATGATAGGGCTACTGTGGGTTGTTTCTTGGATGACCAAGAAATTGGTTTATCACCTGCAAAGCATATGTAACCAGATGTACTCCTCCTGTCATCCTTGCAACCTGACCAATCTGCATCTGAGTATACCTTGATGTCAATGTCTGATGAATATGGATAATACAAACCATTATTTTGTGTTCCCTTTAGGTACTTTACTATCTTCTTGGCTGCCTCCAAATGTGGTACTCTTGGCTTATGCATAAATTGGCTAAGTACACTAACACCATATGAGATATCAATCCTAGTTAAGGTAGCATAATTGAGACTACCTACCAAACTTTGGTAACCTGTAATATCCTTGAGTTCTTCTCCTTCATGTGCACTGAGTTTGTGGTTGACCTCCATAGGAATGTTTGAGACTTTAGCTTCCTGCAAATTAAACTTCTTGACCATGTCCTGAATGTACTTCTTCTGAGTAATGAATATACCTGAATTTGTATAGACCAATTCAAGCCCTAGGAAGTACTTCAATAATCCAAGATCATTGATCTTGAATTCCTTCATCATTTGACCTTTGATGTGTCTAATTCCTTGAACATCATTTCCTGTAATAATGATGTCATCAACATAGACACACAAGTATATTACCTCTGAATTGTTCTTCTTTATAAACAATGAAGTATCTGCTTTACTCATCACAAATCCTTGATCCAAGAGATAGGTTGTTAACCTATAGTTCCATGCTCTAGGTGCCTGCTTCAGTCCATACAAAGCTTTCTTCAATTTGCAAACATGATTTACCTTATTGGGATCCTCATAGCCAGGTGGTTGTGACATGTAGACCTCTTCAGATATCCATCCATTCAAGAATGCATTCTTTACATCCAATTGGTACATGTTCCAATTCTTGGATGCAGCTACACTCACCATAATTCTGATACTTGGCATCTTTGCCACAGGAGAAAATGTCTCCTCATAATCAATGCCTTGGGTTTGTGCAAAACCCTTGGCTACCAACCTAGCTTTGTACCTGCTTATTGTACCATCTGAGTTCCTCTTGAGTTTGTAGATCCATCTGGATCCTATCACCTTCATGGAGTCCTTCTTGGGTACCAAGTCCCAAGTATCACTCTCCTTGAGAGCCTCCATTTCTTCATCCATTGCTTCCTTCCATTCTGGTTTAGTAATAGCTTCCTCAAATGTACCTGGTTCTTCACTTAAGATATCCTTTGCAAGATATACAGAGTGCTTGGTTACAAGTGAAGTATCATATCCATACCTAATAGGTTTCTTCTTTTCCCTTGAAGATCTCCTCATAGCTTGAGTTGAGGATTCTGGATTGTCTTCAAGTTGCTTCATCTTCATCTTCCCTTTAGATTTCCAAGCTTTGAATTCTTCAATGTTGATGGTGTCTTCATCATCTGAGCTTGTGTCATCATTCTGAGTTGGTTCTTGCCTGACAAGCTTTGGAAAGTCTTCTTCCATATCATAAGGTAGGCTAACTTTCCTGCACTCATTATCATACCATGAATCATTTTCATCAAAGATTACATCTCTGCTTACCTTGAAGCCTTTGTTTGAGGGATTATAGAACCTGTATCCTTTCTGATTCAAATCATAACCAATAAAGATACACTTTTCAGCCTTAGGGTCTAGCTTTCCCCTTACCTGTGAGGGAATATGCACATATGCAACACACCCAAAGATTTTGCAATGATCCAGAGATGGTCTCTTACCATGCCAAGCCTCATAGGGTGTCATTCCATCAAGTGTCTTTGATGGCAACCTGTTGATCAAGTATGTGGCAGTAGATACACTCTCTGCCCAAAGATAATTTGGTAGTTTTTTCTCATTAAGCATAGACCTAGCTGTCTCCACAATGAGTCTATTCCTTCTTTCAGCTACCCCATTTTGTTCAGGTGAGTACCTTGTGGTAATCTCCCTCTTGATGCCTCTTTCCTGCAAGAATTCTTCAAAGTCATTGGAGAAGTATTCTCCACCACCATCTAACCTTAGTCTCTTCAAATGTCTACCTGTTTGATTCTCAACTAATGCAAGATACCTTTTGAAACAATTAAATACTTCATCTTTATGTTTCATGAAGTACAAAACAGTCCATCTGCTATAGTCATCAATAAAAGATACATAGTACCTTGATCTAGATATGGATGGCTCCTTGCTTGGTCCCCAAACATCTGTATGGACCAATTCCAAGTAGTCTTCATGCATAAATCCTTTCTTGGTGTATGGCAATCTGTGTGACTTACCAAACTGACAAGCCCCACACTTGTATATCATGTGTTGCTTGGATACATTAGGTATCCCAAGCACACATTGATCCCTACTCATCTGCTTTATGGTCCTCTCTCCAATGTGACCTAATCTCTTGTGCCACATCTCCAATTCTGATAGGGTTTGGTCCTTATAGTTGTACAAGGCAATGTTCTTAGTATCCTCAAGTTCAAAAGTAAATAGTCTACCTGATTTCTCTCCCTTGGCTATCCTTCTGAATCCATGTCTTGGATCCTCCACATATGCACCATGTTGAGTGAACCTGACCTGCAGACCTTTTTCAACAATCTGACCTACACTCATCAGATTCTTGGTGATTGTTGGAACATACAATACTTTGCTTAGCAAATTCTGATTACCATCACTTGTTTTAACATTACCTACTTTAACTACTGAATGTTTAGTGTCATCACCTGTCTGCACTTGGTGCTTGCCTTTAGGTTCTTCCAAATCAGAGAGTAAGGCAACATTCCCAGCTACATGATTAGAACAACCTGAGTCAATATAGAACAAATGATCATCATTGATACCTGATTTAGATGTCATGTTCATAATCAACAAGGAATCATCTTGATCCTCTGCATAATTGTTGTAATCCTTTCTGTTCCTGTATCCTCCTTGATAATTGCCATTATGATTGTAGCTATTGTTGTAGTTATTGTTGTAATTATTGTTGTAACCATGGTAGCCTTGAGATTGATTGAATCTGCCTCTACCTTGGGAGTATCCTCCTCTTTGGTGACCTCTTCCTCTTTGGTTCTTGTAGTTTTTGTAGCATTCATCTGTAGTATGGTTAGACAAGCCACAAATATTGCATGGAGATTGATTATAGGGTCTCCCCCTACCTGACTTACCTCCTCTGCCCCTACCTCTAGATGATCTACCTCTCCCTGCATAGTTTGCTTGGGAGGTGGATCCTTCTTCATCAACCTTCTTGCTTTTACCCTTGTCTTTAGACTTCTTATCTGTATATAGGGCAGAGGGATTGTTACCTTTTGATTGCTCTCCATTCTTTGTGATCTTTGCTTCATGTGTGAATAGTTGTCCAATCAGAGTTGTTAGATCAGGTGCTTGGATGTCCATGTACAAGTCCATTGCAGTGGTAAAGCTTTCCCACTTGTCATCTGCTTTGAGTCCATTGATCACTTGTCTGACTATTTGCTCTTCTTCAATTTCTTCTCCAACACTTGCAAGTTGATCTGCAATGTCTTTGACTTTGGTGACAAAATCTGAGACACATTGTTTTGATTGCTTCCTGAGAGTTGTAAACTCAATCCATAGCTGATTCTTTCTGGCCCTTGTGCTTGATGAGAAGTATGTTGACAAGGTTTCCCAAGTCTCTTGGGAAGTCTTACAGTTCCTAACATGAGGTAGAAGGAAATCAGAGATAGAGTTTAGAAGATATGACCTTGCCAAAGCATCTTTAGCACACCATTGATTTAGTCTCTCATGCTCATCCTTTGTAGGTAGGCCTCTGGTTTTGAATGAGGGCAACTCCTCATCTCCTGATATGTATCCATACAAGCTTCTCCCTTGTAGATAAGTCTTCATTCTTAATGACCATGCCTGGTAGTTATTCCTATCCAATTTGTCAATGAAGGAAGGGAAACCATCACCCATGATTACCTTATTTGCTCTGATACCACTGTTGGATGTGATGGCTGGGTACAATCAGAAGATCAAGTTGGTGCTGCTAGACCTGCTTCACACCTGCCCTCTTTTCTCTTCAGATATGGTTAGGAGACTCCTTGAGCTTCCAAATGACACCAAGAAACTATATATGTACTTTACAAAATGATTGAGTAATGATCAAATCAAAACAGATGATTTTGAACCTTCACAACTCCAAAAAACTTTCTATTCCTGTATTGATACCTGCTCAGTTCTAAGCTCAGTGTGACCAGCACACTTGCAATTGGTTTAATTCCTTCTAGGAGTATTAAATTAACTTAACAAGCTACTATTAGCAAGTTAAATCACTCCAATTAACAAACTATACACTGAGCATGATCTTTAGCAAAATCAGAGACACCCCCGATTTTTTAGGAACAACACAGAAATATACCAGTGATCACTTCGACAACGATTTCTCCCAATTGGCTGAATAGAATGACTTGAAATTTTGTAGTGTTGTATAATGCTTTGAGCTGGTTCCAATGAGCCCTGGATCATCAAATTTGGTTCAGTAGATCTTGAGATATGCCCTATTGAAGTTGACAGACTTTGAGGTGAATGACTCAGAGAACACAGAGTTAAGAACTATGAGTATATGTATTGAAACTATCAAATGTACATTCCCATTGGCATGTAGAGTGATGCCCAATGGTACTCAGAGGTGTAGGCTCAATAATAGCTCTCACACACTCAATGATCTGCTTGGATTAGTCTCGGGAAGTGAGCTCTATTGCCCGCGACTTTTTCATTGGTTTTTATAAGAGTTTGAAGAGAGTTTGAATTTCAAATTCAAAAAATAGGCTCCCTCAAATCTCTCAACTAATCACATGGAGATATTCTCTCCATTCATAACTTCTAATTTCCACGATTTTTGAATGTAGGTGTGATTACAAGAAATGAGTTGAGTCATTTTGACTTTTACATAAAGTAAGAAGTAACTAAGCATAGGCATGTGTTCCTATGCTCTTCCTTGAAATGAAGTAATCCAAACTCTAGCAATAAACTTCAATGTTGATATCCAATGCTAAGTGATTTTTTGTGCAATCTTCATGTTGAGTCTTCAAGGCACAAAACAAAGCCAAGTGTTAAGGCTTGTTTGCACCAACAATCTTACAGATAGGATTATCATTTGAGTGAAGGATATCAGGAAGATTGGGAAGGATATGAAGAGAGAGAACCAGAATTGCAAGTGTTGGACTTGAGAAATGGAAGAATTGAAATGGACACAACCACATTCATGTACATAACCAATAATTACATGTCCAATCAAAAACCCCAATTCAAAGGAGGCTAGAAGATAACCTGTTATAGGTGTGGACGGGAACATTTCATTAGAGACTGTCCACAACCTCCAACATTAAGAATAGAAGGAGCTTATTGTAAGGATTGTGGCAGGGAGCATTTAATAAGGGATTTCCCAAGAAACCCTCAAAAACAATAGAACACATCTAGTAACATACCATTAAAGACAGTTAACATAATGGAGCAAGAAGAATCGAGTGATCGTGATCAAATAAATGTAAATGCCATAACAAGATCTCAAGCTAAACAACAAGGCATAATAAATGAAACACACATACAGAACAACAGGAAAAATTCCTATGCAAAAGAAGAGAAAAACAGACAAAAAGGAAGATGGGAAAGGAAGATGAGAATGGGTAAAAATTTGGAAGAAGAAACTATGGAACAGCCAAACAATAGCCAAGTACAAAATACACAGACTCAGGAAGAGGCAAAAAATTCACAAAATCTGGAGACTCTGACAAGAGCATACAAAGGAAGAATTCAAGATGGACCAAACCCTACAGATCATGTGATGGCATATCCTATGCCAGATCTAGAGGATAAAAGAATGCAAAGATGTAAACAAATCATACAGGAAGCACAACTCAAGATTGAGGAAATAGACAATCATCAAACAACAATTGAAGAGTCGGATGCAACAAGAATTAGGAAACATTCTGCCTAAGAAGAAAATTCACAAATAACCTTCCAAATCAATCTAGACAAACACTGTACAATTTTATATCAAACCACAATGAAAGAGATAGTAAAACAAAATCCTCACTTACAACATAATGTGAAAAATTGGGAAACAAAGTCAAAGACTCTAGATCTGCAGCAACAAGAATTAGAAGAATTGTTGTACATACCTATTGATAAAATAGGAGGATACTATGAAGGAGAAGAAGGAAACTCAACTTTGAGAATACAATTTGGATGAAAACAGAATCATCAATTTGGAAATTGTTAGGCCGCCGGAATGGATTGTATTTTTCATATATCGCACGCACCAAAAAGGTGTAGCCAATAGTTGTAACTTTTTATCCATTAATGAAAGGGAATTACGATGTTCTTCGGAGAGAGACGGGTTCACCAGACTGTCTGTCTGGGCGACTGTGCGGAGACGCCGTGTTGCAGACTTGTAGATATCCTGAGTACTGTTACTCTGTTCTTGTTGAATTGCAGTAATTCATTATTAACACAGTAATAATGTCCTATCATTTTGTGAGATGTTGTGATGGATAATTCGTGCGCTAATATACTGTGTAACGATCAGTTATTGCCCTGGAAGTATAAATTACTGTTTAATTGAATAGTTAATTTGGGAAAATTACCTAAAGGGCCTCTGCACTGTCAGACCCCTAACCATCCCCAAGAACCCGAAACGAGATTAAAAGCGAGTTGGTAGAATTGCTTTTAACATTGGTGCCATCTGTGGGAAGATGGAAAATTGGGAATAATCAATAAGTGGAGAATAGTAACCACTAATTGAAGAAGTGATATATGTCGGTTACTCGTTCCGGCGAATCCTATCCAAAGTATAGGAGAGATCAACATCCTTGGGCAGTTCAAAATTTATTAGGGACACCCTGGGGTGGTAGAAGTGCAGGCCAGTTAAGTCCAGTTGCAGAAGGATCGGAGCCAGTCAGTAGCGATTCCGGTGCTAGTTTGGTGACACATGATGAGATTTTGGTGAATTCCGGTGTGAATCCGGTGCCTTTTGGAGAAGGTACAGTGACTTCTGGGTGTACAGAGACGCAGTGCGGAGTTAGTCCGACACTATCTGGTCAGAATTCGACCGTTTTGGTGATAAAGTTGTGTTACCAAGTGAGACAGTTTCCGGTGAAAGGGTAACTTGGTTCGGTGAAGGTTCAACAAGTTCCGGTGGAAGTTCGGTACCATTTGGTGGGAGTTTGAAATTTTTCGATGATAGTGTGGTGCTGCCTGGTGGACCCTTATTACATTCACCTTTTTTTGGGGCAAGCATACCTAATTTTGATACCAAAGTTGAGGACATGCTATTTGAATTAGAGATAAGTAAGAAATTCAACGATATTTTTGAACCGAAAAGTGAGCCGGCTGATAATACAGATTCTGAAGGACAAGAGACACCCCCTCAACATACAGATAACAACAATACTACCCACAATAGCACCATGAGTGGTTCACAGTCACAGCAGCAAACACCCCCACAACCGCAACCGCAATTTCAACAGCAGCAATAGCAGCAGCCACAACCAATCATTCCACCTCGATCGATTCCAACCGGAGTGACATATACCAAATTCCGTGGATTTTTGGGAGATGACCCCGACGCACATGTTCGCACATTCGAGATCAGTTATGAAGTGTTGAATCATCCACCGGATCCGGCATAAAGGCCATTGTATTTCAGGCCACATTGGTTAATGAAGCAGCAAGATGGTTGACTGAATATGATATTAATCATTTCAATAATTATGATGATGTGAGAGACGCGTTCTTACAGAGGTTTCATTTGAAGAAGAATCCTGCAGAAATCTTTGATTATTTACAGAACAATCGACAGATACCACACCAGAGTGTTCAGGAGTATGCGACATTGTTCAAAACTCATTTGCGGTAGCTGCCTCCGGACCATGCCAACCTGCCAGATGATGTCATAACACAATGGTTCATTAACAGATTGAATCCACAGTTAAGAGAGATCATGATCATTCGCTGTGTGGGCGGAATGACATTGGAAGCAATAATTGTGATGGCCTTACAGTTGGAGCACAAAGTTGGAGGTTTTACTAAGGACCTGGAATGGTTGAAAGCAAGTAAGAACGTAGCTGATGATTCGTCCAAACAGGTGTATTGTACTAAGTGTAAGAATCTAGGTCACACCAGTTCTACATGTGCCCTCAACCAGATGTATTATGCCATATGTAACACAACACGACACTCAACAGAAACATGTGCATATAATGCAAAGGTGCAGGGTAGAGCGGCCGTAAATGCTATAATACAGGAATCAGGGCAACCAGCCACCCATTACGTGCCACCACAGTTGCGACCTAACTAGCAACAGGGATACCGGAACTATCGAGGACCGCGAAGTAACAACTTTAATCAAAATCGATGGCAGGTAGGTACTTCGGCGGAAGGTACCTCTCTCCCACCCCCTTGATGTCATTTTTGTGGCGAGATTGGCCATATCCGTAGATTTTGCAAGGAAGCAGCAGAGTACGACAAAAGGAAGAAGGAACGACAAAATCCGATGACTAACATGGTTTATATTTCCCTAATTGAGTAACAAGCAGCCATAGTTCAGACAAGATCAGGTAAATAGCTGCAACCAGCAGCTGAAGTTTTCGAGCTTGGAATTCGTGAGCAGCAGTGGATGCTTGCAAAGGCTAGTCAATGGATAGCTAAGGATCCGACTGTGTTTCTTGATCTCATTCCGGTAACACAGGTCCCTCTTCCACAAGCAAGATCGAATGAACAGAATTCTGCCCCAACAACACTAGAATCACCACCAGAATCGGTGATAACCACAACCCAAACAGATCAGGTATGGGACGTCCTATCTAAGGCTTCAATCACACTCCCTCTGGGACAGTTGCTCGCCTTAGTTCCGGCTTTAAGACAACAATTTCAACAGTAGGGTAGTCCCGGATCTTCATGTACTCCGGCGACCGCAACCATACAACCGGAGATGGATTCTATGGTGGATCATTCAGTCCCATTGATCATCATCTGGTATAAAAACCAGAAGATTACCCAAGTTTTAATTGATGGTGGGTCTAGTGTGAATATTGCAATAGCCGCACTCTGCAAGAAATTGGGTTGGACCCAAATTGAACCCGTACAATTTTTTGTGTGAATGGGAGACCAATCCCGAGTCCATCCGGTGGGAATAGTACGTAATATTCCTATTACCTTGCAGGGAACCACATTTAATATGACTTTTATAGTCCTAGACTTACCTGAATCCAACCTCAACTACAATTTACTCTTCGATTGACCATGGTGTTGGAAGCAGTCAGAGGCACAGACGCCATGGAAGCATGTGAAGACGAAGCAGGGAGCCAGGCGGATCAATCTTTTAAACAAATACATGTCTTATTAATTTTCCAAAACATTCAACAGTGATTATTATCACTAATTGTAACATATGTATCATAGAAAACCCCATTTTGTAATCCATAGCTCCATTTTGTGCAAGCCGAGGAGTCCTCGAGCTTGAGGAGCTTAGGTAGAATGCTCGTACCAATTTTCGTTATTTTTAGACATCGTTTACCCTTCCAAATAGCCTCTAGGACCTATTTTTTAACTAGGCCGGCCACTAGATGTGAAACCGGTCAAAACTAGTCTAGAAACTATAAAAAGAGCTAGAGAGCTCATTTTTGAGGTTGGTTCATTTTGGTTAGTGTGAGCATAGAGCTAGTTGGAGCTTGTAAGAGTATTCTTGAGCAATAGAGCTAACTCCCACCTTCCATTGTGTCTTGATTGTCTCTTCATTGTGTGTGTGTATGTGTGTGTGCATCTTTGTGCTTCTCACCTTCACTCTCACATCTTCTCACATTCACGATCTTCATATCACTCCTACCTCTCCCTCGGATTGACATTAAGGAGGTGAGGCTTCTTAACGTGGTACTTACCATTGTGCTAGAGCAACACCAAATTTGGCGCCGTTGCCGGGGATCGAGTCTAGGACGAATGTGTGATGGTAAGAGTATAGCAAGAAGAGGCGTTGGAAGGTAAAAATTTCAGTTTTTGTTGTTGTTTTTACTTAGCTTTTAGTGTTTTTCACTTTCCCCACGCTCCATCTTCATCATCGCATCATCATCTCCATTCCCAAAAAAATCAGAAAATTCACCATATCCACCCATCCACCTCATTTCCCCTCATTTGTGCGTGCGAGAGAGCGAGAGAGAGTTTTTGCGCTTGTATGCACTTGTGTTTTCTTGAGTTTTCTTGCAGGTACAGAGCTTCAGAGCATCAGGAAAGCATCCAAAAGGTAAAAAATGTGTTTTCTGTCAGAGATTTCCGAGTGTGGCGGACCATCGCGATGGTCTGCACTTGTCGGTTTTTGAGGTAGGCGACCACACCACTCGATAGGCGACCCTTGCGCATACACGGAACCAAATTCGCATTTCAAAAATTCGTCATTTGGTGGACCATCGCGATTGGCTCGGACCATCGCGATTGTGTCGCACCATCGCGATAGGCTCACGCCATCGCGACGGCTCGGCCGGACCATCGCGACGGTTCGTTTTTTCGGACCATCGCGACGGTTCACTTGAGCCATCGCGACGGTCCACTTGGACCATCGCGACGGTTCAGCTGACCCCGGACCATCGCGATTGGCCCACGCCATCGCCACGACAGTGCCACGTGTCACGATAGACCATCGCGACGGTTCAACTTTTGGACCATCGCGACAGCCCAAAATCGGACCATCGCGATTGGCTCAAGCCATCGCATCGCGGACCATCGCGACGGTTCACTTCGGACCATCGCGATTGTCCACCGTTGACCGTTGACCGCGCCATCGCGATTGTCCGCCCGATCACGCCATCGCGACGGTTCATTTTTCGGGCCATCGCGACGGTTCGACCTCACGCCATCGCGATCGTTCACTTCGAGCCATCGCGACGGTTCGCCTTTTCGGACCATCGCGATTGTCCAAATCCCACGCCATCGCGACGGTTCGCTTGGACCATCGCGACGGTCCCAGACCATCGCGATTGCCCACCCCCATCGCAAATTTTGGACTTCAATTTTTGACCAATTTTGAGGGTATTTTTGGAAAATTTTTGGACCATTAGACTCATAGGAGACCCCTTAGCTCATATTTGAGGGAAAATTGGATTGTCAGTTTTTACCCCCCAGGGCCTGAACGCTCATAACTTTTTCATCCGAAGTCCGTTTTTTGAGCTTAATAGCTCGTTAGAAAGCTCGTGACGAGTACTACGTGACCTCAACTGTTTTTTTCATAAAGTATACGTCTATTTTTGGATAAGCTATTTTGAGGTTCACCTAGTCTGGGACTAGGAAGTCAGGGGGCACACATTGAAAATTTGAGCTTCAAAGGTGAATATACTCAAGTGTTAATCATCTTGTGAATTGGTCTAATATTGGAATTTTCCAGGTCTAGCAAGGGCAAGCAAAGGCAAGCGAGCAAGGCAGTGAGGACAGCAAGGCTTGGGAAGCACGGCTTCTTGGGCAATAGGACATCAGAGCAACCAGAAAAGCCGACTCGAGGTTGGAAGATTACTCAACCCCCTCAGTCAATTCTTAGCTTAGGCTAAACGGTAGTTGTGGATTAACGACGGTAGGAACGCCTCAAGTTTAAGATACTTAATTATTTCAAGTTTAAGACTTAAAGTAAAGGCGTGTGTGACGCGAAAACCTAAAGAAAAGAACATAGGCCTGACGGAACGAAAACTTAAAATCATCACGAAAGTCGAATTCCTGACGCATATATTAAGACAAGAATCCAAAGAGAAATTAAAAGGAACCAAGAATTGATCACAAAGAACCATTGACGATCTAAGTGTGTAATCGAGCGTGCAAGGAAGAAAATTAATGAACCTTAGATCGGGCAAACATATAGGTAAGTCGGACAGAAGAAGCCTTAGATCATCGGAGGCTAGTGTAAGAACCACCGCACGATCTTGGGCTCAGCAATTGAACAGTAGTTATCCCTACGAGTTGAGCTCAGAATCAAGTGAATCAGAAATGGCATTTAGCACAGACAGACCAGCAGGAGGGTCTAATGTAGCATACTTAGAAAAACCTGAAGGACCCTATAGAACGCAGTTAGAGTTTCTCCGAACCAACCGATTAGGTGCTCGCATCTATGAGGATGGTTTGCAGAGGCAAGTGGTGCAACTGCACAATCCTGATCAACCCATTGGATTGGAAAGACCAGTGGTGAAGTTTGAGAGAGACGCTTACATAGACAAAGAAGGAACCATGTATATCTTGAGTACGCAGCCAAACGATACGAATGAGTTTGGCACAATTCAATTAGAGACAGAAGGAAAATTTCAAGGAAAAGAGCCATTAGAAGAACCTAGGACACCTAGAGGGAAATCCGTATTAACAAGAGTACTCATCCCAGAGTGGATCCCTCAAGATAACAGGAGCACAGAGTTGTTCATAAATAAAGAAACAGACGAAGCCTTTTGGAGGTACAGAAAGGAAAACCCCAGTGAGGTAGGCATCATTACAATCTATGAATTCAAGGACCCAGATACACCTGGAAAGGTTGTATACCTGGATGAGACTTCAGAAAGAGTCTTTATGGTGCCTGAACGCGCTAAAAACACCTACACTTGGAGAGGTGAATTGATATTCCCTCTATCCAGAACGAACATGAATGCAAATCAACAGGGGGCAGGAACATCCTCAGCCCATGGAAATCAAAGAGAAGGAAATCACGAGAGACCGGAAGTAAGCTTCAATCACCCCATAGGGAGAGATAGAACAACCACGAACACTAATAGGACGGATAGACAAAGAGAACTTGGAGTACCAGGTGGTAGAGATGATTTTCCTCTACCTAGACCACGTGAACATGCAAGAGTATTGAGACCCACACAGTTAGTAAAATCAATGAAAAATTATTTTGATGGGACAGGAGATCCCTATGACCATGTCGCAGAATTTAAGCAAGTACTGAGAGCAGAACAAGTCGAGGACATGTTCACGCAGTACAACGCATTTGGACTAACGTTAAAGAATACAGCTTTAACTTGGTTCCAACCACTGCAACAAAGGCAATTTAGAGACATCCATCACTTTTTAGAGTCATTCATTACTGAATTCTCTAAAAGTGGGGTTAGACATGACACGTCTTCGTTGATTCATAGTTTTAAACAAACCCCTCAGGAAACAGTAAGACTGGCAGGTCGTAGATTCAGACAATATGTTGAACGATGTCCGATGCAAGAGCTACCCTCACAAGCTAAACAAGTATCACTGTTCCTAGATGGCTTGTTGAGCGCTAAACTACGCTCTTATGTGTACCTAAAAGAACCCAGAACGCTAGAAGAGTGTGTAAGAATATGTATAGACATTGAGGACAACCTAGGAGAGGAATTAGAACTCTCAAAGGTCTATAAGGACTCAGATTGTTCTTCTCTAGCATCCACGAAATTGTCTAATTCGATAGAAGACCTAGCAGAAAAAGTGGCCCAAAAACTAGGAGTTTCTAGTAAACAGATGCCCAAGCTACCTACAAATGTACGTTGTTACACTTGTGGTGGAAATCATTTGGCAAACATGTGCCCCAATGCACCTCAACCTCAAGCCAACCCTAGTGGCCAATATTGCACAATTGAGAGGAGATACACGAATCATACGGCTCAGGACTGCCCATACAACAAACAAACCGTGAGACAGAACTACCCGCAAGCATACCAGCAGCCAGGTAGGTATCAAGGCCAATACAATGCTCAGCCTTATTACTATAGGCCTCCCCAGAACTACCCATACCAGGCTCAACAGAGACCTCAACCCGTCTTAGCTCAGCAGCCACCCCCACCAGCGAATGTCATCTCAGTCAAATATGCGGCTGCAGAAGAGAACCTAAGTAGGGCCTTAGTACCTTCTTCACCCTTGATCACCGAAAGTGACCCGAACTCAAACAGTTTTGACTCTACTCATGTGACTAGTCCACCCGCTTATTACACGGAGTCACCAGAACACGTGGAGACATATCATTATGATAGTCCACCAGTGGAACCTAGTTGGGAGCCAGACTATACTAATGTGATGTACGCAAACCCAAACCCACGGCCCCAATTGAGACAGCAGAGACCACAGGGCCCTAGAGGACCATGCTTTAGGTGCCAAGGAGATCATTTCATAAAGGATTGTCCACATCCCCCAATAGCAAGGCAATCGCAGTACTATAGCATCCAAGGCTTTTGCGCCGATTGTGGCAAAGAACACATAATCAAAGATTGTCCTAAGAACCCAGTTAACACATCGAATGTGACACCGATCAACGTGATAGGTATTGTAAACAACGCAGATGGATCCAACCCTACATACGTGCCTATCCAAGCTATAACCAGAGCCCAGACACTCTTACAAAACCAACAGCTTAATCATGAGAAAATAGTCGAAACTAGTGAAGTTGCGGAATCGAGTAGCAAAAAAACGAAATCTTGGAAAGATTCCAGAGAAAGGATGAAGAGAAAATGGAGTAAAAAGATAAGTGAGTTGGAAGGAAGTTTAAGAGAATCTAGAGCCAAAATACAAGAATTGGCTTCACAAGAATCAAACCAAGAAATCCCAGCTCAGAAATCAGGATCAGTCTTAGCGGAACCCATACCGGAAGATCTAGACATGATGTTTCGTGCATATCAGGCTAGAATAAAAGAAGGACCTCAAGTAACAGAAATGAGTAAAAACTACCCTCGGGCTGACCTAGAGATTGAGAGAACTAAACTTTGCATGAAGATGGTAGAGTTAGCACAAGCCTTGTTCGAAGCCTCTCGATATCTTAATTGGAACAACATGGCAAAACCAGAACTACACTTTCAAGGACTAATGGAGAGGCTAGAACACTTGATTGAAAGCAAAGAGAAAAAGGATCAGTCTAGGAACCATATTGTCCCAGAGACACAGGAAAGGAATCCACCATCCCTGTCTCAAGTACCCAATACAGAGAGTCAAGATAACCTATCTTCCATACATAAGTACTCACATGAATTTTTAAGAGAAATCCAAGAAGAGAAATGGAGGAAAGAACAAGGAACTCATCCTCCTATTCAAGAAATAGACGACTTGCAGGAACAATTTCCCCAAGACATCCCCTCTATATATGATGATGTAGAGGTGGAGCAACTGAGTGAACCCACAGGATTTGAATCTAATTCTCTACAAGAATTACCTCAGTTCACAGGACCTTGGGAAGCAAAGTCTATTAGTATGAGAGCACCCACAATAATAGTGAGGAATGAAGAATCAGTGATCCCTAGGAACACGGAAGTGATCAAGAATACTAAAGTACAGTGTAATCTCACTCTGGAGGAACTGTTAAAAGTAAAACCAGAATTGTGGAAGCACGTAGCAGATCAATTCCCTGAGCTAGCTACCACACCCTCTCAGATAGGATCACATAAGAAGGTACCAGAGATACCCGTGGAAAAGATTGGAGACGTAAGCGAAGGAGAGGAAGGTAACACATATCTTCCTATAACCCATCAGGGCTACACCACGAAAGCCATCTTAGATTCAGGAGCCGGAGTAGCTATCGCTACTACCGCCTTATGGAAACGTTGGGGTAAGCCAGCACTCAGACCCACCAGGATGAAGCTACAAATGGCCGACGGACACATAGAAAAACCGTTAGGCTTACTAGAAGGCATATCTCTCACCACTTGTGGTGTAGAATTTGAGCATACCTTTGCCATTTGCGACTTCGCGAAAAATCATGCATACGAAATGATATTGGGACGACCATTCATGCGTCAGTTGCAAATTGTACAAGATTGGGGAACTAATTCTTTGTACTTGCAACATGTAGGAGTGACTACTAAAGTCAATCTTAAAGACTATTCACATAGAGATGTACCCCCAATACAATGGAATACCATCCATAAGACTCCAGTAGAGACGGAATCCGTGCACTCATTAGAATCAGATCCTTCTTGGTTGCATGAGGACACCCATTTATGGATGTGTAAAGTTGCCAAACAAGAGGAGGAAAGATTAGAAGCCAGGACCTTAGGTGCAGAACAACATCCACGAACCCTTCAAGATCCAGCCTATGCACCAGTAGTATTCCCAGACGAGGAATTTGAACCCCATGGTTGGGCAGAAATCCTAGCAACCATGGATGTAGCCATCAATGAAGAACAATGGACACCCCACTGTGACGAGGATGGCTATGACATTTCAGTTTTCATGATAGAGCCAATCATGTGCGATGCAATTTTAGAAGAGTGCGAACCTAACACTGATGCATTTGAGGACGCAAGCGATTTTGATTTAGAATCAATTATCATGGACCCACCCTTTGCATCAGAGGAAGAATATTTCTACGAAGTGGAGACTCACACTCAGAGACACGAGGAAATTACGAATGAGGTGAGATTAGCCACGGAAGTGACGACCAAGAGTGAAGGCAAGAAAAGGAAGAAGAAAGAAACCATGACAGAAAAAGAAGGATCTTTGTTTGAAGTACCCGAGAATTTCAAGAAATATGAAATCGACGATAGAAGAATCATGGTACGAATGCCTAATAGAAAAGAGAATGACGGACAAGTATATGATAACCGAGAGAAAACCAAGAAAATAATAGTTGCCATCGAAGGAGACGAAGAAAAATGTACATACATAGGGCATGATTTGACGACTGAAGAAGAAGAAGAGTTAGTTGCCCTATTGCGCGAATATAGAGATGTTTTTGCTTGGAGTTACAAAGATTTGAAGGGAGTAGACCCAGATATATGTTCTCATAGAATCCCTATGACTCCAGATGCGAAACCGACAAAACAGAAACCGTACACGTACAATGATAACTACGCTGCGAAGATTAAAGAGGAGATAGATCGATTGATAGAAGCAGGATTCATTTACGAAATTGAGCATACCGAATGGGTATCCCCCATTGTGGTTGTGCCCAAGAAGAATGGAAAATTGCGTGTGTGTATTAACCTTAAAAAAGTTAATGCCGCCACGATTAGAGATAGTTATCCTCTTCCTATCACGGAACACCTATTGGAAAGAGTTGCGGGCAAGGAAGTTTACAGCTTTCTTGATGGATTCTCAGGCTATAACCAAGTAGCCATTGCTCCAGAAGACCAACACAAGACGGCTTTTGCCACAGAATGGGGCATATTTGCATTTCGTGTAATGCCATTTGGCTTGACAAATGCACCCGCCACTTTCCAGCGACTCATGTGTCATGTTTTTAAGGAGTTTTTACGCAAGAGCTTGGAAGTTTACGTCGATGACTTATGTGCTCATTCAAATGTAAGGCAGACACATATCCCAGAGTTAAGACAAATATTTGACAAATGTCGAGAATATCAGGTTTGTTTGAACCCAGAAAAATGCGTTTTCATGGTCAGACAAGGCAAAATTCTAGGACACATAGTGTCAAAAAATGGAATCTCTACGGACGAGGAAAAGGTGAAGGTAATTGCAGAATTACCTAGACCAACTGATGTGAAGGAGGTACAGGCATTTATGGGCCATTGCGGTTATTATAGGAGATTCATACACATGTATGCAATCATAGCCAAGCCTCTGTACTCTCTTTTGACCAATTTTGAGTGGACAGATGAATGCGAAAATTCATTCAATGAACTTAAACGACGCTTGTGCTCAGCACCTATATTAACCACTCCAGATTGGAGTAAGCCATTTCATGTACATGTGGATGCATCCAATTACGCCATAGGATGTGTGTTAGCACAACCCACGAGTGAAGGTAACATAGATCTCCCCATAGCTTACGCTAGCAGACAATTG
Organism: Ceratopteris richardii; assembly: GCA_020310875.1. Classification (NCBI taxonomy): domain Eukaryota; kingdom Viridiplantae; phylum Streptophyta; class Polypodiopsida; order Polypodiales; family Pteridaceae; genus Ceratopteris; species Ceratopteris richardii. Next base: position 27,444,450 of record CM035424.1, on the reverse strand, counting down.
AACGCAGCAGAAAGAAATTATACCACGACGGAACGAGAGGGATTAGGGATGATCTACGCTGTAAAGAAGTTTAGGCACTACTTGTTGGCCAACAAATTCAAGTTCTTTACAGATCATCAAGCCCTATTATATTTAGTCAACAAACCATGTAACACAGGACGATTGATACGCTGGTTTCTATTACTCATGGAGTATGATTTTGAAGTGGTAGTTAGGAAAGGAAAGACGCATCTTAGAGCTGACCACCTCTCAAGATTAACCTCGGGAGAAGCCCCTCTAGGAGTAGCTGACGATCTACCAGATGCATACTTATTCAACCTTGAGATAGCACCAGAATGGGCTAAGCCGTTAGTCCCTATCCTGACATACGGACCCAAGAATCCTAGGATAAAGATCAGAGAAAGAGAGATTACCAAGTCTCAGAGATATCAAATAATGGCAGGAAGCATATACAAACAGGATAATCAAAAGATTCTTGCTTGTTGTGTAGATGAATCAGAACATGCGAAATGGTTGCAATTAGCACACGTAGGTGCACTAACGCAACATCATTCAAAACATAGAACACTACAGACTCTGCATAGATTAGGAGTATATTGGCCTACGATGGAAGCAGATGTCTACAAGTTGTGTAAAGAATGTCAGGTGTGTTGTGAAAGACCACCAGTAGAACATGCTACATTATATCATGTGTATCTCACACCAGACTGGAGTGAACCTTTAGTGACATACTTGAGGACGAACACATTTCCTCAAGGAATGACCTTAGCTCGACGACGCAGTCTAGAGCAGGAAGCTCAAGACTATTCACTTATTGGCGATAATCTATACAAAAGAGGAAGAGACGGATATCTAAGACAATGTGTTCATGAGAGTGATTATCTGAGAATACTAGAGACTGCACACCAAGGTGTAGCAGGAGGTCATTTTGGACCCGATAGGATAATCAAAGCCATCCTCTTTGCAGGATTATGGTGGCCCACTCTTCACATGGATGCACATACCTATGTAAAGAGGTGTGACGTGTGCCAAAGAACTCAGTTTCCTACTCGCAGAGATGAAATGCCATTGAAACCCATGATGGGCGGACGTGCATTTTCTAAGTGGGGTATAGACTTTGTAGGACCCATTAACCCCCCTGCAAAAGGTACACATGCGGAATACATTATTGTTGCCACAGATTATTTAACCAAATGGGTAGAGGCAAAGGCTACAAAAAGGAATGATGCTCACACGACTGCAAAATTCTTATTTGAAAATGTCTTTACAAGATATGGATTGCCTATAGAGTTAGTGAGCGATCGAGGCACTCACTTTCTAAATCAGGTCATTGAATATTTGTTACAGGATTTTATGGTGATCCACAAGAAATCTGCACCATATCATCCTCAGGCCAATGGTCAGGCTGAAAGCACTAACAAGATACTTTGTACCGTACTGACGAAACTCGTGAACAATAAACGTTCAGATTGGGACAAACAGCTACACCACGCTGTTTGGGCATATCGAGTGGCCTACAAGACCGTACTCAATGCAACTCCCTTTCAGATGGTTTTTGGTCAGAATGCAGTGCTTCCCTTGGACTTCTTGATACCGACCCTTAAGGTTGCACAAGAACATGAGTGGACCGGCCATGAATTATCAGCGAGAATAATGGACTTGGAACGATTAGGAGAAACAAGGCTGAGGGCAGCAGCAGGAATATATGCAGCAAAGAAGCGACAGAAAGCATATTTTGATGCACATGTGAAAGATAAAGGTCTAAAAGAAGGAGATTTAGTTCTAGTGTATACGCTGAAACAGCACGCACGGAAGTTAGAAAAGCGAGGTTATGGACCTATGATCATTAACAGACTTTCGACTAGTGGAGCAGTACAATTAGCCACATTAGAAGGAGACATAATGCCTAATTACATTAGTGGCTGCAGAGTCAGGTTATATCAAGAACCTCTTACTGAGGATATGCTAAGACGACTCACATTGGCAAAGAAGCGTAAGGAGGAAGAAAATAGAATACGAGCAGAAGCTCAGGCAAAAGCCATAGAACGCATTAAGCGCATGAAGCTAAGAAGACAAGGACTAGGAAGAGAACATTATAATCATCTGGAAACATCACCCAGATATCCCATGGCCATGTGTCAAGTAAAGTCAACCACTCATCCTAGCATAGTGGACAGGAGACCATTCATTACAGTTAGGCTAGAGCACGGTAACCATAGCCACGAACTCAGGGCTTTGATTGACTCGGGTGCTGCGACTAGTGCGATTAGATGGTCCCACTATAAGGATTCAGGAATAGAAATGCGGCCAATCGAGGCTTACCTCATAGGCCTAGGAGGCATGGAAACCCCTTGCATGGGTGAGGTGGACCTTCCTATCCTCATTAAGGATTTGACGATGACAGCGAAATTACTAGTGTGCCATGATGACGACCTGATAGAACCCCTAATCCTTGGCCAAGACTGGCTATACGATCACTCAGTGGACCTAAATCTTAGACAAGGCTCCTTACAGATTGGAACCTTAGAGCAGAAGCGAGTGATACCGCTTGACTTCCCTAACCGCACTCCGCTTGACGGTTGTGACCCTAGACCCTACGAAATGCATGCGACGGAAGATCGGAAGATCTTTATTCAGACCAGTCACGTTACGTCTACACCAACCCACTCGGGCTTGGCTATAGACAGTTGTCAATCAGAAGGACGACAGGAGATCTTCCCTGGGACTTCCTGCAAACTAGAAGCGACAGTTACCCAACAGCAAGGGCAAAAGGGCACAATCAGAGGTCAGGTGGGTTGCATCAGCGGCCAAATGAGCACGACACCCTACGGTGCTCATCCTTCCAAGCTTGTTGCGGACTGGCCTAGATTAAAGTTACAAAAGGCATCACTTCCTAATGGGCAGGTCACGCAAGTGTTGGAACTCCCTTCTTTTCCAAAGCAGAGTGTCCATCCGACCTCTCAACCCCAGCCACAACAGAGTCAACCACGACAAAGGAACCCAGACCGACGACAGTATCAGAGGAAACAACATGGAAAGCAGTTTAGGCCTCTCAAAGGAAGCGGTACCAGACAAATATGGGTGCCAAAAGGACAAAAAGCACCAAAGATCTCCAACCAAGCAGAGATCAACAAGAAAAAGGCAGAACAGAAACAGAATCGATATCCTCCATCCCCTCGACCTCCTTCTATAGGTCCGACCATTCGACAAATTTGGATCGCCAAGAAGTACCTTACCCATAGACCCATGCCCACGCAGATTTGGGTACCCAAACCATGTATCATAGCTCAACCCATATGCCATGTAATATATAATCCTTACAAATCTTTTCATCCCTCGACACCACCACACCCGATACCACCTTTTGCCCCTCAGCAGAACCCCACCACCCATTCAAGGACTCTTAGGAAATGGATACCGAAACGTGTCCAACCGTCTTCCCCTAACCCATTGTCTAACTACCCCCCTACTAACATACAACCTTATGCTAAATCACTAACCTTTAAACCTTGTATAAATTCACACACCATCATCACACACCACTCGTAATCTCATCTCATCAAGAAATGTATGCATGATCTGAAACGTATAGGTGTCTAGAGACCTGCACTAGTGCTGCAAGAAACATTGCATCCCTCACATCACAGCACTTGGCTACACGGGTTACGCATCAGTTATGGAAAGGGATTGCGGTCTCACTTTAATGGGATCATGATTAATTTCCATGCTAATGTGTTAATCTTTTGTAGCAGATCTTTCTCACTAGCGCACCAGCCACCATGCAAACTGACGAAGGAACATCAGGAGTAGGCCCCAGTGTAGCAGCAGTACCACTCAACGTGCTACGAGCAGAGTCCCACCCTACTGCTCCACCACCGGAATTTCAGGGATTTCCAGGGCCCATGCCTATCGATAACCCCCCTATGGGCTACACCGAAAAGATACACAGGAACTCTCATTGGTTTCAGGGCTTGGCAGGACCCCTCGCGGACGCAGACTTTATCTTTGAATCCTCTCTAACTTTTGATGACCGCACGTGGGGAAAGTACCAGTTTTTCTCCAGAGAATTCGAAGCCCTACAAAACACCCAGGATTTAACTCATGTTTGGGCCAGAGCCGGTTTCACAGAATATTTCAGTGATCCTCTACCCAAACCAGATTTTTATAGGTGCTATTACTTGATCACTACCTTACTGGCATCAGAGAATAAGGACATCCCAGGAACCTTCATCTTGCCTACCCTAGTGGATGATCCACCTTACAAGAGATTTTATCTCTCTAAGGACCTAATCAGAGCAGCCATCAAGATTCATGGAACCCACACTCCCACAGACCGAGAGAGATTAATTCCAGAACCGATGAAACGTGGGGATGTCACGAAGTGGGAAGAGATTTCGGCCATTACACCTGAGTTGTCAAAGCCACTAAGAATATGCATGCAACACTTTGCATTTCCAGCTCAGGACAGGTTTACCATGCCACACAAAAGAATATGGTTCGGATTATATTTGGCATGTACGGGACCTCAAACAGTTGATCTGGCAAGCTGGATCATAGATCAGATGTACCTGGCACAGCACAGATGGGAGCGCAAGAAGGTGCTTAACGGATGTTGTGCACTCACAAGAATTGTGTATATGTGTTTGGCTTATGACTTGCCCATCGAGCGTGCATTAACAGGAGAGGAATTGAAGGCATTCAAGAGCACAGCGAAGAAAGCTAGGAAGCCCAGTAGGACACGGGCTGGTAAGCGCATGCGAGGCACCATCCCCTGCCTTCAAGTGCCAGAGTCGCCATCACCACAACCCTCTCCCGAACGACCACAGACAGAAGCTGAGCCCACTGTACAACCTATTCGCATACGGTTGTCCAGACCAGTAATTACGGAGGCCACCACGAGTACCGCTGCACCTCAGGCAGCTACCACCTCAGAACCCGCCACCACAACCGCAGAAGCTCCCACCACCATTGGTGCGGAAGCGTTTTCTTTCCCGATCCCACATATGGAGACCGACCCCATAAACACGACATTTGATTTTGAGATGCCTGATGCATTCTCAAACGAGTTTCAGTATTCAGAAGCACCACTGTTCTCCCAGGAATATGAGCGCCCCAGCTACCCCACTACGCCGCGAGACTTGCCACAGGGACAAGCTGTGTCGGGCTCTGAAGAAGAAAGAACTGAAACAGACGACGATCAAGGCGACGATGAGGCCAGCCAGGGCTCACAAGAGGAACAGACAGAGGGCCAAGGCCAACAGACTGACACCCACGGCGACACCAGCACATATGAAGATGAAACTTTCGAAGCCGCAGCATACACATTGGCCATCAAGAAATTATATCGTACCATGGAGAAAGTCTGGGCACGAAAGAAGTTAACTGAAGAGGAGAGCCAGGCATTAATTGAACAGGAACTCATCTCAGGAGGATTCGAAGACGCCTATATCAGAGGGTTCCGAGAGTTAGTCCAATCAGTAGGCTCCCATGAAGCACTCAGATTTTTACAAAGGAAGCAACTACCACAGTTCGATCCCCGCCGAGTGCGACTACTCTCAAAACCCGGGGAGTATATTCGTGTACCAACAGGAGCCCAATCTTCAGCACAAGCCAGGGAGGCACGCCTCGCCCCCGAACGTTCAGTAACCGCAGAAACCATTCTTGTAGATTCGCCATCCCGTACCACCATTGTTCATACCACTACAATCCTCGAAATAACCTCCACCCCTTCGACTCCTCTTTCACCTCATCTTTCACCAACCCATCCTGTATCACCCGCACACCCACCTGCTTTCCCCACATCCACACCTGTACAAAGCAATATAGCCCCAACCTCTTCCTTACCCATTCATACCACCAGGCCCACACCCAGCCCTCTGCATCCCTATATTAACCCCTTCACCCCTTCATCCTTCCCAGCGTTTCCCCCACCTCTAAGACCCCCATTTCCCTTCCTAACCCCACTAACCTTCTCCCCAGTCTCGCCTCCCCAACCTACCCTAACACCTATTTCCCCGTTTCACCAAGCCGCTCCAACAATCCCCCCTGTAAACTACTCCACGTTTGTAAATCCCGTATTCACACCTACGCAACCACCCACAATCACACCACTTTTCACAGTCACAACATTAAACACGTCCAATGGCATGGACATATCACCACCCACCTCACCACCACCCACTACACTCACAGCACCCTCATATTTAGGCACTTCACAATTTTCCACAATCACCACTGCATCCACAGTCCCAACCCCGATTCCCATTCCCACTGCATCTACTATCACTGCATCCTCATTTAGCACTTCACTACTACTATCGCCCACCATCGACACAGCATTTCAACACATGTTCGCATGCATGACGCAAGTCCGAGATGAGTTTGCATCACTCGGCACTAACTATCAACAGCTGCAGAAAACGACGAACGACTTGCAAACGCAGCTTAATTTGTTATCGATTGAGAACGCCTCACTGAACAGCCGGTACCAAGAGTTACGAGAGGCTTATCACAAGTTAGAAATAGAAAGTGAGGAAAAAAGCAAAGAGGCCACCGCGGATTTAGATAACCTACTTAGAGCCCAGACTGTCCGCAATGCAACGCTTACTAGAAATATGGGCTTATTGAGAAGACACTTAGCCGCAGCAAAAGAAGAGAACCAGAGACTCCAAGAGCAGAACAGAGAAAACTTGGAGGCGGCTTTAGATCATCCAGAACAACCACTAAGTCCGAGCAGATTCAAGGCAATCCCATCTGAGTCGATGCGGATGTTGCTAGACGACCATGTTAGATTGCTCGAGGACTATGATCGGATGAACGAAGAACATCAAAAGTTAAAGGAAGATCACAAACTGCTACAGCTCAGAGAACCAGCAACACAACAAGAACAAGTAGCAGCAGAATTACCAGCACCTGTGGACCCTGCCCCTGAAATTTTAGAGGAACTCAACGCACTCCGGGCCCAGGTAACAAATCTTGAATCTAGGATTGCCATCTATGAAGCACCACCAAGGCCAGACTCCCCACCTGAGCTACCAGCTGAGGAAGAAACTGTCACTATCCCGGTGGAGGAGACCTTCGAAGAGGCTTATGAACCGATACCCATCCCAGGCGGACGTGTCACGGCCGAAGGCCAGATGACCTACGAATTACCTACCCCCGCGTGGATGAAGACAGTAGAAGAACTCGGAACGACACACTCGGCCAGAGTAGAGGCACAGCTACATGCCATGGCCATAATTGAAGAAAAAATTTTACAATCACCATTCTTTGCTCAAATGGCCCCGCGACGATACATATCCGGGCATGAGCTTCAGTATAAACCATACTTTATGTTAATGGCAGAATATCAATTAACCATAGAGAAAGAAACCGGCATGAAACCAACGCATGCCACTCAATTCGAGCCAGAGGACTTGCCACCAAGGGCGCAGAGAGGTGAAATCCTTCAACCAGACTGGCGCAAAGATTTGCTGCAAAATTACCCAGAAATGATGAGCACGTGGGTAAAAGCGCCGCTTCACTTAAAATTCAATCCGTGCTGGGGACCAGTACCACGACGCCGCTCTTGGACTGCCTTCGCTATAAAGCTACAGAACAATAAGCAGTGCCAAGACTGGTTGAACTACCCCTACTTCAAGCCACCAGTCGCGTTACCCACAGTTGGCTATATGATGGCGACGATCCGCCACTGGCTCCCTCGATTAAAACCTATGGATGATATAGCCGCGCAAATGACTGTCAAAATCTTTGACATGATGCAGATGGTCTTTAAAGTCTTCCGGCGCATCAAGGCTCCCCATGTCAACACCCCGGGCTTTGAGCATGGCAACTTGGATTTAGTCTATGATATGAGCACAACGCCATCGCTACGGGTGTGTTACGCCTGGCACTGCAGGATCAAATATCTACCGGCATGTTACAAGCAAACATTCGAAGAAATGTTCACCACCGGTTTTTGGGAGTACCATTCAGAAGTATTCATAAGCAGGCCCACACACTTACTGCAATTATTCGCCTGTGAACGAATGGTGTACTCCACACACTATCAACTCCCACCACCAGACGAGCCGCAACCTATCGACTGGGAGAAACTCGAGGCTGATCTAGCCCGAGGTATTCGTGTATCAGAGCACACCCTCGCTCAAGACCTCCTACAGAATTACATCCGGCAGACCTCACAACAAGGTTCTGTCAGGGACGACAGAAGCGAGAGGGAGGGGGGTGTTGGAAGCAGTCAGAGGCACAGACGCCATGGAAGCATGTGAAGACGAAGCAGGGAGCCAGGCGGATCAATCTTTTAAACAAATACATGTCTTATTAATTTTCCAAAACATTCAACAGTGATTATTATCACTAATTGTAACATATGTATCATAGAAAACCCCATTTTGTAATCCATAGCTCCATTTTGTGCAAGCCGAGGAGTCCTCGAGCTTGAGGAGCTTAGGTAGAATGCTCGTACCAATTTTCGTTATTTTTAGACATCGTTTACCCTTCCAAATAGCCTCTAGGACCTATTTTTTAACTAGGCCGGCCACTAGATGTGAAACCGGTCAAAACTAGTCTAGAAACTATAAAAAGAGCTAGAGAGCTCATTTTTGAGGTTGGTTCATTTTGGTTAGTGTGAGCATAGAGCTAGTTGGAGCTTGTAAGAGTATTCTTGAGCAATAGAGCTAACTCCCACCTTCCATTGTGTCTTGATTGTCTCTTCATTGTGTGTGTGTATGTGTGTGTGCATCTTTGTGCTTCTCACCTTCACTCTCACATCTTCTCACATTCACGATCTTCATATCACTCCTACCTCTCCCTCGGATTGACATTAAGGAGGTGAGGCTTCTTAACGTGGTACTTACCATTGTGCTAGAGCAACACATGGTTAAAGCAAGCCAAAGTTGTAGAGGATTGGTCAGCTCAAGAGTTAATTTTCAAAGACAATCACCGGAAATATGTAGTTGCACTGGATGTTATGCAACCCTGTGATTTACACGCACGACCATATGTAGCAGAGCCAGTACATATGTTGGATGGGCTATCTGATGATGAGGAGGAGGCTTTCCTTAAGACCAATAAGGACCTTATCCCATTAGGTACTATAGATTTACAGGCAGTAGCAGATAACTGGAGTCCGGTAGCTTGTACAGTCATCCCAATGACCGAAGAAGCAGAAGTAGATGATGATATAACTATGGATGAAGCGACTTTACAACAACTATTGCAGTCAGCTGATGATTTGGTACAGCCCGACAGTTCTACGTATCGGAAGATCAATTGGTAACGTACAACTTGGGAGACATGGGTCAACCCAAGGCCTATAAAAATTAAGGCAGGATTAGTAGAGAAATTTCAAGAAGATTTGGTACAACTCCTGCGTGAATTCGTAGACGTCTTCGCTTGGGACTATAGAGATATGAAGGGCCTTGACCCACGAATTTATCAACATAGAGTGGTACTAAAACCCGATGCGAGGCCTATCAAACAACCTAGTTATAGGATGAACCCTAATTATGCAGCACAGGTGAAGGCTGAACTTGATCGTTTATTGATGGTGGGATTTATTGTGCCAATTGAGCATGCTGAGTGGATATCTCCAATAGTGATCGTCCCGAAGAAAAATAAACAGTTGCGTATCTGTGTCGAGTACCGGAAACTCAATGCTGCCACTGTACCGGATCCGTTCCTAGATACAATGCTCGATAGGGTAGCAGGACATGAAATGTATTCTTTTCTGGATGGCTACAGTGGATACAATCAAGTGATGATGGCCGAATAGGATATACCGAAGACAGCTTTTATCACGAACTGGGGTGTCTATGCTTGCACCGTAATGTGGTTTGGTTTACGGAATGCCCCAAGTACATTCCAAAGATGTATGCAGGAAGTCTTTTCACCCTACTTGCGTTTATGCAAGTATATTTGGATGATTTTTCCTTATTTGGAGCCACTTCAGCGCACCTGTATCATTTACGGTGCTGCTTTGAAAAATGTCGAGAGTATCAATTATGTTTGAATCCTACCAAATCAGTTTTTGCGGTCTCTTATGGTAATGCTTGGCCATATCATTTCTAAACACAGAATACAGGTAGATCCAGATAAAGTAGCCGCCGTGTTGGAGTCACCAGTCCCAAAGACACCGAAAGAAGTTATGCGTTTTCTTGGCCAAATCCAGTGGCATGGAAGACATTTATAGTGGTTAGCTCATTTAGCGACACCACTTAATCGGCTTATGACCAGCGCTCCGTGGAAGTATGAATGGACTCCAGAGTGCCAAAGTGCATTTGATTGGTTGAAGGTCTTATTGACGCAGGCCCCGATCCTGCAATCACCTGATTGGGAATGACCGTTCCATGTCTTTGTGGATGCGTTAGATATTGCAATTGGTAGTGTCCTCATGCAAAAAATTGACAAATGGTTTCGGCCTGTGTACTATGCAAAAAATTACTCTATGACAGAATGAGAATGTCTTATATTAGTATACTCTGTTAAGAAATTTCGGCATTACTTGCAAGGCCGTCAATTTACTTTCCATGTGGATCATGGTGCACTGGTGTACTTGGTTCGGCATCAGCATTTAGGTGGTAGATTGGCCAGATGGGTTTTACTATTGCAGGAGTTCGATTATGAAGTTATTCATCGACCCGACACAGCACATGCCTTGGTGGATTTTCTATCTCGACTGGATTCCGATGAGTCTCCGGTAGGGGTTAATGACACTACACCGGCAATTTATGTTACTGAGACAACTTTTGAAGAATCTGTAGAACCTCCTGTTGCTACTACATACTATGATATGTTACTAACTTTCCTCACTAATGGATGTCTTCCTTCTAATACTCCCCCTGCTCTGCGCTGGAAAATTGCAGTCTATAGTCGCCGATTTCCGTTGATTGTGGGTCAACTGTATTACATAGATCATACTGGCGTTTTACTTAGATGCATTCCTCCACATGAAGCAGAATCAGTTATTACTATGGCTCAGTCATTACCCTCTGGAGGGCACTTTGCATCTGATCTTACTATGGCTCATTCATTACCCTCTGGAGGGCACTTCGCATTTGAAGCAGAATCAGTTATTACTATGGCACATTCATTACCCTCTGGAGGGCACTTCGCATCTGATCTTACTCACCGGAAATTCTGCAAGGTGGGCTATGGTGGCCTACAATGTACAGAGATGTGGTTCAGTTTGTGCACCAGTGTGATGCCTGTCAATGGTCTGGACAGCCCTTGCAGCGACACTTCTTTCTTCTTCAACTTGTCTCACCTTTGGAACCCTTCCAGAAGTGGGGTCTAGATTTTATTGGCCCAATACGCCACCAGTGATCCTCACTAACAATTGACACATATTGACTTGTACAGATTATGCCACTAGATGGGCGGAAGCTTGGGCTTTACGGTCTGCCACAGCTGTTTCGGTGGCAAAATGTTTGATGAAGGATGTCTTCCCTTGATATGGACTACCTCTGGAAATAGTGACGGACCAAGGAACACATTTTGCCAACAACTTAATGCAAATGCTGACTCAAACTTTTCAGATTACGCATAAATTCAGCTCACCATACTATCCATGTGCTAATGGTCTGGCTGAAAGTACCAATAAGACTTTGTTGAATATGCTTCGCAAATTGATCTTGGAATGTATGGAATGTTGGGACCAGCTGTTACCTGTAGTTTTATGGGCTTACCGAACCACGCACAAAGTGGATACCGGAATGACTCCATTTAAACTCGCTTATGGCCTCGAAGCTATTGCGCCAATGGAAGTAGTGGTACCAAGTCTGCGCATTGCATTATCTCAGAAATTGTTGTCGGAAGAATCTTTGCCATTTCGGTTGGATATGCTCAGATCATTGGATGCACACCACTGGGAAAGCTTCATGACTCTCCAAGAAGTTCAGCTTCATCAAGCCCGTACTCATGACCGCTTCCTAAAAACCCTTGTCTTTACGGTTGATCAACTTGTGTTATTCTATAATGCTAAAGCACACAGATCTGCTGGGAAATTTAAGTTACGGTGGTTCGGTCCATACCGGATTGCTGAACAAGTGGGACCAGCAACTTTTTGATTGGCGACCTTAACAGGTGTTCTCTTGACAAAAGTGATTAATGGTTCTAAGCTTCACCCATATCACCAACCATCTGATAACCGCTGACAAGTACTTAGTCTTTTTCGCGTGTCACTTGTTTTTCTTTTTATCCCCTTATTTCGGTTGACCACTGATCGTAATCTCCTCGTTTTGGTATCTAACTATGATTAAATGCCACCCTGTGTTATTGTTTCTGATCATGCATGCATGCCGTAATCATGAAGGATATCTCGCCAATACTACATGATGATTAGGGTTTTTGCCGCCTAATGCCATCCGCACTCTTACTTAATCGTGTTCTTTCCATTGATAATCGCTATTGTGTTTGTGTGATTGTGTGCTCTATGTATTCTGTATTTTCGTGTTTACTTGTGTGCCATGGAAGCACTCGTGAATGTCGCAACCTTCCGTGCAAGCCTCACTCCAGAAGTGAGTGAGTATTTGCACACCCGTGGTCTCTTGGCCTTCGTTGAATTGCCTTGGCATTTAGTGGAGTGTCATCCGTTCCATGCACAGATCATTTCTGCCATTGCCGCCACACCTGCTACTGAGCAGTGTTGGCCCATTGCTTGTTTACCATCTTGTGTCGTCATTACTTTAGCGACGTTTGCTGAAGCTTTTCGACTCCCTTAAGAAGGATTGGAGAATGGTCCACTTCTTTCCGTGGCAACCATGAAAGAATTGTTCCCCCGACACTCATCTAATGAGTATGCCATTCTTTGCAGACCTGAACTAGAGCATACAGCTCTGCAGTTTTTGGTAGCCACCCTGAATTTACAGAAACGCACATATGGTATTGCTCGCCCATTCTATTCGATGATAGATACCGCTTCTCGTGAGTTTGTAAATTTCACATCCTTCTATTTCCGATGCATTCACCGTGAATGTGTAGCGGTTATCAAACAAGTCACTAAGGGTGACCTTCCTCGTTCCCGTCTACCCCACATCCTCACCTTCCTCTTTTCGGCGATCCAAGCCGCGCAACCTCCTCCAACCGCTCCCTTCTTGTTATATGAACAATCTAATCAAATGCTCGAGGATGAGGATGATGATGATGAAGATCTACTTCAACTCTTTTGCTGCAAACGAAGATGTGTTAGCCCTTCTGAAAGTCAGGTGCAGAGTTCCAACACCGGGCACGAAACTGAAGTCTTTCATGACACTGCCACATCTCTCCATGTCCAATCATCAGTTCCTTCTTCTCGGCTCAACTAGCAGGAACAAGGTGCACACCTGAAAGATACCGAAGAAGTCTCTTCTCGGGAGGGCTCTCATCAGCAGGATGAGGAAACTGTGAAGGAGATCGTTGCTGAAATTATCATAGAAGTGATTGCCATTACTGAGGTAGTGGTCGACAAGGCTGAGGTGGCAAATCAGAATACAACTAGAATAATCCTGATGCCGAATACCCTTATCCACCTTCCTCCACCAATTAACTTTGTTGCACCTGTTGTTCCCGACGCACCCACTCCTCCATCCTCTTCTCCCAACTACTCTCCACCACCCTCCCCTCATATGTTCTCAGCCTCTTCATCCCAACCACTTTGTGCTCTTCCTCCTCCGACTCTGATGTTTAATGAACTGGAATCTATGGGTCACCTCCTGATCCACTTTTCCCAGCAATTACCTCTTCAATTGAAACTGGCAACCGAGAATATCCGACAGGAATTGCAAGGCAAAGTTGATTTGCTTGAAGCCGACATTGCTCCGTTGTAGGAAGAAGCAAATGCGGTCAAGGCAGAGAACCATGCCCTACAGGTTCAACTTCAACAACTTCAAGCCCAGATCATAGAGCAGGACCACTTGATTGCCCAACGCGGTGCAGCACTTGCTAAGTTAAATGAACAGAATGTCCTTTTATCCGCTCGTGATGAAGAACTAAAGTAGTTAACGCAGTTAGTACAGGATAAGGAAGATGCTCGGGTTGCCCTCGGCAATTTATTAGAAGAAACCCGTGTGGATCTTGAGCTGGTGACCCAAAAAGGATAGGAAATGGCTGATCTGGCCATGCAGAACACTAAGGAATTAAAGACAGTGTCTGCCGAACTTCACCAAAAGTGTCGTGTCTTGGATGCACAGACCCTCCAGACAATTCAGCTAAAGAAGGAGATGGAGGGAATCATGAAAGAAAGGGATGCGTATTACAAAACCATCCAATATCAAGCTCAGGAGCTGGAACGCACAAAAAAGCAGCTAGGCGCTCAAGCAGAGAGATTGTCCAGAGTTGATGTTCAAATTGCTGATATGAGGCTGAGCAGAGATGCTGCGATAGCCAACGAATTCTATTTACAAGAAGCCTTTTTGTAGACGCAGACGGATGCACTGATGAGTCAAGTTATTGTGGCAAGTTCAGTCAGAACCGACACACAACTGGTTGAGCCAGACACATTGAAGAGTATGCTGGATTCCATGAAACAAAAGATCACCCGAACATTTAAATTAGCTAGAACTATGTATATACAAGGCATAGTTGATGAGCCTTAATTTTATTTTTCTTTGCAGGTTCGAGTCCACTGTGCATGCCAGTGTTAGGCCGCCGGAATGGATTGTATTTTTCATATATCGCACGCACCGAAAAGGCGTAGCGAATAGTTGTAACTTTTTACCCATTAATGAAAGGGCATTACGGTGTTCTTCGAAGAGAGACGGGTTCGCCAAACTGTCTGTCTGGGCGACCCTGCGGAGACGCCGTGTTGCAGACTTGCAGATATCCTGAGTACTGTTACTCTGTTCTTGTTAAATTGTAGTAACTCATTATTAACACAGTAACGTTGTCTTATCATTAATCAGTTTGTGTGACGTTGTGATGGATAATTCGCATGCTAATATATTGTGTAACGATAAGTTATTGCCCTGGAAGTATAAATTACTTTTTAATTGAATAGTTAATTTGGGAAAATTACCTAAAGGGCCTCTGCACTGTCAGACCCCTAACCATCCCAAAGAACTCGAAACGAGATTAAAAGCGACTTGGTAGAATTGCTTTTAACAAAATGTAATATGATAAGGAATCACACATATAAAAAAAGGATGTTTAAAAAGGAAGATTGTCTAGGAGAAAGGAAGTCACAAGATGAAAGTTACATACCACAGAAATTTAAAGATGTAGAGTTTGAGCCTTATGAATCAGATTTTGACCACAATGGATTTGGCCAATGATGAATATGTGGGAGTAAAATTCCAAAATAAAGAAGGATATGATATTTTTCATATAGGAATACAAATGATAAAGGTGTCAAAAACAAAGGAAGATCGGGAGGAAAGAATAATGTTAAAAACTGGAAAAACATAATTTCTGGAAGAGGTGGAAGCTACAATGCTATAAAAGACAAAATCTCAGGAACATATAAAAAAAGTAAACACAAAGAAATAGAAAAAGAACAAGAAGTTGAAAAAAATAAAAAAAATAAAGAAAGAAGATCAAGAATTTGATGTACCTTCAAAATTCAAGACCTATGAAGTAGAAGACAAATTACTTCTAAAGATGAAACCAAAGAGAGAAAAGAAAAATGGGGAGGCATATGAAAATGAGGAACAAACTAAGAAGGTGCTATCACTATAGAAGAGGAGGAAGATAGACACATTGTTATAGCTGATGACATGTCAAATCAAGAGGAAGCATTGAGGAAATTGGCTAAAAATTATAGGGATGTGTTTGCTTACAGTTATAAAGATTTGAAGGGAATTGATCCTAAAATTTGTGAACATAAGATTCCTATTACTACTGATGCAAAACCTAGCAAACAAAGACACTTAACATTCAATGAAAAATACTCTGCTAAAATGAAGGAAGAAATTGACAAACTGTTGGCTACCAACTTCATCTATGAGATTGAGTATACGGAGTGGATATCTCCTATAGTTGTGGTACCTAAGAAAAATGGAAAACTCAGGGTATGTATTAATTTGAAAAAAGTTAATGCAGCAACTATAAGAGATAGCTATAACAGACCATCTCTTAGAAAGGGTTGCAGGTAAGGAGGTCTATAGTTTTTTGGATGGTTTTTTCAGGATATAACCAGGTGCCAATAGCTTTGGAACACCAACATAAAACTGCTTTTTCCATAGAATGGGGAATTTATGCATTTAGGGTTATGTCTTTTGGTTTAGCTAATGCCCCAGCAACCTTTCAGAGATTGATGTGTCACATATTCAAAGAATTCCTTAAAAATATAATGGAAATTTATGTTAATGATCTTTGCACTTTTTCATTAAAAAGACAAGATCATTTGAAAGATGTGGAAAATATATTAAAAAAATGTAGAACATATAGAGTATTCTTAAATCCACAGAAATGTGTGTTCTTTGTGAGGCAAGGGAGAATGTTGGGTCACATAGGTTCTAGAAATGGAATTTCAACTAATGAGAGAAAAATTAAGGCCATAGTGGATCTTCCAAAACCGATAAATGTAAAAGAACTTCAAACTTTCATGGGACATTGTGGGTATTATAGAAAATTTGTACACAAGTTTGTAGACATTGCAAAACCTTTGTATGCATTGATTACAAAATTTGAATGGACCATAGAATGTGACCAAGCCTTTGAGACTTTAAAAACTTGTTTGGTAACAACACCAATTCTAAAAGCTCCACAATGGAATAAAATTTTTCATGTTCATGTGGATGATTCAAATTATGCTTTGGGATGTGTGTTAGCACAACCAATAGAAGGGAGAAAATTAGACTTTCCAATTTCTTATGCCAGTAGGCAATTGAATTTAGCTGAAAAAAACTATACCACCACTGAAAGGGAAGGATTGGGAATGATATTCGCTGTAAAAAAATATAGACATTATCTTTTAGCCAACAAGTTTAAATTCTTTGTGGATCACCAAGCCTTACTCTACTTGGTAAACAAACCATGCCACACAGGTAGGATAGTCAGATGGTTTCTCCTACTGATGGAATTTGAATTTGAAGTAGTGGTTAGGCAAGGAAAAACTCATTTACGAGCTGACCATTTGTCTAGAATGCAAACCAGAGAGCCAAGTTTGCCTTTAGATGATGAATTACTAGATGCATATCTATTCAAAATAGAAAGTATTCCTGAATGGGCCATGACTTTGGTGCCTTTTCTAACCATGGGACCTTGCAGAACACCTGAAGACAACACACATTTGGTACTACAAAGTAGGAACTTTGTATTACTAGTTGGCCATTTGTATCATCTCAATTATATGGGTATATTAGAATATTGTACTCCAGAAGATGAGCAACAGGAGTATTTAAGGAAAGCTCATTATTGGAATCCTTGTACTCATGCTTCTAGGATAGTCACTTTAAAAAATCTCAATAGAATGGGTGTACATTGGCCTACCAAGATTCAAGATGTAGGGAAATATATTTCTAATTGTTCAAAATGTCAATCTTTGCAAAATTCAGAAATTGCAACTTTGTATCGGTTTCAAAAAAATCCAGATTGGAGTGCAAACATAATTGAGGAGTTAAGAGGTAACAAAAAAGGAGAGTCAGTGAAAGCTAGTGCATACACAAGAAATTTACAAATCCTTTATGAGGAAATCAATTGATAGGAGACCAATTGTACAAGAAAGGGATGGATGGATATCTAAGAATATGTGTTCCTAAAGATAAGTATATGGAAATTCTAGAGATGGCACATTGTGGAGTGGTAGGAGGACATTTTTCAAGTGAAGGGATTTCTAAACTCATATTATATTCTGGTTTTTGGCGGCCAACTCTATTTCCTGATGCAAGAACATATGTGAAAAGATGTGTCATTTGTCAAAGAGTAAGTCAACCAAGTAAAAGAGATGATATGCCATTAGTACCACTTATTTCAGCAAGAGCATTTAGTAAATGGGGGTTGGATTTCATTGGACCTATACATCCTCCAGCAAAATAGTCCCATGCTGAATATATACTTGTAGCCACAGATTACCTGACCAAATGGGAAGAGGCCAGGGCTACAAAAAGGAATGATGCTCAAACCAGTGCAAGGTTTTTTTATGAAAATATCATCATCATATTTGGATTACCAATCGAATTGGTAAGTGATAGGGAGACTCATTTTTTAAACCAAGTAATTGAAGACATAAATGAGTATTTCATGATTAATCATAGAAATTCAGCCCCTTATCATCCACAAGCCAATGGATTAGTAGAAAGTACTAATAAGGTGCTTTGCACTGTTTTGTCAAAATTGGTAAATACAAATAGGAATCATTGGGATTTGCAACTTAATCATGTCTTATGGGCTTATAGAGTGGCATACAAAACTGCAATTGGAACAACACCATTTAATTTGGTATATGGACAAAATGCAGTTTTGCCTTTGGAATTTCTCATTCCAACATTAAAGGTGGGAAATCAATACAAGTGGATTGGACATGAGTTATCTGAGAGAGTGGTGGAATTGGAAAAACTTGGAGCTTCTAGACTTCAAGCAATTATGAGCATATATGCAGATAAAAGAAGGCAAAAAGCTTATCATGATGTTCATGTTAAAGAAAAAGACTTGCAAGTAGGGGATTTGGTTTTGGCATATACAGTGAAGGAACATCAGAAAAAATTTCAGAAGAAGGGGCATGGACCTTATATCATCAACCAAATTAGTAACAGTGGAGCTATCCAATTAGCTAATATAGATGGAGAAATCATGCCAAATTTCATAAGTGGATGTAGGGTAAAAAGGTATGATCTTCCATTAACTGTTCCTAAATGGAGAAGAATACATCAAGCTCAAAACAAGAAAAAAGAAGAGGAAAAAATCAGGTATGAAGCCCAACAGGAGGCACAGGAAAGAATAAGAAAGGCTAAGGAGCTTAGAGAAGTCTTCTTATGTGAAACACCTTCAAGGGTGAGAGATCATTTGCCTGTTATAACAATGAATCTTCGTAATGAGCAATTCAAGGTTTTGATAGATTCAGGTGCACAGGTTAATTTGATTAGTTCAGTTTTGTTGGATAAGTTCAAAATTAAAAGGACTAAGAGTAAAAAATTTATGAAAACATTGGAGGGCCAGATAATACAAAGCTTGTCTTTGCCAACTATTGAAGTTAAGTTCAATGAAGAGAATATGAAAATAGATTGTGAAGAATGGCCTGATCATATGATGACTGAGAAATTGATTTTAGGACAACCATTGCTAAGGCAAGGTAAAGTAATTTTGGATTTTGAAAATATGAAGTGTAAATTGACAATAAATGATAAAAGGTTTTTAATGTTTTTATTGAGTTATGAAGAACAGGGAAATCAACAGGACATTTATGACTCAGATTTGGAAGGATTTACTTTTCCACTAGAAGCTACAAAGGAATCACAAACAAAACATCTCCATGACCAAATCCACTTCAGACAAAAACATGAGAAAATTAAAGGAACCAAATATGTTGACGAGACAGTAGAAAGGTGGAAAGTATGGAATAATCAGAAAAATCTAGGCATCAATCTAGAAAGGATGTGGAAACCAGAGACATCCAAGTGTTGTTCATCACAAAGATTCATCAACACCAAATGGAGGGAAAAACTGAAGACATCCCAACACAGTTTATCAAAAGAAGATTGTTTTACTCCAAAAACAAAGTCAACAGGAATCAAGTATTTTTGGGTGAAAAAATCAGACCTGCTTCAATGGAGAAAAAATAAAGATGAAGATACACTCTTGAAATTCTTTCCATGTACTTTACCTCATTCTTTTTTCTAGGAAAAAAGAATAGGAGGGGAAGAGATGAAGTAGAAAATTATTAAAAATTTGAGAAAAATCATTAAAATTTTGTTTCATAAGTTATTAAGCACCAGCAAGATATAGGTTATAATTCAGCAAGACTAAGCAGTCACTATGTAATTATTTATTCTTTTGGATATTTTTTCTTATATCTGTCTAAATTCTTTAAAATTTCATTCATTATTTTGTTATTTAAAAAGGGAGTGCACTAGATATCTTGCTAACACATGTGATGATCACTTCAATTGTGTTGTACCTGTCAGGCAAATAAGAAAGTCATTGTTTATAATCTTTTATTTTTTCTCAAATATCATCTTTTCTCAAGACAAAGGTGTTCTCTTTTATATCTTCTGTGACTAATGTGGTGGGAGTTTTTGGTGTGATGTGTTATATGTCTTTAGAATGGTGAATGCAAAAGAATTACCTATTCATGAATTCAAAGCAGACTCTGTAACATTGTCAAGAGGACACTAGTTTTTGGACAGTGAGGCAGTGACGGAAGATGTAGAACTAGAATCTGATGAAGAACAGGATATCCCAGAAGCTGAGAAGATAGCCAAAGAACTGAGGGAAACCATCAATATCATTGGTCAACATATCTTTACAGTAGGAGTTGGAGGTCATAAATATACCATGCCATGTCAGGAATTCTACAAATTTCAAAAAGTGGCAGCTCATTATAAAAGATGGAAGGCAGTGGGATTACATAGACTATTGGATGAACCTCTCTTCTTTATAGATTTTGAGAGAGTAGCACAAGTCATGTCTAGCCTATTGGAAGTTGGCAAAGGCAATGATGCATATTTCAGATGTTCAGTTAAGGACAAAGAGAACAAAGAGGTACAGATCATCATAAAAGCAGAAGACATCAGGGCAGCTCTTCCATTCTATCCCATGGGAACTAAATTGGATTGTAGTTTTGTCAAGAAAAATAAGGCAACCTATGCTGGATATTCAAAGTTTGTGGATTTCAAAGGAAAAGAAAGTGAAGAATTTGCCATCAGAATGTTTAGGCGTCAGTATCTGTGTTTCCCAAAGTTGCCAAGATATACAATGCCGCATAAGCCAGTGACATTGGTTATGGTCAATAATAAGGACAAGTCTAAACCATTTGGAGTAATGGATGTAACTCCCTACATCCATGACCAATTGAAGGAAGCAGCAAAGCATTGGGAGCAGAGAAGGTTTATGAATGGAGCATAGTTTTTAACAAGAATTATATACCATGTTTTAGGTATGGAGGATCAGCTGAAGTTGGCTTCAGAAGCTCAACATTTCAGGAGTTTGATGGCAGGAGTTAAAAGTCCTTCAAAGATGATGTCTATAAGAGAAGCAAAAGTCCAGAAAAGCATGAGGGGATCAGAAAGGAAAATGAAAGGGGTATCAAAGGAAGTAATTCCCGTAAAGAAGAGAAGACTAGATCCAAGGAATGTGGTCTTTGAGCAGGAAGAGGTGACAAAAGAGGAATGTGAAGCAGCTCAGAAAGAAGTGCAAGCCTCAAAGGAACCCCATCCACATCAAACAAGCAAGGAACAAATTTATTCATATTTGACTCAAGGTAATGATAAGAGGGGTACTATATGAAGCTCAGTATCAGAAAATGTTGGAAAATTATTCATGTAAAGCAACTGATTGGCTACAAGAAGAGGTGGAACATTATGAAGAACTACATGATCAAATGATGGCTGCAGAAACTGAAGAAGTGTTTGTCAAAAAGGAAGTGGAATTATTGTCTTATTTTAAGGAATTACAAGGACCTCCAGAGACTAGAACTACAATAGGGATAAAAAAGAAGGTCCAGAAAAAGCCCGTCCAGAAAAGGAGGTTAATAAAAAAGAATAAGGGCAAGGCAGCTGAACATGCACAGATGGAGAAGTCAGTAAAATTATCATCAGAAGAAAAGAATCAGGAGAAATCAATGGCAATAGAAGAGCACAGAATGGACAAACCAGGGATAGCTAGTTCCTCACAATTTTCATCAGATTCAGAAAGTGATATTGAGAATTTCCTTCTCAAAAGTTTATATCTCTCAGTACCCAGCACACCAGTGAAAACTGTACAACTTTCTGTAAAAGAAAAAACACCATAAGAATTGAGTCAAAAGTCAGAAGGGATATAGGTCTGTAAAGAATTAACAAAACAAGTTAGTTCTGGGGAGGAAAAAAGGAAATTAAAAGGTAAAGAAGTGATGAGGGAAGAAGAAGTTGAAGCAAGGAAAGAACTTGGTAGTGGACTGGTGGCTACTGGATTTATAGCTATTTGGACAAAACCCTCACAATAACCTCATTACCAATCATATGAGGAAAAATAAAGATTGGAAGGAGGAGCACAATTACATAGTCAGATGCAAAGTCAAGAGGATGGAAGGAAGGAGGAGGAAAAGGTTGCAAGGATAGAAAAACTAGATTTCATGGAATGCAGAGCTGGAAGTACAGAAAGGGAAATAAATCAGAGTATAGAGGAAGTACTCTTGGATATAGGACATAATGAAGATTTCACACAAATAGAGAATCAGGAAAAGGAAGAAGAGATAGATCCTATGGACATAGAACAGGAGGAGGAATAAACAGAGCAGCAATTGAATGATCAAGAAAGGAAATTAGTGGAAAAAGATTCAGCTTTAATACAGGAAAACAAAGAGGAAATACAAGTTATTCTAGAGACACAAAAGGAAATTGATGGAGAAGAGGTAGAAGTATTGGAAGAAGAAAAAGACTATGAAGAGGAAGAGAATTAGGCTATAGAATATGAGGAAGAAGATGGAGAAAAAAATGAATATAAAGAGGAAACGCAGATAGAAGTGAAGAAAATTGGGTTGGAAACTGGCCTTGAAAGGAGACCAAAGGATATCTGATTTGCATGTAAAATCATTATGAGTAACATAGAATAATTCAGACCCTCCAGCAGAAATATGATTATATCAGGGATGGTGGCTGAGTCAGAATTTGTAAAAGGTAGTATGATCATCAAAGAGCAAAGAAAGAAAAGGAGCAGCTAGAAGATCAGATCAAGGTCATCAAGGAAAACAATGAAATTTTGTCTCAAAGAATAATTTCATTAGAAGAACAAGAGGTTCAAAGCCAGAATAAAATTCAATTTCTTGAGAACAAATGTGCTAAGAAGTTGGAGCAGAGTAGTAAAATGGACATGGAATTAAAGAAAATGGAAGGAAGATTTAGAACTCTCCATAGCTCATATCAGATAATGGTCAAAGCTAATGAAGACATAAACAGATTGTTGATGGAGGAAGGCCAAATGAAAGAAGAGAGTAAGATTGTACAAATAACTCAGGATGAGAGGGAGAAGTTGAATAAGGAAATTCTAAGGTTACAAGCAGAATTGAAGGAATTCAAGGAAATGGAGAAACAAGCTTGTGCATGCTGCTGGTGCAATGAGAGGATACAACAATTTACATTTGGATATAGCAAAAGAAAGAAATGAATGGAAATCACAGGAATAGCTACTGATATCTCAGAATCAAGGGTTAATGTTGATGGTGGAAAAGTTACAGAACAACTTGGAATGCTCACAGAAACAGGTTGAAGAACAAGTAGTGACCACACAAGCAGAGGAACATGAAGGAGGAGAAGAAAATAGATTTCAAAATTTTGGTGAACAAGAAGACAAAGATGTTGAAGAATATTCAGATGAATTAGTTCAAAGACTTTTAACAGGCAGGGAATAAAGAATGGAGTTCATAAGGAAAATGCATAATGAGTATGAAGAGCAGATTGTAAACTTTGCTCTCAATAAAGGAGTAAATCCAAATCAACATCATTGGGCAGCTGATGGTTTAGGAATACCATTCTATATGATTTTGGAAAGTGTCAGGAATTATCAAATTGCAAGAGTAGGACTACCACCAAACAGATATTTGGAATATGAAGAATATATTAATGTCACTAAGGAGTTGTTTGAAAAAGCTAACCCTAAATGGAGGAATAGATGGTTAGATGCGGCAACAAGGAATGCAGGAAGATCTGGAAAGAGTCACCTTTGTAGTTAAAAATAAATCCAGCCTATTGTCCAGTAGCCAGAAGAAGAGAATGGTTAGTATTTTGGGAAAGAAGAAATGCATGTCAACTTCCAGCAAAATTGCTGAATTTCCCAAAAATAGCAGGACCAAAAGCAGGAACATGGCCAACCAAGAAGTATATGATTGATACAGTAGAATCTGTTATATCCACATACAAAGATGTAAATGATCTAGCCTGTATTTTATTAGTAAGAGTGATGCGAGTTGTGGTGGCATGCATAGAAACCTTCACAGATACAGAAGTAAGGACTCTCAACTATGTTGGATTCAACTCACCTACAGATGCTTTACTCTTTGATTTAAGTGAAACACCAGATAGAATTTGTTTAATGGCATATTACAGCAGAATAGTATTTTTGGGAAGCCATTATCTTCAAATCTTTGAAGATGCTTTTGACTATGGGTTTTTTGAAAGAGAGTAAAATTTTTTTGGGAATTTATCAGTAGTCACTAAATCAAGACTCACTGCATATGAAGCTGCTTATACAGAATACTTGAAGAAGGATGTGATAGACAGACCCGAGGTAGCAGTACAATGGAGGAAAGCTTTGTTTGAAATGGTGAACAATTTGAATATTACAGAAGGAAAGTCATGATCTGTTATCTCAGGTTTATCAAAGAAAAAAGAGATGAAGCTCTCATTACTTGTCTGTAAGAATATTTTTCGTCAGGAGCATAAAAGTCTAGGAGGGGAAGAATGTTAGGGGAAGCATTTTTTTGAAGGAAAACTATTTGTAAAAATGTCAAAACTTTGTAGAAATATTTATACAAATGATATAAAAATTGAGGAAGAGTCTTCTGCATGTAAAATAGGATCATATGTATTTTTCCTAGAATTTTTGGAAGCTCTTAGATAACATATTTTTAGAATAGAAGGTGAAAAGGACCAAAATTCAAGTGTGAAAAGGGACACTTGAAAAAGTATAAAAGATAATTTCTTCTATTTTGAAGAGGTTCGTTGTATGATTTTGATGCTATCCAAGTAATGTGAGAGCTTTCCTGCAGAAAATCGTGTTTTCTCCTTTCATGATCTTTCTCTTGATTTTTTGAGTCTTATCATTGTGTAATCCATGGAATTTGTGAACTTTCCTTGTGTATTTCTGAGTGAGGTGAATGAAGATGGATGCTTCTCAGTGTATTGAGTAAGAAAGTGTAGAAGAACAAATCTGGAATTGGAAATTCTCAGTTTTACAGAATCATGATTATCTCATCTGTGTGATACAGGTATTGTTTTTAAAATTTGACTTCATATTTGTATTCTACTGTGAAAATGGCACACTTTAGGCACAAAGATCATTGAAAATGCTGTTGTAGAACTCAAGATAATCAAAACCCTAGATATTTCCTTCCTTATTCATAAATCTATCAGAAAAACAGTCATCTCAACTCTTATTCTTGGATTCCATTAATTAGAAGGGGTTATGGTCTTTGCATACTTCCCGGATTGACAATTTAAAGATGTGTAGTTGATCTTTTGTGCTATAATTGTTGGAGAGGACAACTCCAAAGGGTAACAACAAACAATTGGCCTAGTATGGACAAAGAAATTCATGAGTGGATTAAGAATTGTTCAATGTGCAAGGAGAGACCCCTAGTGGAGCATGCAACTCTTTATCATGTATCGTTAATTCTAGAATGGAACACTCCATTGGTAGAATTCATGAGATCGGGAACACTACCCAATGAGGCTAGTCTTGCAAGAAAACGAAGCATGGAACAAGAGGCTCAAGACTATGCCTTGGTAGGAGAAAACCTATACAGAAGAGGAAAAGATGGTTACTTAAGACTATGCATTCACGAATCAGATTATTTGAAAGTCTTAGAAACTACACACAGCAGTGTTGCAGGTGAAACTTTGGGCGTGACAGAGTAATCAAGACCATTCTATTCTCAAGACTTTGGTGGCCCACTCTTCATATGGATGCACATACCTATGTGAAGAAATGCAACACATGTCAACGTGCATAATATCCAATAAGAAAAGATGAGATGCCTTTGAGACCAATGATGGGAGGACGCACATTCTCAAAGTGGGGTATAGACTTTGTTGGCCCCATTAATCCCCCAGCTAGGAACTCCCATGCAGAATACATTATTGTAGCCATTGATTACCTTACAAAGTGGGTGGAAGTAAGAGCCACAACAAAGAATGATGCTCAAACGACGGCTAAGTTCTTATTTGAGAACGTGTTCACTAGATACGGGTTACCAATAGAGTTAGTTAGTGATAGAGGTACACACTTCTTGAATGAAGTCATTCACAACCTTCTTCAAGAATTCATGGGGATACATAAGAAGTCTGCCCCCTATCATCCACAAGCTAATGGACAAGCCGAGAGCATGAATAAGATCCTATGTAATGTGTTGACAAAATTGGTAAATAATAAACGCTCTGATTGGGACAAACAACTTCATCATGTTCTTTGGGCATATCGAGTTGCCTACAAAACGATACTCAATGCCACCCCATTTCAGATGGTCTTTGGATAGAATTTTGTGCTACCATTGGACTTCCTAATCCGAGCCTTGAAAGTAGCACAAGAGCACGAGTGGAATGGACATGAGTTGTCCTCTAGGATCTTTGATCTAGAATTATTTGGTGAGACGAGGCTACGAGCGGTAGCAGGCATTTCAGCTGCAAAGAAAAGGCAAAAGGCATACTTTGATGCTCATATAAAGGATAAAGGATTGAAAGAAAGAGATCTAGTGCTGGTTTATATGCTAAAGCAACATGCCCGTAAGTTGGAAAAATGAGGATATGGATCAATGATCATTAATAGAATTTCCACTAGCGGTGCAGTGCAACTAGCCACTCTAGAAGGTGACATCTTGCCAAACTATATTAGTGGATGCCGAGTCAACTTATATCAAGAACCTCTTACAGAGGATATGCTAATGAGACTCAACATTGCTAAGAAGCGAAAAGAAGAGGAGTTGAGTGTCAGAGAAGAAGCACAGACAGAGGCTAGAGAGCACATTAGGCAAAATAAGTTAAGGCGACTGGGCCTCGATGTCAACCCGCGAGCCCCAAAATATCACATGGACATGTGCCAAAAATCAAGCATAATTACTCCTCAGATAATCGATCGACGCCCCTTTGTGACCATGGAGGTAGGACGAGGAAAGAATGTAAGGACTGTGAGAGCATTGGTTGACTCAGGTGCAGCAACTAGTGCAGATAGACTTTCATACTGCCAAGACCTGCAATTGGACATCAAGCCCATAGAAGCCTATCTCATGGGATTGGGAGGTGTGGAAACCCCTTGTTTGGGTGAGCTCGAGCTTCCCTGTTGGGAATGATGGATGGACACTCCAAGAGAATGAGTAGGTACTACCAAATCCTGCTTTGTACCAGCCCCTTGATGCTTCAGAGTTGATAAGTAGGTCTTCTTAGCTTTCCAATGACACCATAAAATGGCCTATGTACTTTGGAGATGATGTATGAAAAGATAGAATCAAAAAAGACAACTTTGAACTTCAAGGTTTCAAGAAAACCTTCTATTTTTGACTTGATACCTGCTATATCTTTTGCTCAGTATGACCAACACAGTAGGAATTGGAAAAATTCCTCTTAGGGGTATTTAATTAGCTTAGTAAGCTAACTTTTCCA
This sequence comes from Ceratopteris richardii, assembly GCA_020310875.1. Classification (NCBI taxonomy): domain Eukaryota; kingdom Viridiplantae; phylum Streptophyta; class Polypodiopsida; order Polypodiales; family Pteridaceae; genus Ceratopteris; species Ceratopteris richardii. The sequence goes on along the minus strand of CM035424.1, from coordinate 27,417,034 downwards.
AGTAGAATGACTTAAAAATATTAACTATGCTCAGAGAAATCAATTTAGCAGGTAAACTTTTATCCCTGATATTTTAGGACTATTGCAGACTTTGACCAATGATCACCTCGACAAGCTTTTCTCTGTAATGGCTGAATAGAATTCTTTAAAATTTTGACAGTATGTAGATAACTTTGAGCTGATTCCAAAAAGCTATAGAGCTTTGAATTTGGCCGAGAAATGAGTGGGTTATGCTCTCCACAAGTTGATAGACTTTTAGACAATGTGACAGAGAACTCAGAAATGAGTAATGTAGATATATGTATTAATGAACACTTGTGTACAATGCCATAGACATGATGATCATTTCCTAATGGTGTAGGTAGGTGTGGGCTAGAGTATAGGCCTCACACACACTCAGAAATGACAATGAGAAGCTCAGAAAGTGACTCTTCTACCCGTGACTTTTTTATGACTACTTTTATAGTAGTTGAGTTCAAAGTTTGAATTTGAATTCAAACTTTTGGCTCCCAATGATCAAGCTCCTACATCCTAGGATATATTCCATCAATCAAAGCTACCTTTTCCACGAGTTCCTTTTTGGTAGGTGTTTACAAAGATTCCAAGTCAAATGTGATTTTTACAAAAAAGTAAAGTGGTAATTAACCACTAGCATTGGTTCCTATGCTTCTCCATATGTGTATGTATCATAAGCCAAATGTTTAGGCTTGTGACTTGCACCAACAGCTCCCCCTCAAGCCAAACATTTTGGCTTGGTCCTCATTCTTCAATCTTCATTTATATCCTTCAATCCAATCATTGATTTGAACCTGCAAAGTTTGGTTCCATCCAAGGCTTTAGTTAACAAATATGGACACTGCATGTTGGTTGATACATAAGTGAGTTGAATGTCCTTGCTTAATAGCTTCTCTCTCACATAGTGGTAATGGACCTCTATATGTTTGGTCCTAGCATGATAGATAGGATTAGCTACAAGGTGAAGTGAGCTTGTATTATCTCCAAAGATCAAAGGTGAGCTAGTATACAAACCCAATTCTGTATACAATAGCTTGATCCATGTAGCTTCTTCAGTGGCATTTGCCAATCCTCTATACTCTGCCTCTATAGAGGATAAAGCAACAATAGGTTGCTTCTTTGAAGACCATGATATTGGTTTATCACCTGCAAATGAAATGTATCCAGAAGTGCTCCTCCTATCATCCTTGCATCCAGCCCAATCAACATCTGAATATATCTCAATATCCAAGTCTGAAGTGTAAGGGAAATACAAACCATGATGTTGTGTACCCTTGAAATACTTTAATATTCTTTTGGCAGCCTCCAAGTGAGGTGCTCTAGGCTTGTGCATAAACTGACTTAGCACACTAACTCCATATGCAATATCTATCCTTGTTAAGGTAGCATAGTTCAGACTACCCACCATGCTTTGATAACCTGTAATGTCATCAATTTCATCACCTTCGTGGGCACTTAGTTTTAGGTTCACCTCCATTGGAGTACTTGCAATTTTGGCATCCTACAAATGAAACTTCTTCAACATATCCTGTATGTACTTTTTCTGAGTAATGTAGATTCCAGAGTTAGTATAGACTAACTCAAGTCCAAGAAAATACTTAAGTAGACTAAGATCATTGATCTTGAACTCCATCATCTAGTTCTTGATTTGTCTTATTCCATTGACATCATTACCTGTAAGAATGATATCATCAACATATACACATAGGTATATTACCTCTGAATTACTCATGTTTATGAATAGAGAAGTGTCTGCCTTGCTCATGACAAAACCTTGGTCTTGGAGGTATGTGGTTAATCTGTGATTCCATGCCCTAGGTGCCTGCTTCAATCCATAAAGAGCTTTATTCAATTTGCACACATATGTTACCTTGTTTGGATCCTCATAGCGAGGAGGTTGTGACATATATACCTCCTCTGAAATCCATCCATTCAAGAAAGCATTTTCTACATCGAATTGGTACATGTTCCAATTTTTTGATGCAGCCACACTCACCAACACCCTGATGGTTGGCATCTTGGCCATAGGTGAGAATGTTTCGTCATAGTCAATGCCTTGGGTTTGTGCAAAACCCTTGGCCACTATGGAAGGGGAATCAAGCAAGAAGAGAAGAAGAAGAAGATCAAAGTCCAAAACTGCTCAATAAAGAATGAAGATCATAAATCAAAAGAACCACCCTCTATCGAAAGCCCCACAGGGGCACGCATCAGGCAACAACGCCAAACATCCAGGTCTTGAGGAATGGAATTAAAGAACAATCAGAACCAGGACATTTCATGGGAAGGACGGACCACGGCCAGGAAGTATCCATGAAGAAGTGCAAGAAGATATTTGGTAGGTAATAATCCTTTCACGGATAGCGTGCATTGGCAGCAAAGTAAACAGGCTCAGAGCAATACAACAGGTCAGATATGTGAAGACAAAGACAAATCAGAAGACCAAAAGCTAGAAAGAGGCAAAGGTTGAAAAGTTGAAGAGAGTGACTTAGAACATCACACTCTTAGTCACTGGTGGCGTGCGTGGCAGCAGACTCACCCTCACAGGAACGGCTCTGACTTGGTTCCAGCCATTAGACCCCAACCAATTTGAAAACATGGAGAATTTTTTCAAGAATTCATTGGGGAATTCACTAAGAGAGGGATTAAACACAATTCTCTGTCTTTAATCCATAGCTTTAAACAGAATCCTAATGAAATAGTGAAAACGGCCGCCCGAAGATTCAACCAGTATGTTGATAGATGTCCAGCTATAGAGAGACCCACTCAGCAAAAAATGATCTCATTATTTCTGGATGGACTCACGAATGGAACCCTAAGAATGTTAGTTTACGTGAAGAGACTACAAACCCTGAGTGAGTGTCTTGAGGAGTGCATTGACCTAGAAGACAATCTAGCTGAGGATCTCAAGAGCACACCCAACCCCACTAAATCAAAGGACTCTCGGAGTACAATTACTTCCAACTCTAGTAATGTGGAGGAATTAGCAGAGCTGGTAGCAAAGAAATTGTGAGTCCAAGGACAAAAAAATTACCAACACCCAGCCTTCAAAGTGCCCATGTTACGAAGATGTAGTCTATGTGGAGGAGATCACCCTACACACATGTGTGTATGAGGAGGAACGGGTGCACATCAGACATATCCTTTCGACAGATAGCTCCAACAAGGAACGGCATTGTATTGCCACATAGAACAAAAATACATCAATCACACCACAGAAAATTGTCCATTAAATAGACAGACACGACCTTTACAACCACCTTAGTATCGACCATATGGATATCCACCTAGAGAGCCAGGTAGAGATATACCCAGGTACAATCCCTACCCAACACCAACAGGAGCACTGAGGCCATAGGATCAAGTACCATATCCACCACCCCAACTAGTGTTAGGACCACAACTGTCACAACCACAACAAGTGGTACCGGTAAAGTATGCCCAGCTAGAAGAAAATTTGGAAAGAGCCATAGTGCCAGCCTCAACGATGACCAGTGTAGAATCAGCAAACCCTGGATATGAGCTGCCCCCAGGAGATTACTATCCCTATGAAGCCAACATGTTAGAGTACGAACCAACATATGATTCGGCTTATTATGGATATGAAGGTTATGATCAAGCTTGTGGAATGGAGGTAGCAACTTTAATGTATACTGCACCTAAAGCACATCAACCAGGAAGACCACCCATGAGACCACCTGTGCCGAGAGGACCTTGTTATAGATGCGGAGGAGACCATTTTATTAGAGAATGTCCTTGGGCTTACAATCCACCACCACCTAGGACTTGGGAAGGATATTGCAATGATTGAGGAAAGGAACATCTTTTCAGAGATTGCCCTAAGAATCCAACCAAAGTCCAAGAGACTGCACCCATTAATGTAATTGAAGTGATAGAAGCACCTGGAGGTGATAAGGAATACACCGTGCCTTTAAAGGCCATTACAAGAGCTCAAACGAAAGAACAAAAAGGAAAACAACCAGAACATGAACGAGAGAGCAATAGAACAGTAAGTCCCAAAATTCAAATAGTAGAGGATTCAGAGGACCCACGTGAGAGTACCCAGAATGTAAAAGCTCAAAAAGGGAAGGAAAGAAGAGAGAAAAACAAACATAAATGGATGAAAAACAAGAGTCAAGACAATAAGAAACAAACCAAAAGTAAGAAAGAGCAGAAAGAGCAAGAAATTCGAGAGGAAGTGCCCGTTCCACCGCCTATCCAAGAAGCAGAGAGACCAGGATCAATTCTAGATGACCCAAAACCGGACGACTTAGACATGTGGCTGAAAGCTTACCAAGCTAGAATTAAGACTGGACTGAATGTGGAACAGCACGAAAAACTTTATCCACATGGAGAATTAGAAAAGGAGAGGCTTGCTATATGCAGAAAACTTATAGAGGTAGCACATGCAACCATAGAAAAGACTATCCCAGCCCTTCCAGAGACAAGAATAGCAGAGGAGCAATACAAGGAGTGTGTCAAAGCCAAGGATAAAGAACTTAGAAGGAAGGATGACAAATGTGAGCGAATGAAAACTCAAGATGAACCGATGTCATCAATACCTGACTTAGAAGCTGATTGGCCAAAGGAATTATGGAATAGAATCTGAGAAGAACAATGGAAGAAGAATGGAGTGACTAAGCCTCCTTTTGAGGAATTGGATGTAGAAGTTTATCAACCAAATCCCAACATGGAAGAAGTATATGAGAAAGTATCAAGACTAGACAGAAATAGAGAGGAAGCTGAGAGCATTTCAACCTTACCAAATTACATGGGAGAATACGAAAAGGAGTCTATGATAATCCGAGCACCCAGAGTACATGGAAAAGGAAAAGAAAACTCAGAAAATAATTCACACAATCTAACGGAACTTAAGAAGTCTAAAGTACAATGCAAATTGACTGTGGAAGAATTACTTCAGGTTAAACCGCAACTATGGAAGCAATTAGCGAGTCAACTGGAATTAGGCAAGAGAAGGATGAAAAGGAAAACAAGGAAAAAGAAAGTCCATCTAAAATACAAATCCCAATTGATAAGGTGGGAGAATTTAGTGAAGGGGACGAAGGTAATACGTGTCTACCTGTCACTTACAACAGGTACATGACAAAGGCGATACTAGACACAGGAGCTGGAGTAGGAATTTCCACCAAGGAGATTTGGGAGAAATGGGGAAAGCCTGCCTTACGGCCCACATGCAAAAAGAGTGGAAGGAGGAATATGAGAGTATAGAAATGGAACCTGAATTTGATTAAGAAGAGAGCTATCTAGATACCATTCAAACCTAAGAGAAGCAGAAACCAACCAAGATTTTCACAATAGAAGCTGCTCCCATACTACAAGCGCAAGAGGAAAGAATGAGTAAAGTTGGACCAAATCCTAACCTATTTGAGGTTCCGGAGCATTTTAAAAGGTACAAAGCCGAAGAGCGAAAGATAGCCATTCAAATGCCTAAGAGAGAGGCTCGAGAAGGAGAAGCATATGACAACAAAGAACAAACAAAGAAGATCATAGTAACAGTGGAAGATGGAGAAGAAAGATGTACATACATAGGTAAAGATGTGTCATTTGAGGAGGAAGAAGAACTAATACAATTGATCCGAGAATATCGAGATGTATTTGCATGGACATACAAGGATCTCAAGGGTGTGGAACCCTCGATTTGTTCTCATAGAATACCAATGACAGCAGATGCAAAACCATCAAAACAACGCCCTTATACATACAATGAGGTCTATGCTGCTAAAATTAAGGAAGAAATAGACAAGCTAATGGCAGCTGGATTCATATATGAAATAGAACTCACCAAGTGGGTATCGCCACTAGTAGTTGTGCCTAAGAATAACGGAAAACTGAGAGCGTGCATTAACTTGGAAAAGGTCAGTGCAGCCACCATACGTGAGAGCTACCCATTACCCATTACGGACCATCTATTGGAAAGAGTTGCAGGAAAAGAAGTCTATAGCTTCTTAGATGGATTCTCTGGATACAACCAAGTAGCTATTGCTACTCAGGATTAACATAAGACCGCATTCGCGACCAAATGGGGAGTCTATGCTTTTCGAGTGATGCCATTTAGACTCACTAATGCGCCTGCTACTTTCCAACAATTGATGTGTCATGTTTTCAAAGAATTCCTGAAGAAGAGCATGGAAGTGTATGTAGATGACCTATGTTCATATTCCAATCAAAGACAAGATCACATTCCTGAGTTGAGAAAGATATTTAATAAATGCAGATAGTACAGAGTCTGCTTAAACCTAGAGAAGTGTGTCTTCATGGTACGACAAGATCTTAGGACACATAGTCTCTAGAAATGGAATATCCACGGATGAAGACAAGATTAAGGTCATTTTAGAGCTTCCTAGACCTCAGAATGCGAAAGAGGTGCAAGCATTTATGGGACATTGTGGATATTACCGTCGATTCATCCACATGTATGCCATAATCACCAAACCCTTGTACGGACTCTTAACTCGATTCACTTGGACAGAGGAGTGTGAGAAGGCATTCAATGAATTAAAGAAGCGGCTTAGCACAGCTCCAATTCTGAAAACACCGAATTGGAACAAGCCATTTCATATCCATGTGGACGCTTCTAATTATGCAATAGGATGTATCTTAGCCCAACCAGCAGATGAAGGAAAGTTAGATCACCCGATTGCCTATGCGAGTAGACAATTGAATCAAGCAGAGAGAAACTACACAACTATCGAGTGAGAAGGATTAGGAATGGTCTATGTAGTGAAGAAATTTAGACACTATCTCTTAGCCAATAAATTCAAGTTCTTCATAGACCATCAAGCTTTATTGTACCTAGTCAATAAGCCTTGTAACATGGGAAGACTGGTAAGATGGTTTCCACTATTGATGGAGTTCGACTTTGAAGTGGTAGTGAAGAAAGGAAACACTCATGTAAGGGCAGATCATCTTTCTAGGTTAACACACGTGAACCACGGAGTGGAGTACCCAATGATTTGCCAGACACTTATTTGTTTAATTTGGAAGTGTGTCCAAAGTGGGCAGAGAAACTAATTCCTATACTTACTCATGGCCCACAACACTCAATCAATAAAGAGAGTAAAAAGAAAATTCTACAGTCAAGGAATTTGCACATTATTGCGGGAAGTGTGTACTATAAGGAATCCAATGGTGTATTGCTGAGATGTGTTGAGGAGTGAACAATTGAAGCTGATTGAACAAGCACATGTGAACAAATGGAGGACACACAAAGGAACTCATGAAACTATTAGGGAGTTAAAGCGATTAGGAGTATACTGGCCAGACATGCCTAAGGATGTCAACGATTATGTGAGTAACTGTGCAGAATGCCAGGAGACGATCCCCGAGGATCATACATCCATACCTTTCTCAACGATAGCACCCAATTGGAGCAAAACATTGGTCAAATTCCTAAAGATAGGAGAGCAAGAGGAAGGAGTTATCTTGGCAAGAAAATGATCCCTAGAAGAAATGAGCAAGGATTATGTACTTATGGGAAGACATTTGTTTAGAAGAGGAAAGGACAACCAATTACGGCTATGTGTGCATAAAGGAGAATATTTACCCATATTAGAGATGGCACACGCAGGTGCGATAGGAGGTCATTTTTCAGCCGAGAGAACCGTAAAAAATGATCCTCTTCGCGGGCTTGTGGTGGCCAACTTTACATATGGATGCGGAGACATATGTACGAAGCTGCGAGACATGCCAAAGGGCTAAATACCCGATTCGAAGAGATGACATGCCATTGAGACCTATGGTGTGTGATAGAGCATTTTCTAAATTGGGTATTGACTTCATAGGACCCATCAACCCACCGGCCAAAGGCTCACATGCAGAATATATCATAGTAGCCACCGATTACTTAACAAAATGGGTACAGGCAAAGGCTACTAGAAAAAACGATGCTCAAACCACTGCTAAGTTTCTTTTTGAGCATATATTCACTCGTTTTGGATTACCAATTGAGATTGTGAGCGATCGAGGAACGCACTTCATTAATGAAGTGATAGAGTCTCTAATGAATGAATTTTTAGTGATCCATGCATGCATGCATGTCAATAATGGGAGGTCCGACTGGGACAAACAATTGCATCATGCAATTTGGGCCTTCCGAGTTGAGTATAAGACTGCCATTGGAACTACCCCATTCAATCTAGTATACAGACAGAACGCAATCCTACCAATTGATTTTTTGATACCCACCTTGAGAGTAGCCCAGCAGCATGAATGGACCGGAGATGAATTATCCCAACAATTAGACCAAATCGAGAAGTTACATGAAACTAGGTTACAAGCTTTTGCAGGAATCTATGCGGCTAAGAGAAGACAAAATGCATACTATGATGCTCACATAAAAGACAAAGGACTAAAAGAAGGAGACCTAGTCCTGGTCTACACCTTGAAACAACATGCCAAGAAGTTACAAAAGCACGAATATGGACCTCTAATCATTAATAGGATCTCGACGAGTGGAGCAGTTAATCTAGCCACTTTAGATGGAGACATTCTTCCTAACTACATAACTGGATGTAGAGTGAAACAATTCATGGAACCATTGACGGACAACATGTTAGCACGCCTTGTAGGTGCGCAAAATAGGAAGAAAGAGGAAGAACGGATTAGGGAAGAGGCACGACAGGAAGCCCTAGAACGCATTAAGAGACAAAAAGAGTGGATTCGACAAAGAGACGAATGGTATCTCCAAGGAGAAGAGCCTATCCCTATGGCAAATTACCAAGTCCCTAAGTCTGAGACGACTAATGTCTGCATGTCACAACCTTATCTAAACCTAGGGATTGGCAAGACAGAGTACAAATTGATAGACTCAGGAGCAGGACTCAGCTGCATACGAAATACGGCGAGGTCTTCAAGTGATTATGACTCCCACAAAAGCTCATATGATAGGTATTGGAGGTCAAATCATAGAATGCATGGGAGAAACTACTGTATCCCTCCACCTAGGAAATTCCTCCATGGAACAACGAGTCTTAGTGTGCAAGGATGAAGACTTAATAGAAGACATAATCCTAGGAAAGGATTGGATCATTGAGAATGAAGTAAACATCCACCTACCGCAAGGATATATTTCAGTCGAGATAGGACACAAGGAAATTTTTAGTCTACTAGTGGAGAAGCCTTCACTGAAACTAGAGGCCATCAAGGGTGTTGAAGACCAAAAGGAAGAGCTCATACAACATGATTCCAACCCCAATCCCTCATCAGAAAGTTTGGAACAAGCAGAAAGTTCAAACCCTAATATGTCCAAGGAAGAAGCGAATTCATCCTATTCCATTAGTGAACGGCCAAAATTAGGGAAACAACCACTCTAAGAGTTTCATACACGACACAAGGATCACCGAATTGGAAAACCCCAATCAAATACTCACATCCAGGAAAGGTCAGATTCAAATGGGTATGCAAGGATCAAGTGCAGAAACTAGCGAACGCTACACCAACTCATGAGGAGAAAAAGGAGGACAAGAAGTCAACTTCACCGAAATCCGAACCAAAAAGGCTCTTGCAAGTATGGCTCCCTAAGCCTTTGATTGAAGCTCAGAAGGCACAACAACAGATATGGATTCCCAAGAAGGTCAGACAAGCAGCCAATCAAGAGATAAGCAAACAGGAGGATACATTACATCGAGACATTCGGACAAGGAAGCCAAGACAGAGTAGTCGTAGAAACATGTAGAGAAAAACATCTATCACTAGGACATCAGAAGAAACAAAAGAAACACATGAAGCTCGAAGGACTAAAGAGAAAGCATAGCTTATCATTACGACCAAGAAATGGATTTGGAGACCGAAGCAACTGCGAGGAATGGACCTCCACAACAATGCAGATTCCAATTGCACTCATGAAGTCTCAAATGCACCTAAAGTATGCATAATAGGGCCACATTACGAGGCCAGGCATTCGGCACATGATGTACATAATCAAATTAGTGGTGCACATTCTCCAATGGGGATTAGGTCATAGCTTCAACTTCTTTAGGAATGGACATACTATGTAAATAAATAAATGCTTCGGCTATACTAATACTTGTTTTCTTTCAGAAAAGAAATAAAAATATGTAGTAAGAGATCTCATCTATACAAGCAAGGGAAACGGAGTGACGAAACAACATGTCATAAACAATGCACCGCACACTTGCTATATTTTCTATTGAAGCTAATGCACCTTTCCTTACAAGTGTAGATGGCTTCTGAAGATTCTGAAGCAACGATTCAGGAGGAAGTCTTGGAATTTCCTCTCCAAAGTGTAACCAAAGCAAAGGGACATTGGTTTAGAGAAGATCAACCAGCCGGGGAGTACCTCTTCCTGGTGAATATCAAAATTATGGATACGGATCATCAATTCCCAATTATGTCCCAAGATTTTACAAAATTCATGAATACATTACAGCCAGCATTACATGACCCATTGGTGCCAGAGGCCAGAGTCATGGATGGAGTGTGAATGGGTAGTTATCCAATTTACACATGACTTGATTAAGGAAGCTTTTGGATGGGAAAAAGATGGCAACATAGTATTGAAAGAGGAAAGCCGAGGAGCAAAGACAAGAACATTCACGGACATCAATCAGGTGGATATTGAGGAAGAAGTCAGGTTCATTCATCAGCATTTCTGCTTCCCAAACATGCATCGATACACCACCCCTGAGAAGATAATTGTCTAGCTACTCTCACATGCCATCAAGCAGATTGGCAATCAAATTAACCTGACTCCTTACATACAGGAACGGCTATTTGAGGTGAAGAAGCAATGGAATAACAAGAAGTTCCTGAACGGCAGTGTTGCTCTGACCATTTTGATCTATCATGCTTTAGGTATTAGAGAGCACCTGCAAGAAATGCCCTCATCAACTGCTATGGCTAAATATGCAAAAGTCGCCACAGTACCCAAAAAGAAAAGAGGAGTCAAAATTGTTGAAGAGGCAGAAACTAGTTCTCAACCAAAAATGAGAGGAACAAAGAGATTACGGGAAGTAAAGCAAGTAGAAGAAGAAGTTCCAGCTAAGAAAAGGGCTCACGTACTTCCGAAGATCAGGATTGAAGAGCAAAAACTATTACCAAAGAGGATTTAACACAAGCACTGGAAGACACACACCAATATACGGAGGGTCAAATTAACCTACCAGTGCAAGGGCACCATTACCAGCAGTCCCAACAAGAAGTGGAAGCTAAGAAGAAGCTCACCAAAGTCCATCGATACAAAGAATTAGGGTTGGATAATTCAAGCTCATCTTCGGATGCACAAGAAGAACCCGACACATCTTTGTTAAATGTGGATATTCAAAGTGAATCAAAGGATGATGGACAATGGGAGGAACTTAATGCAGTCAACTACGATGAAGCAGACGAGAACATGAAGGGGAATGACAATAACGTCCACTCCGAAAAAGACACTGCAAACAAAGAAGCAAACCAAGAAGGAATACATGTCATAAAAATAAATGACACTTCCAAAATTCAAATTAAAGAGACAACACTTACAGGAGAGGGGTCAATAAAGAATATAAAGCAAGAACCTAAAGAAGTTGCAGTCGAAGACTCCGAACCCTTCACACCGTTAAGGGTTGTGGCAGAACCCTCCCCCATGGATGTTACATTTCAAGGGAGTGCCACTAAAGTAATTGACCTGGATGAAGAACGAAAAGAACCAGCAATTCAGCTACAAATCAGACAACCACACAACGAGACTATCCATTTAGAGCACGGAAAAGATGTACAAATCGGAGAAGCTCCAAGCATATCGAGAACGTGGTTAAATGTCGACATTGCTCAACTCGAGCCCGTAGTGCAAGACATGATCAGAACCGCAATGGACACGCAACAGTTAATGCTTGAAGCTGATGAGGATTATGATCAAGTGATGCAGGACAAGCATGAGCTTCAAGAAAAGGGTAACAATCTTTCGGCAGAACTAAAGTTAGCTAGAGAGCAAATAGTAAATAGAGAAAATGAAGTTCAAGAAGCCAAAAAGCAGTGCAACAATTTAGAGACAGAAAATGCCAAATTAAAAGAACAACTACAAGAATTACAAAAGAAATATGAGCTTAGCAAGGCCGAGAGGACTGGGATGAACCCAAGAAGCAAGATATTAGAATCACAAATAAAGGTATATATGGAGGAGGCAGAAAACCTAAGGAACCAAAATAAGGAGCTCATGACAGCTCTTCTAAGTGATCAGTCCATAGATGTTCAAGAAAGGCCAGAAAAAGACATCAAGGAACTAGAGGAGAAGATGGCTAAGTATGAAGATCAGCTCAAGCAGGAGCAGGCAGTCATTGCTGACTGGGAAAAGAGGTACATGGAGGACATCGTAGCTCTAAGGATAAAGCGGAAAAAAGCAGAGAATCGATATTTAATGCAATGTAAAGAAGACACTGATCACCTTGATGTGGTAGCTCAAGAAATTCTCAAAAACAAGGACACAATTGCTAAGGCCAATGAAGAATCAAACAAAAAGATGAGATGATCAAGCAACTACAAGAGCAGCTAACACAAAAATCAACTGAGGGGACACCAGTAGTTCCAAAATCCACAGCGGCTACTGAGGAGATTGAGGTACGTCCTCTCTCTCCCCCCTCACATCATTCGCCGATAAGGGAGGAAATGGAGACCCAATTTGAACGTTTGAGCCAAGATGAGAGGGCACTACTGGTGTCCCAGCTTACCGCAGAATTTGAAGATCAAATCATTAAGATAATGAAGGAAGCTCAAATTGAGAGAAAAAACTTGGAACAAATTTTGAAGCCTTTTAGTGTACCATATGGCCTCCTGAAAGAGCAAGCGTGACAATATATTAGGACGGCAACAAATAAAGAGCCAGATAACAACCTCCAGTTCAACAATAATACTTTCAATTATACTCAAGAGGAATTCGAGAAGGCTGATCCTATCTAGAGACATAAGCTTTTGGAAAAGAACCCTACACTACAGGTACAGTGGGAGGCATCGCCATATGTACTTCAGGTAAATCCATCATTTTGTCCAGTACCCCGTAGATGCTCCTGGTCACATTTTGGGAAGTATTTTTAGCATGCTCTTGACAGTAATTAAAGTTTTCCAACACGCAAAATATACATTTTTGAACTTCATCGGCATTAGACAGGGCTCTGAAGCGCTCGTTTTTTATCTCTCTACTATTCCGAGCTGCTTAACCCTTATGGCGTATTATTCAAGACTCATGTTTTTACCAAGCACATACATGCAAACATTTGAAGAGGCATTTTTCACTAGTTTCTTTGAAATAGATTCAGAAATTTTTATGAAGATGACTTCAAATCTTAACGCAAGACTGGTGGCTTACGAAACAAGCTTTTTTGTGGATCATCGACAAGCACCAGAGGATGGAGTGAAGTCAATCCAGTGGAAGGAATTTTATGATATGTCACGCCAATTTGCTGAATCAAAGAGAGCAAGCAGCCATACAAACGTACTCATGTCACCATAAAAAGCCTGTCGGGGACGATAGAGTTCAGGAGGAGGGACGTCTGGAAGGGGAATCAAGCAAGAAGAGAAGAAGAAGAAGATCAAAGTCCAAAACTGCTCAATAGAGAATGAAGATCATAAAGCAAAAGAACCACCCTTTGCCCAAAGCCCCGCAGGGGCACGCATGAGGCAACAACGCCAAACATCTAGGTCCTGAGGAATGGAATTAAAGAACAATCAGAACCAAGACATTTCATGGGAAGGACGGACCAAGGCTAGGAAGTACCCATGAAGAAGTCCAAGAAGATATTTGGCAGGTAATGTTGGGAGAGATGGTTGGATGCACTCAGAAGATTGAGTTGGTACTGCTAATCCTGCTTTGAACCAGCCCTCTTTGATCCTTTTCTCCGATTCTACTCCTTGATAATGCGATGAAGAGTTAGCTTTGCGGAAACCGCCACGCCAAGAAGAACTAAGTTAGAGTGATTCAGAAATTCTCTGTAATCAATCAATAGCTTAGCAAAGTCTAGTGCTCAACATATGCTCTAACTTTACTGGAAAAATTTCACCGAAATTTCACGGGACTGTCACTGGACTGACACCGTAATCATACCGGAATTGTACCGGAATGAGCTTCAATTTTGTTTATAATTACTTCAAGTGAACATACATGAAGTAAGGAAGTGACATGTGAACTTTCTTAACTTACTGAACTCTTTCTGAAGTTTAGAAAAAAACTCCTCTAGTTCAGACAGCCTCTTTCCGGTCAGACTTTGTACTGTGTGTAGATATCTTTTTCACCGGAAAGATTGATCAACTAAAAATAGAGATGTCTAGCTATAGAGTGAGCTATCTCTCATACAAAGCTTTGCATTACTCTACAAGATCTACTTCGTTCTTCTACCGAAAATTACTCGTTTACTGTAAGAACTGCAACAGTGAGCACTTCGGCCACGATTTCTTGAAATTGGCTGAATCAAATTGCTTCAAACTTTGTATGCTTGTGGTATGCTTTGAGCTGAATCTATCAAGCTTTGAATCACTTGATTTGGTTCAGTAGGCACTGAGATATGTCTCTTTGAAGTTGACAGTAGTTGAAGTGGTACACTCAGAGAATAACAGAGATGATGAATGTAAATATTTGTATTAGATCATGTAAATGTACATTCCCATTGGCATGATAAACATAGCTCAATGGTACTCAGAGGTGTAGGCTATAGAGTAGACCTCATACAGTAATGCCTCGGGATGATTGAAAGTCGCCCGCGACATTTTCCTTGTAGCTTTTATAGGAATTGAGTGATGACTTGAATTAGAATTCAAATCAATCTCCTAAAATCTTTCACCTAAAAAAAGTTGATTGAGATATTCTCTCAATCAATCAACAATCTTTTCCGCGACTTTCAATCAATTAGGCGTGATTGCATAATGCGGCAAGTCATATAGATTTTTACAATGGGTAAAAAGGTAATAACTCATAAGCTAGTGTTCCTATGCTCCTTGCTTCATGTAGAGTCTTCAAAGTAGATGTCCAAGCCAAATGTGAAGGCTTGACTTGTACCAAGAGCTCCCCCTCAAGCCAAACATTTTGGCTCAAGTCTTCAGCTTCATTCTTCAATCACATCCTGCAATCCAATCATGGATTTGAATCTGCATAACTTAGTTCCATCCAAAGCTTTAGTGAGTAAATCTGCACAGTGCATATTAGTGGACACATAAGTCAACTGAATGTCTTTACTAAGAAACTTCTCTCTCACATAGTGGTAATGAACCTCTATGTGTTTTGTCCTAGCATGATATATTGGATTTGCTGCAAGGTGAAGAGAACTTGTATTATCTCCAAAGATAATTGGTGATCTTGTATATAAGCCTAACTCTGTATACAAAAGCTTCAACCAGATAGCTTCTTGAGTGGCATTTGCTAGCCCTCTATACTCTGCTTCAGTAGATGACAATGCTACTGTAGGTTGCTTCTTGGCTGACCAAGAAATTGGTTTATCACCTGCAAAACATATGTATCCTGATGTGCTTCTCCTATCATCCTTGCATCCTGCCCAATCTGCATCTGAATATATTTTAATATCAATATCTGATGTATAAGGAAAATACAAACCATGGTTCTGAGTTCCCTTTAGATACTTCAAGATCTTCTTTGCTGCTTCTAGGTGAGGTACCCTTGGTTTGTGCATGAATTGGCTTAGCACACTAACTCCATATGCTATGTCAATTCTTTTCAAGGTAGCATAATTCAAACTACCTACCATGCTTTGATATCTTGTGATGTCTTGGACTTCTTCCCCTTCATGAGCACTTAGCTTTAGGTTGACCTCCATTGGAGTAGTTGAGACTTTAGCATCCTGCAAGCCAAACTTCTTGACCATATCTTGTACATACTTCTTTTGAGTGATATATATACCTGAGTTGGTGTAGACTAACTCAAGACCTAAGAAGTACTTCAATAATCCAAGATCATTAATCTTGAATTCTTTCATCATCTGTCCTTTGATGTGTCTAATCCCATTGACATCATTGCCTGTAATGATGATGTCATCAACATAAACACACAAGTAGATTACCTCTGTACTACTCCTCTTTATAAATAGAGAAGTGTCTGCTTTACTCATCACAAATCCTTGGTCTTGGAGATATGTTGTCAACCTGTAATTCCATGATCTAGGTGCCTGCTTCAATCCATATAGAGCCTTCTTCAGTTTACAAACATAATTTACCTTCTTGGGATCTTCATAGCCAGGTGGTTGTGACATGTAGACTTCTTCAGATATCCATCCATTCAAGAAAGCATTCTTGACATCTAATTGGTACATGTTCCAATTCTTGGATGCAGCTACACTCACCAATACTCTGATTGTTGGCATCTTTGCCACAGGAGAAAATGGCTCCTCATAATCAATGCCTTGGGTTTGTGCAAAACCCTTGGCTACCAACCTAGCTTTGTACCTATTGATTGTTCCATCAGAGTTTCTCTTTAGTTTGTAGATCCATTTGGATCCTATCACCTTCATAGAATCCTTCTTGGGTACCAAGTTCCAAGTGTCACTCTCCTTGAGAGCTTCTATTTCTTCATCCATAGCTTCTTTCCATTCTGCTTTGGTGATTGCCTCCTCATATGAACCTGGTTCTTCATTTAACAAGTCCTTTGCAAGATATACAGAATGCTTAGTTACAAGAGAAGTGTCATACCCATATCTGATAGGCTTCTTACTTTCTCTTTGAGATCTCCTCATTGCTTGAGTTGAGGATTCTGGTATATTCTCTAGCTTCTTCATCTTCATCTTTCCTTTGGACTTCCATGCCTTGAATTCCTCAAGGTTGATTGTGTCATCATCATCTGAACTTGAGTCTTCTTTCTGGATTGGTTCCTCCTTGGTAAGCTTTGGGAAGTCTTCTTCTATATCATAAGGTAGACTTACCTTCCTGCATTCATTTTCATACCATGAGTCATTCTCATCAAAGATGACATCTCTGCTTACCTTGAAACCTTTGTTTGAGGGGTTGTAGAATCTGTACCCTTTCTGGTTCAAGTCATAACCAATGAAGATACATTTTTCAGCTTTAGGGTCTAGCTTTCCCCTTAGCTGTGAAGGAATATGCACATATGCAATACAACCAAAGATTTTGCAATGATCCAAAGACGGTCTCTTACCATGCCAAGCTTCATAAGGTGTCATTCCATCAAGTGTCTTTGATGGCAACCTGTTAATGAGATATGTGGCAGTAGATACACTCTCTGCCCAAAGATAATTTGGAAACTTCTTTTCATTAAGCATAGACCTTGTTGTTTCTACAATGAGTCTATTTCTTCTTTCAGCTACCCCATTTTGTTCAGGTGAGTACCTTGTGGTTATCTCCCTCTTGATGCCTCTTTCCTGCAAGAAGTCTTCAAACTCATTTGAGAAGTATTCTCCTCCTCCATCTGACCTTAGCCTTTTTAAGTTTCTTCCTGTTTGGTTTTCAACCAGTGCAAGATACTTCTTGAAACAATTAAACACTTCATTCTTATGCTTCATAAAGTATAACACAGTCCATCTGCTATAGTCATCAATGAAGGACACATAATACCTTGATCCTGAAATGGAAGGGTCCTTGCTAGGTCCCCAAACATCTGTGTGCACCAAGTCAAGGTAGTCTCCATGCATAAAACCTTTCTTTGAATAGGGCAATCTGTGTGACTTACCAAACTGACAAGCTCCACACTTGTATATCATGTGTTGCTTGGATACATTAGGTATCCCAAGCACACATTGATCCCTACACATTTGCTTTAGCGTTCTTTCACCTATGTGGCCTAACCTCTTGTGCCATATTTCTAACTCTGAAAGTGTTTGATCCTTGTAATTATATAAAGCAATGTTCTTGGTGTCTTCTAGCTCAAAAGTAAACAATCTACCTGATTTTTCTCCCTTGGTTATTCTTCTGAATCCATGTCTTGGGTCCTCCACATATGCTCCATGTTGATTGAACCTGACCTGTAAACCTTTCTCCACAATCTGACCAACACTCATTAGATTCTTGGTAATAGTTGGAACATAAAGTACTCTGCTCAATAAGTTCTGATTACCATCACTAGTCTTTACATTACCAACCTTTACAACAGAATGCTTAGTATCATCACCTGTCTATACCTGATGTTTGCCCTTGGGTTCTTCCAAATCAGAGAGTAGTGCCACATTACCAGCTACGTGATTAGAACACCCTGAATCAATATAAAATAAATGATCATCATTTGTACCTTCCTTGGATGTCATATTCATGATCAATAGGGAGTCATCTTGCTCCTCTGTGTAGTTGTTGTAATCCCTTCTATTTCTGAATCCACCTTGGTAGCTACCATTGTGGTTGTGGTTGTAATTGTTGTTGTACTGATTGTTGTATCCATTGTAGCCTTGGTGTTGGTTGAATCTGCCTCTACCTTGAGAGTATCCACCTCTTTGATAGCCTCTTCCTCTCTGATTCTTATAATTTCTGTAGCACTCATCTGTGGTATGCTTAGACAATCCACAAATGTTGCATGGTGATGAGTTGTAGGGTCTCCCCCTACCTTGCTTACTTCCTCTGCCTTTACCTCTTGAAGATCTACCTCTCCCTGCATAGTTTGCTTGGGAGGTAGAGCCTTCTTCATCAACCTTCTTACTTTTACCTTTATCTTTAACCTTCTTATCATTGTATAAAGCAGAGGAGTTGTTACCTTTTGATTGTTTTCCATTCTTTGTAAGCTTTGCTTCATGTGTGAAGAGTTGACCAATGAGGGTTGTTAAATCAGGAGCATGTATGTCCATGTATAGGTCCATTCTGTGGTAAAGCTCTCCCATTTGTCATCTGCCTTTAGTCCATTGATTACCTGCCTTACTATTTGTTCCTCTTCAATCTCCTCTCCAATACTTGACAGTTGGTCTGCAATGTCTTTGACCCTAGTGACAAAATCTGAAACTGATTGCTTTGATTGCTTCCTAAGAGTAGTAAATTCAATCCATAGTTGATTCTTTCTGGCCCTTGTACTTGATGAAAAATATGTTGACAAGGTTTCCCAAGTCTCTTGGGAAGTCTTGCAATTCCTTATGTGAGGTAAAAGGAAATCAGATATAGAGTTAAGAAGATAAGACCTTGCCAAAGCATCTTTTGCACACCATTGATTGAGCCTCTCTTGTTCATCCTTGGTGGGTAGTCCTCTAGCTTTGAATGAGGGCAATTCCTCATCTCCTGATATGAATCCAAATAAGCTTCTTCCTTGTAGATAGGTCTTCATCCTTAGAGACCAAGCTTGATAATTGTTCCTGTCCAATTTGTCAATGAATGAAGGAAAACCATCTCCCATGTTACCTTATTTGCTCTGATACCACTGTTGGGAGAGATGGTTGGATGCACTCAGAAGATTGAGTTGGTACTGCTAATCCTGCTTTGAACCAGCCCTCTTTGATCCTTTTCTCCGATTCTACTCCTTGATAATGCGATGAAGACTGAGCTTTGCGGAAACCGCCACGCCAAGAAGAACTAAGTTAGAGTGATTCAGAAATTCTCTGTAATCAATCAATAGCTTAGCAAAGTCTAGTGCTCAACATATGCTCTAACTTTACTGGAAAAATTTCACCAAAATTTCACCGGATTGTCACTGGACTGACACCGTAATCATACCGGAATTGTACCGGAATGAACTTCAATTTTGTTTATAATTACTTCAAGTGAACATACATGAAGTAAGGAAGTGACATGTGAACTTTCTTAACTTACTGAACTCTTTTTGAAGTTTAGAAAAAAACTCCTCTAGTTCAGACAGCCTCTTTCCGGTCAGACTTTGTACTATGTGTAGATATCTTTTTCACCAGAAAGATTGATCAACTAAAAATAGAGATGTCTAGCTATAGAGTGAGCTATCTCTCATACAAAGCTTTGCATTACTCTACGAGATCTACTTCGTTCTTCTACTGGAAATTACTCGTTTACTATAAGAACTGGAACAGTGAGCACTTTGGCCACGATTTCTTGAAATTGGCTGAATCAAATTGCTTCAAACTTTGTATGCTTGTGGTATGCTTTGACCTGAATCTATCAAGCTTTGAATCACTTGATTTGGTTCAGTAGGCACTGAGATATGTCTCTTTGAAGTTGACAGTAGTTGAAGTGGTACACTCAGAGAATAACAGAGATGATGAATGTAAATATTTGTATTAGATCATGTAAATGTACATTCCCATTGGCATGATAAACATAGCTCAATGGTACTCAGAGGTGTAGGCTATAGAGTCGACCTCACACACTCAATGATTGATACAGTAATGCCTCGGGATAATTGAAAGTCGCCCGCGACATTTTCCTTGTAGCTTTTATAGGAATTGAGTGATGACTTGAATTAGAATTCAAATCAATCTCCTAAAACCTTTCACCTAAAAAAAGTTGATTGAGATATTCTCTCAATCAATCAACAATCTTTTCCGCGACTTTCAATCAATTAGGCGTGATTGCATAATGCGCCAAGTCATATAGATTTTTACAATGGGTAAAAAGGTAATAACTCATAAGCTAGTGTTCCTATGCTCCTTGCTTCATGTAGAGTCTTCAAAGTAGATGTCCAAGCCAAATGTGAAGGCTTGACTTGTACCAACAGGTAATAATCCTTTCGCGGATAGCGTGCGTTGGCAACAAAGTAAACAGGCTCAGAGCAATACAACAGGTCAGATATGTGAAGACAAAGACAAATCAGAAGACCAAAAGCTAGAAAGAGGTAGAGGCTGAAAAGTTGAAGAGAGTGACTAAGAACATCACACTCTTAGTCACTGGTGGCGTGCGTGGCAGCCCGACTGAATGCAGCAACCCAGATTTATGATGTATGGAATACCAAGGGGAAAACAGAAGCAAAGGACATACTTCAGACAAAATAACAAATTCTATGACAGTCCTTACCGCTTGTTCGACCACCGGGTGCGTGTATTCAGAAAGCCTAGACAAACAGCAAACGAGAAGCAAAAGCCTGTCAAGGGACGACAGAGACCAAGAGGGGGAGAGTGTTGTAGATCTAGAGGAAATTAGGTTACAACTGCAATAGCAAGGAAGCAATCCACCGTCGAGAGTTGCTATAACTCAACCTTGACAAGCTCTTTTGAGCAACTAGCAGTTTTTGGAAGCTCATAACGACACATTCACCCTAGAATCCAAGGAAGAAGCACTTACAAAGGGACTAAGACTTACAACTGCTAGCACTGACAAAATGAAGAAAAGGACAATCGACGGGAAGATTTAACCGTCAATTAGTAGGCAGTGCGAATCGTAGATCTGAGTAGGATAACTGATTTTTTTTCAGTTGTATCTAACTAATCAAATCAGAAGGTAGGTGCAAAAACCCGACGAATTACTTGCAAAAAGGAATGTTATGCAAGAACCAGAGCATTCCGTTTAATTAGTTCAATTTCAATTGATTCTCGTCGAACAATTGTTGGGTCTTCGTCAATATGGTCAAAGTTACATATCTTAAAGTCTTAGCAAATTTGGGGTTTTCTTTCCCCCGTTGCGTAACCCAAGTCGCAATTGATAACGCAGTGCTCGTTACATAACGCCCGTATCGAAAAAAATGCTTGAAACCTACCCATTTATGTCTTATTGATAGGTAGATATAAAGCTCTCAAATTGCTTACTAGATAACCTATTCAAGACGAATACTACTTAGAAAAAGCGATTTCCAAAATTTTGAATAATTTTTTTGGTAGAGCTACCAACAATTTTTTTCTATTTCATAGTTATTTTCCCAAAATTATTTGGGGTAAATCCAATTAGTTGAAACGAAAAAAAAGGGAGGCAAGCCCGTTCGGGATGGCCTATTAGCTTTCCCAACTAAAATTCAATGTCTCATACGTGATAGATAGATGGGCCGGAAAGCCGGATGGATTGAAAGGTCCATGTCCGGTTTGGGAAGAGATCATTAGTCTTTGAAAATTGAAGATTTATAATCTACTTTCATTGATCAGTCTTTTAGAAAATCGTGAAAGAACAATTTCAAATACAATTCGGGATGCAGAGGAGCGCTATACAAAAGCAACTGAAAAACTTCAGAAGGCTCGTATTCGATTACAACAGGCGGAAATAAAAGCAGATGAGATTCGCATCAGTGGACTTGCTCAAATGGATAAAGAACGGCAAGATCTTGTTGATGCAGCTGACAATGATTTAAACGGATTAGAAGATAGTAAAAATAATGCAATTCGTTTTGAGAAGCAACGAGCAATTGAGCAAGTTCGACAGCAAGTTTCTCGACTAGCGTCCCAAAGAGCTCTAGAAAGTTTAAATAGCCGTATGACTAATCAATTGCATATGCAATTGATTGATTATCACATTGGAATGCTCAGATCCATGTCGAACAAATAAATACATTTATCATTCTCGGAAAATTAATTGCGTATCTATCTTATTAAAAGGTTTCATTTTTACCTCCCCCCCTCTCTTTTTTCACAATAATTTTTTTTGGCAAAAATGGTAATAAACATCCAACCTGACGAAATTAGCAGCATCATTCGCAAACAAATTGAAGGGTATGTTCCAGAAGTAGAAGTTGTTAACATTGGTACTGTACTTTAAGTAGGAGACGGAATTGCTCGCATTCATGGACTCAACGAAGTAATGGCTGGCGAATTGGTGGAATCTGAAGATGGTACAGTTGGTATTGCTTTGAATCTGGAATCTGATAATGTTGGGGCCGTACTGACGGGCGATGGTCTATCAATACAAGAGGGGGGCTCCGTACGAGCAACGGGAAAAATTGCTCAAATACCAGTAAGTAACTTATTTTTAGGCCGTGTTGTAAATGCATTGGCTCAACCTATTGACGGCAAAGGTCAAATCCCAGCTTCTGAGTTTAGATTGATAGAATCCCCAGCCCCAGGAATTATTTCAAGACGCTCTGTGTACGAACCCTTACAAACGGGTTTGATTGCTATTGACTCAATGATTCCTATTGGTCGTGGTCAACGAGAATTAATTATTGGAGATAGACAAACGGGTAAAACGGCAGTAGCTACAGATACAATTTTGAACCAAAAGGGTCAAAATGTTATATGCGTTTATGTAGCTATTGGGCAAAAAGCTTCTTCTGTGGCGCAGGTAGTCGACACTTTTCAGGAACGTGGTGCCATGGAATATACTATTGTAGTTTCCGAAACTGCAAATTCTCCAGCGACCCTGCAATACCTTGCTCCCTATACAGGAGCAGCTATTGCCGAATACTTCATGTATCGTGAACAACATGCTTTAATTATCTATGACGATCTTTCCAAACAAGCCCAAGCTTACAGACAGATGTCTTTGTTATTGAGAAGACCACCCGGACGAGAAGCTTATCCGGGAGATGTTTTTTATCTACATTCTCGACTTTTAGAGAGGGCTGCTAAGTTAAGTTCTCAATTAGGGGAGGGCAGTTTGACAGCTTTACCCATCATTGAGACACAAGCTGGAGATGTTTCGGCTTATATCCCCACTAATGTTATTTCTATTACGGATGGCTAAATATTCTTATCGGCAGATCTGTTTAATGCTGGAATTCGTCCAGCAATCAATGTGGGTATTTCTGTATCTAGAGTAGGTTCTGCGGCTCAAATTAAAGCTATGAAACAAGTAGCAGGTAAGTTGAAATTGGAATTAGCGCAATTTGCAGAATTAGAAGCTTTTGCTCAATTTGCTTCTGATCTCGATAAAACTACTCAAAATCAATTAGCTAGGGGACAGCGATTGCGTGAGCTTCTTAAACAGCCTCAATCAGCGCCATTATCAGTAGAGGAACAAGTCGCTACTATTTATGCTGGAGTGAACGGATATTTAGATGTGTTAAATGTTGACCAGGTTAAACGATTTTTGGTTCAGCTACGTGAATATGTAACAACCAACAAACCTGATTTTAGTGAAATTATTCGTTCCACAAAGACGTTTACGGAGCAGGCGGAAACTATTTTAAAAGAAGCAATTAAAGAGTCAATGGAACTTTTTTTTACTTCAAGAGAAATGATTTCTTAAGTACGTAGCAAGGTCTATATAGTCTAGAAAAAAATGTATTTTTTTTTCTGAAGATCAAATTCATTTATCATGTTATTCAATTCTCTTACTATATATACATGATACATACAAAGTTGTACTTTTTCTTATGATAATTACGTCCAATAGGATTTGAACCTATATTTAAGGTTTAGAAGACCTCTATCCTATCCATTAGACGATGGACGCTTTTTTTTTTTTCTCTCTACTTGCTTATTACTTATTTCTGAAGTTATGTAAGTAAGTTGTGTGTACCCATTTATCAGAAATCTGATAAATGGGTATAAATTATTATTCTTTTTTTTTTGACTGAAGGGTCGCTACAGTTTCATTATCTTCAAAAGAGTTAGCGGGTAGCGAGAATCGAACCCGCATCAGTAGCTTGGAAGGCTAAAGGTTATAGTCGATACCAACAAAACAAATCAAAAAAGTTGTCAAAGGTACCGCTAATTCAGAACCGAACTTGGGCATTTCGGCCCATTCGGCTCCTTTATGGAAGTTAAAGTAGTTTTGTTCAAAAACTAGAATATTTTATTTGATTAATTTAATATGTTTGTTCAGTATCCATACGAGTGAAACGAAGGAAAAAGCACGTATTTTTTTTTTCTTCTTCCACATTGAAGGGGAAATCACTAAATTCTTCTAGTTTTATTAGAAACCTGAAGTAGTTTTTTTTGAACGTTTCTGCTTTTTTTTTTTTTTTTTAAAAAAAGAAAGACAACAACAGAAAACTTTCTATATATATCAAAAATGATATGATAAATCTCATAACGTCTATGTCAGTTTTGTATGGATCCCAGTTAAGTTATATATCATAACTCAGAATTATACTTATACTTCGTAGAAGATCCTTATTGAAAGAAAGTTAGTTTAGTCTCTTTCTTTAAATCGTTCCTTATTTTTTTTTTTTAATAAAAAATCCTTAGGAACATATTTCTCACCGAGTTGCTAGGGTAGTTAATGCTGCATGAGCTACGTATTTAGTAATCCTGGTAAACCAGGATATTGGTTTCTTTCAACTTTTCTCCTAGCTTAGGTTTTTTGCCAAGGTTTAGTGACGATGAGACTAATATTTTAGATATCTATCCATAGATTTTTCTTTTTTTTTGGGAGAGTGCTAAATAAACCCAAGTATATATATACTTAGTTATATAATTCTGCTTAGTTCCTTTTACTCTCTATCTATGTATAAGTAACGAGAAAATTTGGATTTTACTCTAACACCAAAAATTAGTAGAGAAATACATGTTTACTTTTGTAAAAATAAGGTTTTTTTTAGTCAATTTAGTTGATATTCATTTGGTTTGGAAGACCCCTCAACTATTCAAATTACTATATAAATAACGAATCACACTTTTACCACTAAACTATACCCGCTAGAATACAAACGTATTCTGTTATTATTATATGAGACAGACAAAGTCTCCGTACACTATTTGTTGAAATGGATCCAAAATTATTGAAAATTTATTTATTTAGGAGGAGATTCCCCTCCCCCTTTTTATTTGTAAAAAGAAAATCTGTTACTGTGTATTATATCATTGTCAAACCAGTTTATAGATTACCCCTTCGGGCAGCTAGTAAACCAATTACGAGCGGTCCTGCAGCAACTACCAGCGCTAGAACAGCAAGTTGTAGAATAATTTCTAGATTCATAACCTCTCCTTTTATCTTCTGCATCCTTTATCCCCAAAGATATTAGGTTTCTAATCCAAACAAGTCACACATACACCCTAGTACACACCCCCCGACGCTGGGGACACCCCCGAAGAGCAGGGGATTTTGTTCCACCAACTAATGGTTGTCTTGCTTTTCTAATAAGTTGCTGATTTGTTGGCACGCTCAAAAACGCAGAAGATTTTTTATACGGTTTGAAATATTCTTGACCAGGCAGCAAGATTCTTCACATTGATTTTTTTTTATACTTTTTATGTTGGAAGAAAATGGGGGGGGGGAGGGTTAATAAGTTTCTCAACAGTTAAACGACAAAAGAAAACTTGAATTCAAAAAAGATTTATCTTTGCTTTATTGCATTTATTTTTTAGTTCACAGATTTTTTTTTTTAGCGTGAAACATTTTCTAGTGCAACAAGATCTACAATACCATAATTATGGGCTTCTTCTGCTGATAAAAAAACGTCTCTTTCCATATCTTCAGAAATTATCCACAGGGGTTTACCAGTTCTTTGGGCATAAATTTTCGTTATACAATCACGTAATTTTGATGCTTCTTCTGCTTCCATGACACATTCTCCGGCTTGTCCGTCATAATATGAACTAGCAGGTTGATGAATCATCACCCTGATTAGGTGACTCCAACTAAGTAAGTCTAACCGTACAAGCAAATATTTTTGCATACGGCTACCTCAAAAAAAAGGATCAACACATCCCGTTCGAGTTAATTTTTTTTTTAAGTATCAAAATATCAGTTGGACGTTTAAATTATCATTTATTTGTTGGAACTTCACTCTTTATCCTGCATGGAAAGTGGTTCACCTTTTTCTATCATCCTTCCTTTCAAAGTACTATGATGATTCTGTTATTTTTGTTCATTTTCAATCCCAAAGTTTGTTATGTATCCCCTCGATGGACAAAAGAATCAAAACCATTAAATTTGAAATTTTTATTTTTTTTTTCATCTACATTCTGTAGATCCTCAACTCTTTAGGCACAATGTAGGAAAAGAAATTAAACCCATGGACCGATCCCATTGCCTCCATCCCGTAGGAACTACGAGATCGCCCCAGTGGATGCCAAAGACATCCGGCCGGGGGTTGTAGACCGACCATAGAACCGGATCTGAAAAGTAGAACGAGCGAGATAGCTCGTTCCATTAGTTAGTGGGAAGGGTCAGAGGGGACCAACTACTTGGTATTGAAACTGAAATCGAGTAAGAGAAGGAAGAGAAAAACAAAAAAGCGCCTTTTTGCTTTTTTGTTTGGTACCCCAATTGTTTTTTCGCCTCTCTTGATTCGGGAGTAGTTGTTTCCTCAGAGAGCACGGTACGATGAAAGTCGTAGGCCGTGTTCGGAGGGGAGTCATTGTCTATCGCCGGCCTGCATGGTAAAATCTGTCAGGTAGGACTGAGAGACGGTAGCTTACCCTGTGGCGGATGTCAGCGGTTCGAGTCCGCTTATCTCCAACCTGTGATCCAAGTCGATGGAATCGCACACACTAGTATGGAAGAATTATGGAAGAATCTTGATCTGCCAGTGATCGGGGCACTTTTGCCCACGACCAATTTTCTATGAACGTTGATAAAACCCTTGCATCACAGGTAATAGCACGTTGAAGTGGTACATACAGCATTCAACGACGAAGTTCAAACGACGAAAGGCTTGCGGTGGATACCTAGGCACTCAGAGATGAAGAAGGGCGTGGTAAACGACGAAATGCTTCGGGGAGCCGAAAATAAGTATAGATCC